>JANKKI010000008.1:1200000-1800000 GCA_025175665.1 Cinchona pubescens | reverse complement strand
GAGGAGACAAAACCGTGCCGAGCAATTTAAGGTATGGAAATGATTGCTTTTCATAGCTTACCTATCTCCATAAAGCAGGTTTTTCCCAGTTGTTAAATGTTATGCTGATCTTTTTCTATGTTCTGATAAATTTGGTTTGAGTAAATTTTGGTTTAAATCAGTAGGAGCAAGTTCTGAAAACGAATCTTAATGTTCTTGTCTTATTTTGCCTTTTTTGTTTGTATGTTTCTCTATATATCGATCAGAACGATGCATGAAAACAATCTGTATAAAAGATCTGAATTAGAAATAGTGATCTTTATTTTATTTTTATTTTTATTTTTTAATATCCTTGGCCTAGGTAGATGTGATGGTTTTATATGCTTGTTTGGTCGGAGATATTCTTTTAGTTTCTTTAGGCTCTATCCATCAATCTCATTTTCCTAGTTCATATGGAAATGACATCGAATTCTTTATGCTTCACATATTTGTTTTCTGTTGATTCTTTTTTGCAAGGCAATATGCAATTCATGTATAATGTATCCACATTGCTTCTAAAACTAATTGCCCAAAAGAATTCGCTGAACCTACAAGCCTGGGATATGTGCTTAGATGAGTTGTCCCTTCATGTTTTGGCTCTTGAAGTTTGTATGTGGTCATCTTGAGTGTACGTTTTTTCCCGCAGGAGATAAGTGTAATATATTGACATTGACTACAGAAAACTAAACATATAATGCTGTATGGAAAAATTTGTTATGCATTCATGAAAATAATTGGTTGCTGGTTATTTAATGAGATCAGGTTTTATTGCCCTTGGGTTGTTTCTATTCATAATTGGAGCTTCCTGCATCAATGTAGTTCTTTTGGAAGTTGACTTTCCTGAATATACATGATCAGGGTATGGAAAGAGGGAGAAATAGGGAAGGAGTTCAGGGAGATACTTGGCAAAAGGTTAGCCAAATTCGTGATAAATTTGAATATGATCGAGAAAGGAGAATGAGAGAGAAAGGTAAATTAACTTATTTTTTACTGGATGTGTTATATTATTTCCTGGTATGATACAACTGTAGGGTCTTTACCCCTGTATGCACAATACTGGGCATTAAACTGTTGTTTTACTGCAAGAAGCATGTGCGAATTTCCTTTATTTATAAGAATATTGCATGATTATTTTGCTAATGGTTATTGTTGAGCACAATTGAGCTCCATGTAAGGCTGGCCTTGCCATCTTGGCATTGCTAGGGTCACTTGACAAAATTTGCAGAAACTGGGGATTGGGCCCTATCGAGTATCCATGCATCAACAATGTTTTTTAAATTAATGACTTTAATTTGTCGATTTGAGTCTTATTGTTTCTTTTCTTGCCACGTTGCCAAATGGGACTCCTTGTGTTTAACTCGCAGCTTTTGCACCTATGAGTGGAGGCGGCGATTCCAGCATCAATGACTTTTCCTCAAGGAACCAGCCATTCAATGCTCAGAGATACATCTCCGAGAGTGATAGCGAGTGACTAAAGGATCCGCAAAGCACTTTGCCATGTAAATCACGTTACATGTTCTTGTGGTGTGGGATGGTCATCTCAGCAGACAGTCCATTTTGCCGAGAACAGCACCTAGAAATTCTCTTCTGATGGTTGTCATCTTACCAGGTTGGAATGAAATGCGAAACGGTGGGGAAGAATGTGTAATTGGCTACAACTTTGCAATTCCATGGATTTCAATGGAACTCAGCAATTGCCTATAATTGTAGGACGGAAACTGATACTTTTGACTGTGTATCATTGCTCAATATAAGATGTTGCTGACATAAATGACGTAAGGAGATAATGAAATGTTAAATCCTCTCTGAATTAATATTATTTGATTAAGCCTCATATTTACTAGCTCTTCGTTGTTGCAAGTAGGAAAAACAAGCATTTGATCCTTAGTTAATAAATGCATAAAGGCCATAAGAACTCTGGTTTAGCAAAATCCCACAAAGGAAAAAAAGATTGTTTTTTTAGTGGAACTGATGTTATTTAGCAACAAAATACTTTATGGCTTTTGATTTCAATTTTCAATACCCTTAAAATAAATCATTGAAAAATTTTATAATCTCATGAATTATTTTTTTGTCATTAAAAATTTGTATCGTATAAATTTTTAAGGTATAGTGTATTATATTATATAAGTATTTAAAGTATAAGGAAAGAAATGTATAGTGTATTATATTATACAAGTATTTAAAGTATAAGAAAGGACAGTAAAATTTCTTTAAATTATTTTTTAACTTGCTTTGCTTATTACTCAAACTGAAATTACAAAAAAAATTAAAAAAAAAAAAAGAGGAAATTTCCCCCTAATATTCAAACTTATTTATCCACCCAGAAACTCCAAAATCAGGTCAGGCCGGCGCCAAAAGCATTTCTCTCTCTACGAGTCAGTCTACCTTCCAATTTCACCGAGGAAGATGAAATACTGCGTATAATCTAAGCTACCAAAATGGGCTGCCTGGAAACTGTAAATTGGTAGTGATCGCGCTCAGATCTGAAGTCGAATTGAAGCAGCAAGATGGGTAGTGGGGCGCGATTGTGCGCATTGTTGGGGGAATTGGGTTACGAAGGGCATGAGTTTCTGGACCCAGATAGCTTCGAATGGCCTTTCCAATACGACGACGCTCGACCTATTCTCGATTGGCTCTGCTCTAGCCACATTCGCCCCTCCAACGTCCTCTCCCCTCCCGAAGTTTCACAGTTAACTTTCCTCCATTCCCACCTCCTTTTTTATTTTCTCTTTCAACTTTTTAGTTTCTCTTTTTCAATGTTTTTTAAATTGCTTTTGTTGGTTGATTTGGGTTCTTGATCTGGTTAGTTCTGTTATCTGTAATCGGTTTTTTTGGCAACAGGGTTTCTGAAATTATTTGGGTTAAATGGTTAATTCGATTGTGATAGTACAATTATGATGGGATTTATGGATTAGCAGATTTTATGTGGTGAATATTATGTCAATTTTCTAGCTGATATTCTATGCTTATGACTCCAGTCCCCTGAATAAGATTTTCTCCTTGGTTCAGATACGAGCAATTCGTCCAAGAAGGGATGCTTTTGGAGGTATAGAACTGTCCGTTTTCCTTTTCTTCTTTGTCTAGATTACTCTTTCTTTTAGGTGGGTTTTGGTGTGAAGGTTGAGGAAACCAAATGTAGATGATTTTCTTAATTTTGGTACTGCTAATTACTTACAAAGCTATCTATCCTGTCTTTCTAAATACTTGTTCCGTGTTTGCTGGTACTACGATGGGACTTTTTTTGAATTTCTTTATACTCTGAAACTTGTTATTTGTCTCAATATTGGGGACTAATTCTGGCTCCTCCGTTTTGGCTGCTATAAGGATTTGGTGTTGTCATGAAAGCACTTCAGAGTTTTTTGGTAGTGTGTTTTTGGGATGACAATAACTAAAAGAATAGCAAAGTATTTTGGTTTCTTTGTCCAGAATTTTTCTGCCTTTTGTCCTTTTTTTTATTTATTTGGATTTTGGAATCTGTTTCCTGCTTGAAGACATTCAAGGGGGTGTGACGGAGATTGAAATGTAGTCCTTCCAATATCTACTCGTATAGGTTTTTGGCACAGGAAATGGCATCACAATCTGCAATTTATTCTGTACCTTGTTCCATTGATTTTACTATGTATTTAACAGCTTGAATTATGCGTTGGATGACTTGATTTTATAGGGGGAGGATTTAGATTTTGCTTATGATAGCATTTCAGCCTTTTCAACTAGGAGAGACAACCAGGTGGCAGTTTTTGGAACAGAGGAAGGATTGAAGGAAATAAGGTAACTGGTTTGCTTGGAGATTGATCCCTTTACCTATCCTTTTCAATCATTGAACCTATTATAATGCCATCTCTATGCCACTCTAACTGGAAAAGGTTTGGAGGAGGCTTTGGTGGATTTGATTTTATGTAGTTTGCAATGCCTTTAAGTTACTCCATTTTCTACATGGTTTAATTGAACCTTTGAATTTTCTTAGTTTATAATGGTTCTACTTTTGCAAATCTTTTTATCTTTGTCGAACTTTATACATCGTGTTACCATTTAGCAAAATCCTGTGTTTTTAATAAACAGTCGCTTGTAAGATCTGGGTATCTTGTTATGAGATAATGGGTATCTTGTTATGAGATAGGTACAGATTTTTTTGGAAAGGGCACTTTTGAGAACAATCTAAAGTCATGTCAGAACAAGGATTTGTCTGCTTAAACACACGAGAAATGCACCCTGAAAAAAAGTATGAAAGAGTGATGTGGTTAAAGCACTTGAGAGAAAATTATGACCCGTTCTGCTAGATTCTTTCTTCCATGATGGTTTATTGCTTTTTCAGGGATGCTACTGTAGCACTGAAAACTGAAGCTTTGGAGTTGCAAAAACAGCTCAGGCGCCTTCAGTCTCAATACGATATGCTTACCGGGCAAGCTTCAGCTTTAGGTCAAGGAAGAAGGGCACGGGTTGCAGCCACATCTGTTGTCAGTGGACAACTGACATCTATAGAAGATAACCTTTCAGCCAGGAATTTAGAGGTGAGCCAGTTTGAATCACTTTCCTTTTAGTTCAGTATAGGTTCATATTGACATCTGATTTCTTGTTGAGCACGATTTAACTTCTTTACCAGTCTGGTACTTAACTACGGATTATTGGATTGCTGGTTTGATATAGTTTAGATGATTTCCAGTGGGGACAAGATTGAATTCATTTCTACTAATTTTGTTTATTACTTTGCTTATTAAAAATTTATAAAGTTTGAATTCATTTCTACTATGTTTTAGATGAATGCAGTTCTTGGAAAGATGGCTTCTACAGCTCAAGAGTTGGCTCGAGTACCATTCAGGAGATGGTAGTATTGCTTTCATGCATTTGTTTTGTATTAGAAATTTGTTTCACATGAATTTTGTTGAATGCTCTCGGAGCCATAAACTAAACTTCAAATGATGATTGAGTTTTCAGAAATGTATTTGAATGATTATCACGATCTCTTCTGGCCCTAGTACTTACTTTTTTTTTTGTAGATTACTAGGGTTGGACATGTAGCTCTGCCTTTGTGAACAGGTTGCAAATGTATATGGAAAATGAGTTACTTTCATTTTTTTGGGAATAAACTCAGAATATGAACATTTCTGTTTTTGAGAGTGTGACCTCTTCAATTTATGATATCTGACTGGGTTGGGACAGATTAGGGGCAGACTGGTGCAATATATGTTGTTTTGGCTGTTGGGTGTATTTCCTGCTTGGTTCCACTAATGCCCAAATTATGCAGGGTTGCTAGTCATTATGAAAAACTAATTGTCTTACAGGATTCATACAGCATAAGAGAAATTATGGGGAACATGCTAAGCTTATGAAGTAAGAAAGATCAAAAGGAGTTATCAGAATATGTGATTACACTATATTAGGTCTATATTATTGCCAGTATCATCTTACAAGGTTTTACATTATATTTATGCAGAGGATGGTATCTATTTGGCATACTCTGACTTTCATCAGTATTTACTTGTGGATGCATCTTGTATGAAGGAGCTTAATCAATGGTTTGCAAAACAATTGGATACGGTACTACTTACTGTCAATGGCTGTTTTCTTTTCTTATTTCACTTGATAAATGCCTTAAGTTCGTTAATGTGCAACAATGAATTTCGAAAATTACATGCTATGACTGTTAGGATAAAATGGTGGACCTCTGTAAACAGATATTTTACATTACTTTTAGACACTTTTCAAAAGAGCTGAGACACCACATATGACAAGCCTTGGTATTCGTTTTAAGTTTGAGATTTGCTACCACTGTCTGCTCTGTGTTTTAGGTAGGCATGCCAACCTTCAGATTTAAAAATCCAAACCATTGATGAGATCTGGAGTATTTGTTGTTTACGAGCCTTCAGTTTTAGGGATAAAATTAGAAAAAAAAAACCCTTATTTCAATCTGAAACAGTCTTTTACCTTGTTTTATTTTGAATTTCTTCTGTTTCTGGAATTATATTACCAGAAGATGAATCATGGTGACATTGTGGTATTGGTGATCATTCATGGTCATGGATCAATCATATTACCATTTTTTTGATTATCAACTTTTAATGGCAATAAATTTTTTGCTTGTTTATTTTTCCCCCCACTTTTTGACACTTCTTTCTCTCCGTCATTCTTTGATGCAATAGGGTGCATAGGATGTTTATTTTAGTTCTCTTGCTTTATAGCTATTGATAATAAAGTATCGTTTTATACATGTGAAAAAAATCTCATAGAATTTTTGTTTTTCTCTGGTTGGACTACGGTTCTACTTGCTTTAGGGTCCTTACAGGTTAGTGGCAGAGGAGGGTAAGTCTAAATGTTCATGGGTGAGTTTGGTATGAAATATCAAATGTCCTAGTACGAGGTATTGCCCCCTCTCTCTGTCTCTCTCATTCTCTGTGTGTGTGTGTGTGTGCGTGGGGTATGTTAGTGGTTTATAGAGTGTATGTCTAGGAGCACTCATGAAATAGAAGATATCTAAATCAAATAAAATTTTCTGATATGTTGCTTTTTCCTAAATTTGGCATGGCAGATTTAGAAAAATCACATCATCAACGTGTTTCTGAATTGCAACGGTTACGTTCCATGTAAGCCCTTTCAATTGCATTACGCTGAAATTTAGTTATTTTCAGTCAAATATGTAATGTTTTTTCTATTGTTGCTATTTTTTTTTTACCTACCTTAACTTTGGTAGCAATTTATCTCGTGCTATATGAACTTATGTAGATTCGGAACAAGTGAAAGGCAATGGGTAGAAGCTCAGGTTGAGAATGCTAAACAACAAGCCATTCTCATGGCACTTAAAGGGCAAGTTACATCAGATGAAGCTCACATTCATCTTCAAAGATCTTCATTCTCTAAGGTAGATGAAGCTCGTAAATGCTTGAACTTGTATGTGTAATATAAGTGCTTTACTCTGTTGAATTCACCAGATATGTGTTTTAACTTATTTTATGGCTGTTTAAACTTTTGCTATCCACTGAATAGGAGAAAGCATGCTGAATTGGTAGGAGAACTCTCAAATTTATACCGAAAAGAGGAGAAATTATTATCTGAGGTTCGTATCTGCAGTTTTTAAGATTGTTTTTCTCTTATTGTCTGCATGGCCCCTTTTTTTTTTTTTTTTTTTTCCTCCTCCTATTTGTCTGTCTTAGATGAGTCATAAACATAGCTTTGGCCTTTTGCACCTTTAAGTTCTTTCACTCCCTGTGAAGTTGTGAATAAATTCCAGTTGAAGTGGCAAAGCCTATTTTTATTCATCATGGAAATAGGAATGTGGTTGCTGTGTTCTTTCTACTCTTAAGAATTACTGTGTTAAAAAAGTATGCGAAATAGATGGTTGATCATTATGGATTTGATTTTGGTTTAGAACCTTTGGGTGGACTGAAAATTTGGTAGAACTGAACACATACGATTCTTTTAGACACCTTGTTATACAGATACTTGAATGGCTTCCAGGCATTATAATTCTTTTGTTGACTTCTGGAGGAACTGCTTTATTATGTTGATAAATGAGTTCTAACTTTGCAAGTATAACACCACCTTAGTACCATTTGTCAATAGATTTTTTTCTCCTTTCTTTCCCTGCTTTTGGAAAGAGGCTGAAGCTTTGTCTAAACTCTCACGCAAAGCCTAATTATATAGGCTCTTGTACTTTTTCCATACCTTGTATTTTTGGCCCACTCTGTACTTTCTACTTCTTTACATCTCTTATTGGGAGACTTCTTTCAGACGGTTCCTGATATTTGTTGGGAGCTAGCTCAGCTACAAGACACGTACATCTTGCAAGGTATGATTATTATTATTATTATTGTTATTATTGTTATTATTTTGTTTATGACTGTTGAAAGTTTGTGACTTATTCATCACTGTAGTTGATGGTAACTTTATTCCTTGAATGTATAGGTGATTATGATCTAAAGGTCATGCGCCAAGAATTCTATATAAATCGACAAAAATCGGTATGTTCTAAAGATATGATGCCCCACCATAAATGTATCACTTAGACTTTTTATGTTTTCTAGATTTGAAGGAATAACACCCGTCAGTCAAGTGTTCATGCATCTTAGTTTTTAATTTTTTTTTTTAAATTGCATTTTTAATACACTTCGATGATATTTCAAATTTAAAGCTGTCAGATTTGAGGCTAAACCAACCAACTTAGGGTCACTCAGAAATGCAAAAATAATGTATTCTAATAATATGTCTAATTTGTATTGTGTTAGCTGCATTCCATTATCCCAATCTCTTAATATTTGTCTATCCTTGATTCCTTGCTTTGTAGTTCATAAATCATTTAGTCAATCAGCTAGCAAGGCATCAGTTTCTGAAAATAGCATGTCACCTGGAAAAGAAAACCAGCATCATGCTTGGCGCATATTCATTGCTCAAAGTTTTGGAGTCAGAGCTGCAAGGATACCTGTCTGCAGCCAAAGGCCGGGTGGTATGAAGGCACTTTATGTTGCAAGACTGACTCAAATTTAAAATTTTAATATTTAAGAAAGCATGAAAACTCAATATTTTTCTGTATCTTTGTGCCTTTTGAATTTACATATGTAATATATCACTGTAGGGTCGTTGTATGGCATTAATTCAAGCCTCATCTGATGTCCAAGAACAAGGAGCTGTGGATGATCGAGATACTTTTCTGCATGGTGTCAGAGACCTTTTAAGTATCTACTCAAGTAATGACCATGGACTTAAAACTATCATGAAGATTTAATTTTACAAGTAATTTCTAACCACCAAGATATATTTTCTTTAGATGTTCAAGCTGGTTTATCAACATATGTATCAGCTCCGGGCATTGTTCAGCAAATATCAGGCCTTCAATCAGATTTAATGACCCTGCAATCTGAACTAGAACTAGATAAGATGCCCTACCAGAGGACAGGAATAGATGTATCAATGAGCTGTATGTTATCATTTTAGCTTTGTTATATTTCCACTATCCTGCTGTCGTTTCTAGTTTTTTGAACATTTTTGCAGTCGCTGTCCAAAAAAAAGCAGTCAATCTGGAAATGCATTTAAAAGTTTCTGTTATAAATGGAAGGTAGCATATCTATATGTCTGGGGGATTTGATCAATGTGTTGAAAGGTTCTTAGGTGGGACATCATATACTTTGGGAATATATTTTCTTCAAAAATTTTCATTCTTCAAATTGCTTGATATTTCAAAATTTAGTCAATTGACTCCCACGATTTCATTTGGCTGGAACCATGATATTTGGCTACTACTAGTTTCTCATTCCTTTGTTCTTGAATAATATACTGTTATATAGGCTTCCGAGCATGATAAAATCTAATATATTTCTTTTCCATTTCAATATACCAGGTGCACTCTTGTTCAAAGCTTGCAGCAGCTATTGTTTGCATCTTCATACAACTGCCCAACCAATATTGACACCTCGGGTACAGATCTCATTGATTATAACTTTAATCCATTGCACATGATAGTATGTGTCTGCTTTAGTTTTCTTACATGGCAGTTGATTCCTCAGTTGTACCATTTCGCAAGGAATTTTATAAAGTAGTCCTCGTTCCTGTTCACACCTCATAGCCGGTAGTGTTTTTCCTAATGCAACATAAGTTACATGCGAATTACTTCTCGAGTGTGTCAAAGCCCCTAGTCTTTCCATTTTTTGTCTCATGTTGATAATAATTTCTACGACCTAGCTCTGCAGCCTCCTATTTGTAGCTTTCTGTGAAATGGTTTTGATTTTTCATAAAAAATTTGTCCATCACCCCCCCCCCCCCCAAAAATGAGTTCTTGTGCTGTCATTAGATATTTGGGTTGGCTAATGCTGCTATTGAAGTGTCTTGTACACTTTCCTTCTAGAGTTAGTTCTCAAGTATGGATATACCATTCTTTATGGAGAACGTAACATACAGCTGGTTCTTAGTGATAATATTCTTTTGGGCTAATTTCACTTTATGCCCTTAACGTTTAGGATCACTGTCACTTTATTCCCTAACGTTATTTTTTAGGCACTTAAGTCCGTCCGTTAAATCCAACTCAATTTTGCTGCTCATTTTGACAAAATATCCTTATAACTTTGTTTAAATAAAATGTTATCTTTCTATAAATATCATTATCTCTTTTTTCTTCACATTTTCATTGATTTTTTTTCTCTTTTTTCTCTCATTTTGTTGCATGATTCAACAGTTTTTCATGAAAATTTGAGGGTAAAAATGTCATTTTAATTAAAAAATTAACACCATTAGATTTGACTGTTAGTGCAAAGATTTAAGTGCCTAAAAAATAACGTTGCTAGTGGTTAAAGTGATAGTAATCCTAAACTTTAAGAGTGTAAAGTAAAATTAACCCTATTCTTTTGTAGGAAAATAGTTGATGATAAATGTATTTTCTATGTTCTGGTAACCTCTCATTTTGCGGTATCGATGCATGGCTTACAGATTGTAAAACATCATTCACAAGAGATGGCACTTCAGAGGCGAGTGTTTGTAGATTTCTTCTGTAACCCTGACCGTTTGAGGAACCAAGTCAGGGAGCTGACGGCAAGAGTCAGGGCTCTACAAGCAACATAGTTTTCGTTTTATACCATCTATGGTCCATGTACTGTTGCTTGTAGAATATGGTTTTTGCGATTACATTCTGTGTCCCTGTTTGCTCTTGAATTAGACACAAGTTGTACATGCTTTTTTATTGTACATGTAAAATTAAAAGACGTCTCTGGGCATTTGCTTTCTTGCCTCCTTATGAGTTATAATACATGTTTTAGACATTAGCGAAGCTTGATTCTAATTCCAGCCTAATGAGAAACAAGAAAAGATAAGACAGGTAATTTCCAAAATGAAAGCAATCCGACATGATTACATGATGTTGTATAAACACATTTCAGCTTTCGAAGCCTCTTGTTAGCCGCTGGAAGGATATCAGTCCTTCTACAAGTAGAGGACAACGGTGCTATTAACTAACACCTCTTGCATTCGTTCGACACAACGTAAAAAAATGTTTCAGTTGTAAAAATTGGTGGAAGAAACCACTTTGATTAAATGAAAATCGCAATTTACATGCAGCAGCTATTTCCAAAAAAAATAAAAAATCTCCAGAATGCCATCAATGGCTTGAAATTTGCGATCTTGTTCAACTATTCCTTTCGGCACGCCACGCCCAAAAGAAGGGGAAAAAAGGAATGTACATAGGATGTATATTCTACTTATAGGAAACAAAAATTCCGAGTATGGTTAGTTTGGGGCTGGTATAGTAGTACCAGATAAAATTAATGGTTCTGCAGCATCCTGGTGAGTCTCAGATGCTGAAATTGTTGATTCCTTGGTAATGGTGTTGGAATTGGTTGGCTGGCAGTGGCAGTGGCAGTAGCAGTACCAACAGCCCTAACAGATCTGGACAGACGGGGCAGTGATGGCAAAGGGCTGTGAGCAGTTGTGGTTCTATGGAGACGACACCTGAATGAGCCAGCATGGGTGGTCGGTGCACATACGCAAAGCTGCTTCTTTTTCTTGGATGCATCACCCCCACCACCACCACCATTTTCACTTGCTTTGTTGTCTACCCCACCAGCTCTTTTCCTTATGTTAAACCTGCCGTATTATGTTATACTTATTTGATTGAACTGGTTAGACAAAATCAGACAATATAAAAAGCAAAATTCCATTATCAAAGTCCAACATACACACAATATTATTCACGTCAAAAAAAAAAAAACTTGATACACTATAAATGAAAAAAAAAAAAAAAAAATCATAACGTGATTAGACAAGAGGCCATGAAATTTAACTGCTACAAAACAACTTCACCGATTGAGTTGACTCAAATTAGTATGTTTGATTAATCAAGAGTGTGGCATGAAAGAATATCCCCCTCTCTCCCTCTCTGTCTTTTTTTTTCATTTTTTTTTTTCTTCAGAAACTAGTAACACAATTGCCCATATAATATGTATTACCTCCGAAATTATCACTGTTTAATACATTAACCTTTCATAACTTAATTTTAAATATATATTTTTTAATTTTTATGTGTTAATACTTGGATATAATTTTATTAAAAATTCAATAAATTATAAAATTATTCTGTTGGACCAAAAAAGTTACATTGCAATAAAATAAAATAAAAACTGTGACCGGAAAACAGCATAAACAACCGAGACCGAAATAATAAAAATATCAAGAAACCACTAGGAATTGCCCAAAAGCGAAAAGGCTGTACGTAGTCTGCTAATTCATAAGAAAAAGGCTTTTGATGCACACATGATTCATCAGTCAGAATTTGAAAAATCTTTTGACCCGAGATAGAATAATATTTCATATGTAATTCTTAATTAGGAATGTAAAAGATAAAAACAAAAGTAAAAAGTAGTACCAAATATTGGAGATGGACATATTATGATGTTGATCATCCTTCCCAGTTTGCAATTCTGCAGCAGCTCCCATTTGTGAATAAAAACAAATACAAAATCAAAATCAAAATCAAAATCAAAATCAGCAGCAAGATTCTTCCACCCTTTCTTCTTGTTGTTTCTTTGTTATATATATATATAGAGTAGTAATTTGTTTGGTATCAAATATATAATCGGATTCGAAAACCGATTTATATTAGGATTCTGTTTTTTGAGGCAAATTCCTAGTTTATTTGACTGATGACTGAAAGGGACACAGTAGTGAGATGGGGTTTTCATGCAACTCTTGTGGACTTGACACGTGTACCCCAGATTTAGGCTAATTAATTAGGGGTAAAAATAATACTCATGATGGGCTAAGGCCTGGCCCCAATGGAGCTATAGAATGCCTTCGGGCTGTAACATGGGCCGATTCTGGATGCCATGGATCTTTCTGGTAGCCCAACAAAACGTAAATTTAGATTACTCAACAAAGAGTAGCTCAAAGGCAAAGCGGCCTCACTTTAAAATACTAGTAGCATAAAGTTGCTTAAATTTCTAAGATTGCTAATAAAAAATATTTGAAAAGGTTAAAATGATAATTTTACTCTAGAATTTTTGGAAAAGAAAAAGTTTAACGAAAAATTAGTTGGTCAATAATTTTTTTTGTTTTTCAAAGTTTCGATTTAAAGTATAATAAAAGATGAACCAAAAAATTAAATGGAATCAACTTGACAAATTTTTTTATACCCTTTTCAAAATAATACTCGTAATAATTATTTATCCTAATCAATCAGATGTCACTACATTGCTTCTACATTCCCATCTGCTTTAATTTTAGAAAAAAGGGAAAAAGGAAATAAGGATATTTCTACTTTATGAAACAAACAGAGACACGGTTAATTTCCAGATTCATGCGGGACAAAGGAAAAAAATTCCACAGTGAAAAAGCAGGTCCTTACTGTTGCTGGTGGCCTGCTACTTGAAAATTTTTTGGTACAGCACAAATATTTCATCATAATATCATAGTAGTATCTGAAATATTTGTGACTTTCTGATTTTTTTAAAGATCACTTTTCAATTCTAACTGCCTTCATTGGTTGTTGCAAATTATATAAGAAATTTTATTATATATATATATATTTTTAATATATTTACTATTAAGGGAAAGTAAAACGCTTGACGAAACTAAAAAATAAAAAGGTTAACCTCTATCCTTTAAAATGTAAGGTAAAAATTTAAATTTTTAAACTTACAAAATATTTAATAGTCAACTCTATTATGCATATTAACCCAAGATATAGTTATGAATTATGTCATATTTTACGCGGTAATACAATTTTGTACTATTTGTTTTTCCATTGTTCGATGGTATTAGGGGTAAAAATGATCTAAAAAATTTACAAATAGTACGGCTTGCTTCATTACAACGCGAATCGCGCCGTAGTGATCCACTGATAGTGGCTATAAAGCCGGACAAAATAATTGAGGGTGGATTTTCAAGAAAGTAAATAATTGAGAATGGAGAAGCCACTTATTAGCTGAAAAGTGATCAGTGTGTCTTCACTTTTCTTGGAAGCTTTTTGATCACCATTTCCAATAGTAACTTAATTCCCAGCATTTTTAGTGCTGGTAAACACAAGCATAGATTGTACTACTTAATTTGTAAAGAGAAGAGAGGAAACAGTTCCAAAAAGATATGGATTAATATTTTAATACTCGGCAGATACAAACCTCTAATGATAATAATGATAAACCATCAACATATCTTCTACTTTCCACCCCAACTAATTAAACACAAGGCCTTTAGAATCCTTGTCACTTTTTCCATTTTATGTACGTAATAGTCATAGTCGATGGTGTGAGATTCTTGATCACGGGATGGATTCAACGGACACGACTTGGTTGCAGGCAGTTTGAGAAGAAGCCGCACCCCCTCTTCTTCTGCAAACTCGGACAAAATAACAGATTAATTAGGATATGTAAATTAATGGGAAAACAAGTATGCATGCATGACCCCTTTATGAAAGAAAACAATTGTTTTAATTAAAAGGTTAAATGAGTACTAACATATTATTAACAGGCCAACTTCTACCTAAAAGAAATCAGGAATTTAGTTTCTCTCTCTACTTTAACAATAAAAACAATATCTATAAGTGCAAATTCTTGAACTTTTTTGCGTTTTGGTCATAACCCTTTCTTCATTTTCTAATTGAAAGGAATAATAAGATGATATTAACTTTTAATTGTCTTCCAAAGCATTTTTATTAGATATTAAACAAACTAGCCTAGCCTAGCCTTTATGTTAACGCTAGTACTATAGTAGTATGAAATTACTTTTGCTCAACACTTCCCCTTTATTTCTGGGCATTCATGAGCCACAAGTCAAAACCATTCTTTCTTTCGATTTCAAAGTAATAGCCACAAATGCTCAATCTTAAATGGATGGAATGGAAGGAAGATATGATGTTTACTACTCCCAAAAAAAAAAAATGCATAAAATGTGTGTGTCTACCACTGAGGTCAACACTCGGTTAAGTAGACCACTTTTATCCAAGCCAAGCGTGATATTGTGGGGATAAGAAACCTGTGGTAAGCATGCCAGATAATGACTTTAGATTAAGGAGCGGTAAGTAGTGGGGCTAGCAATATCCAGGAAAAGGACAAGAATATGTATAGGACTAACGTTTGTGTTTCTGGGCTTTGCACGGAGGAGCTCCGGAGAAATCTTGTAGAGATCTTCATCGACGGCTTTAGGAGGAGAAGGTGGTGGTGGGCTAGGTGGTTGCTTCACATTCACTCCACACTCGCAATCGCAAACCACCCAAGCAGCTTCCCCTTTCCCTCGAGTCCGAGGGTAATTTGACTTTACCTGCTAATCAATAACAACCATCATGCTTCCAACTGTCATACATGCACAAGATTTATCACAAACTATCATCCAAATTTCTATCTTTCATTTTTTTCCCAGGCCTATTTTGATTTAAAATTTTTACAATATGGGTGTAATACCACTAAGTCTAAATTAGCCTAATAACTTTCGATGATAAATTAAGCTAAATTATTAATAATTTAGTACGATATTCAATAACGCTTTTCCTATCATGCCATTTATATGGAACGAGGCATTAGATAATAATTTTTTCAGTTTATATTAACAGGCTGATCTGAATGCGAATGGTAATTGGAAATGATAGGTAGCAGGAAAATACCCTTCGGCGAGGAACAAGAATCATGGCAGGAGTGACAACATCATTCTCGTACAAGTCGCCAGCAACATACAAATCACGATCTTCTTGATCAGAGTATCCGTAGCGAAGCAACCCAGAATCTTGCCTAGCCGTCTCAAAGCACTGGGTGAACGGAAGATCATCACTGCAATCCCCCCAGCTCCCAAATGCCGGAACACTTCCCCTCCTCTTTCCGCGATTGAAGTAATACTCCTCCTGTTTGACAATTTTGTCATCAAAACTCAATACAAAAATATCAAACAGTAGTGGTAAAAAAAAAAATCAATTTTACCATCATATCAAGATTCAAGATTCAAGATTCATTTAGAGAGCGAACTTACATCCATTGTACGAAAACTTAAAGTAGCAAGAAAAGAAATTTCTCTGAAAGCTCAAAGGACTAGAAGAATATGCAAAGTTGAATATGGAGGTCGTGGGTTTAAAAAGGGCGAGCGGAATAAGTGTGAGAAAATGCGTATAAGCTTTCTCTGTTTCTTTTTTCTTTCTTTCTTTCCTTTTTTTTTCCCTTAGTTTGAGAACTGGGGTGGGAGTTCAAAATTGAGGTGTTAAGGAGAACAAATATAAAAGAGGAAAAGAGAGAGAAGAAATGAGAGAGTGTAAAGTGGGATGGGATCCAAAGTGGTGTAACTTGTAATACAATCTACAGGAAAAAGCAAAGAAATCTGAAAAAGAAGGCCCAGGTATTGAATTGCAAGCATGAGAAGACAGATAGAAAGGCAGTGAGGTAAGGTACTAAGGGGAAGATAAGATTATACCAGTACATGAGAGCAGTGGGTAGCTTTACTTTTTGCTTTATCTGGGGGACAGAGTGCAGGGTGTGTGAAGTTCTTTTCTTGTACTAGTACTAATCTTTTCAGCTTTTCTACTGTGACAATGAAGAGTCGTTCTAATACTTTGGCTTGTTTGTAGCTGGTAACAAGTGTATATTCCAATGTATGCAGATCAAAAGGAAGTAGCATTGTGTAGCATAGTTTTCTTCTGTGATTCTCCCATTTCAAAGCAACAGAAAAAACGGAGAGGGCTTCAAAATTCAAAATGGCTTTTTAGCCCTACATCTGTCTTGCCCAAAATTGCCTAGTGCTCTGTGCCCTGCAAACTCCACAGTCCACACAGTCCCTCTTCGCTTCTTTCCCTTCCCTCCTTAATGCTAAAGTTTGATTAAGAGTACTAGTATTAAAGTAGGAATAATGAATTCCATTTATTTGGTGTAGTAAAGTTAACACTAGTAGATGCATAGGGAATCATTTAGAGACGTCCTATTGCAACTAGGTTAGAATTAAATGTTATATAATTTTATTTAATATTATTTATTTTATAAAATTAGAATAATTAAGTATTTTATATAAATATTTATTCATCAATCATCTCAAATCAGTACTTATACTACTTTTTTCGTTCTCGTTTTATTTAATATGATCAAAGTTGTCTACAACATAAGAAAATCTAATATTTGAATGACTAATAAAATACCTTTTTTTTATAGTTATTTCTCAATTCAAATTCAAAATTTGTTAATTAATTTTTAGAGTTTCAAATCTTGAAATGTGTTGTGAGAGTAGTTAATAATGAAATATGATTTTAATGCTATTGTTTTTAAACTTGCATGAAGTACAAAAGAGATAAAATAACATTTATATATTTATTTTTTTTATGGAATGACAAATAAATTAAAATAAAAAAAAGTGACATATAAAATAAGATATAGAGAGTAACTAGAGAGAAAATCATCAGAAAACTAATCTTCAATTCATTCATTCAACTGAATTAAGCCATCTACCTAGATGATTTCCTATTACTACTAATAATTTTGTAAATAACACCCTTGAAAGAATAATAGTATAGTATGATTAGCAATATCAAGTATTGGTTCTTTGTAAAGACATTGCAGTAAAGTTCATTTGATTGCAACCGCATTGAAAACCGGGTTCGATTTTAAATAGGTCCTTCTGCTTTATCAATCGGCGGACCCTTAGGTAAAGGACCATTTAATTAGCCGAAATTTACTCATCGGTTATTTCTTAAAAAATTGGTAAATATTTAAGTAGATTCAATTTTTTGATTTTACTTATAAATTTTTTGATGTGAATTAAATTTTAAAAAATCTATGACATCATTTAATATAAGTAAGATTTTTTATAAATTTAATCCTGATCACGAGTTTACAGATAGAGTCAAAAATCGAATCTATCTAAGTATTTTCCTAAAAAATTAGGCTCAACGCATCAAGTATTCGGGTTAACTGCACACCGACCAAAGCAGCATTGAATAAATTTTTACCAACATATTTAAGTGAACTGAATGAAAAGTTCATCTTTTTAGGGTTTAATTGATAAGATATTACGTTTTTTTAGAAATTAGACGAAAATTTTAAAATAATAATAATAATAATAATTTATCAGAAATAAGCCCAATGAACATTGGATATCTAGAGCCCGCAAGGGCCCAGAATTCAACCTGTTAATCTGTGGGCCTAGAAAACTTAAAATAATAAATCCATCAAGCTTCATTCCACAAAATTATACAAGGCCGCTAGCGTCACTCTAAGAATTAGGAGTGTCAATGGGCCGGGCTGGCCGAACGGCAAATAAACCTTCTATTAAAGTGGACTGAATTGAGATTGGACCTAAAAATTAGGTCTGATTAAATTATGAGCCGAGTTTTCTCTTTATTAAAGCCTGGCCCGAATATATATATATAAACTGATTTTATCCTAAATTAAATACTACAACTTAATTTTATGTAGATAATGGTTAATAATTTTAGTATTCTATTAACTTAACTAAATTCAAGGACGGTAAATAAAAATAATAACCCAACTTTATTAGTTATTTTATAGTTAAAATATTGTCATTCAATGATATAGTTAATAGTTATTTATTTACATATGTAGTACATACTATTCTATATTATATTGATCGGATGTAAAAATAAAATTTTAACAAATAGACTATAAAAATTTTTATTAGATAATGTGAGTTTGGGCCAATTCGATTAAAGCTTGAAGCCAATTCGATTAAAACTTGAAGCCAATTCGATTAAAGCTTGAAATCAAAATAATTTTATGAGTCGATGATGAGTTTCACATTTATAAAATTGAACTAAACTGATTAAGATTCAAAATTTAAATAAATTTGTGAGTTGAGTTTGAATTTTGCAAAATCCGACTTACGAGGCCAAGTGACACTCCTACTAAGAATCCATTGTACTGCCCAACTAATAAAAGAAAGGTAAAAATAGGTGCAATGCCCTTATTGTTGCAAAATGCAAATGTAATTTTGAACTCCAACAATCAGCGAGCCGATATTTACAGGAATACAAAAAGTTATAGCACAAAAATCAACCAAATTCAGTAAATTCCGAGTCCATCTATTACTCGCCTTGAATAATTCTATCTTATTCTGTTTTGTATTGTGACAATACACACGAAAGTTAACCAACAGAACAAAAAAACTAAATTTACCTCAATTTGTGATGTAAAAATGATTAAACAACGTTGATTCTGAAAAATCTAATGAGTATGATAAAAACGGGGGAGGTTGAATAGCTAGCCAATGAAGTAAATAGTCTTAGTATGGAGAATAATGTATAATTATTTGTTAAAATTGATTTACATGACAATCATATTAAGTTATTAACTCATTAATTTTAGATATTTGGTCGAATTCTGTGATATTATTTTTTGGATGGAGAGATTTGGGTGGATTTGATTTGAAATCCAAATGTATAATAAGTTATCTAAACAAATTAATTGATTTAAGTGTAAATTTGAAATCCACCAACAAGTGAGAGTGATTTTAATAATTAATTTGTATCTAAGAAAATTTACCTAAATTTTAAGTCATTTACCTCCATCCAGTTCAAATTCATTTATTTTAAATATTTCCGTCAATTCAAATCTACGTATCCAAATACAACTTTACTTCTTTTCAAATACACGTAAATAACTTTGTGATTTTCTTACAAAGTTTGCATTGATAGATTGTATAGTTTTAGTAAGAGAACAAACCACCACGAGAGTCCACCCAAGGAACAACCATAAAAGACGAACAAAATTATTCATTCCAATCTATCCATTCAGGACAAGTAGTAAAATTTCCAGACGGTTCCATAACCACACAAATACAATAAAGAAGATTGCTTCATATTCATCAAACCACAAACACCAGATGGCCCATCATCACCTTTCACAACCCGTGACACGTTTATAAGCCGTACATGCCCAATTCTAAATCACGGGCTCACACTTTTTCTCCACATGGATAGTTCATACAACTCTCTCTATATAAAATCTTGAATACACTGGCTCGTTTATTTAGCCTACAAAAACCATCAAATTCTGAAAGCGATAATTAACAGCTTCAATTGGCCAAGATGGGATTATAACAAGAATTGGAACCAAAATGGTGGTGGTGATGCTGTTGCTGGTGCCACTAGTATTAATATTTCCTCAAGGGTCAATGGCGATGAGCTTGTGTAACATGGACGAGAAGGGGTTAATGGCATGCAAGCCATCAGTAACACCACCACCGCCTGACCCTGTGGATCCGTCGTCGGAATGTTGTGATGCTCTCAAAACAGCCGACCTAAAATGCCTGTGTTCTTATAGGAATTCGTTTATGCTGCCCTCTATTGGGATTGATCCTGATCTTGCTTTGGCACTCCCACCTAAATGCAACCTCGTACTTCCTCCCGATTGTTAAGGTAATCATCATATATAATACCTCGTGCTCTAACGTGAAACATTCCCTGAATACGTGCATGCTGCATACGTTTTACGAAATTGGATCTTCTATTATATTTTTTAGTAGACATGATTAAATGATATTTGCACTTTTCCCTTATTTGATATTTACTTATATTTATAATATATATATTATTTTATCATATATTATAACATGAGTGTAATATCAAAAATATAATAAAAGATCCCAGTTTTATGTTGATTTAGGGCATGAATTAACTAATGATCAACGTTGGTATTGCATTCTTTCAGGTGTGGAAAAGGGAGTTCGACTAGTTACGGGGATGTTGGACATGTTTCCGTGTGATGGATTAGTGGTCAAGAGTCAAGACTGCAGTTTTAATCTTAATTGATTAATTCTGGTAGTTTGTTTAGTATTTGATTGTACTATATAGTTTGTAATCGCAATGTGAAAGCAGCCAGCGTAGTATGAATGCATGTATGAACATCCTTATGTGGAGTCGTCATAGTACTATTGATGATTCTGCTATCTGTTTCTAGTCTCTACCCTTTTATAATGAGATTTGTACGTTGTTCCTTTGCTTTATTTGGTAAACGTGAAAACTCTTTACTAATGTCATTAGTAATGTCTTTTAGCCTAACATAACTAGTACTTGATTAAGCTTTTTTATTAAGGTAATTTAATTTTAGACATTAAAGATCTTCTATCTCATTTCTTATTCAACTATCTAATAAATGACAAAAATTCTTTTTAGATATAATAATAAATTTTAGTAAAAGAATATTGATTATTTATTAGGTGCAGACATAAAAATTTATATGGGGGGTAAGATAGAATTCTTTACCAATTTTGGGGCACCCGTAGAAAATCTTTTACCAACTTTGGGGCACCCGTAGGGGTGTAAACGAGCCGAATCGAGCACGAATAGTGCCCTACTCGAACTCGAACTCAAAATTTTTTCTGATACTCGAACTCGAGCTCGAGCTCGAACGAGCTTCAAAATTTGAGCTCGAGCTCGAGTTCGAAAATTTTGACATAGTTCGAGCTCGCTCAAAAATAAGTAAAACGAGCTCAAACTCGAGTAGTTCGACTTTTTGACAGGTAAAATATGTGTATTTTTAAAAAAGTATTGGATATAACTTTTAGTGATTTTACATATGCCTAGGGGTGTAAAAAATATATAGACTGCTCTTCGAAAAGACGAGATCTTCGGCGTATTATACATATCTTCGAGATCGTCGAGTTTTCAGGCCGACTCGAGTCGAAGCTGCTCGTGAGCAGCTCGGTTCGTTTACACCCCTAGGCACCCGTATTGTATTGCCTGGAGGGATGAAAGTTTTCAATCCACAGTATATTAGGTACATCAAATCAAATCCAGTAGGTGTCTCGTATAAATAATCCAGCAATGACAAAGACCTGGGCCGATGATGGCCCGTCACCTACATGGATTGGATGCGGTATTTCCATCACAATTCACCACTCCTTTAATGAGCCCAATTTTTAACACAACTGAAAATAACTGAAAATAACATTTGGACATCTTCCCGTTATGTATTTTGATGGAAAAAGATTATTAAATACAGTCGATTCCGCAAGATGCATTTAGGTAATGAATGTGTAAACAACTATTGAAAATTAGCAGTTGATTGACATTTTTCCTCTCCATAGTGTTTTATTTACATGTAATCATAAAAACATTAGATTAGTTCGTGAACATTTCATTGGATTATCAAAGACATTCCACGTCTATGCCACGGTTTATTGAAGGGTTAATAACAGTTTGCCCACAAATTACAGAAATATACACTTTGTTTTTCATTGATATTATTCATTCTTTAAAAATTCTAAAATATATATAAAAAATATATATATAGTTAATTAACTGAAATATCTTTAGTATTATGTTTTAATTTTTCATGTATTTATTTAATTTTTGATAGTTATAAAAGAATTAAGATAAAATAAAATATAATAACTTATTGATATCTTTTACTTTAGGGAGTGAAAAAGTGAGAAACTATTAAATTATATTATATCCGACATACACAATTTGTACAGGTTAAGAGAACTATTAAAAGTGTAAAATATTAATAAACATTAAAAAAAAATTAAAAAATTTTATAAAAAATATATTTTCATACAATATCTTTAGAGAAAAATTTTCAATAGAAAATAAATCCATTTGAGAATTGTTCTACCATTATAGTTAAACACTCAAATTCAAAATAATATAAAATGAAATTAAAAAATTTTAAAAATTTGATCAAAAAATATATTGATATAGATTATATTAAAATATTATATAATTTATTTTTGTTTATTTTTAATTAATTATCATATTACTATCAAAATTTAAATACATAAAAAATCAAAATATAGTATCAAGGGTAATTTAGTTATTTAACTAAATTATCTTAATAATTTTAATATTAGTAATAGATGAATAATGTCAATGGGAGATAAAGTGTTATTAACCCGTTTATTGAACGGATGCCTATCTCAGTTAATTCCGACAGTGAAATGAATGTCCTAAGAATCTCATCAAGCATTTCCTTGCATTCCCTTAACCATGTATGTCATTTTCCAACATTTTTTTTTAGAGAAATACTTAAGTGGATCTTATCTATAATCTCACTTGTAGATCTTGTTATGTAGATTTAAATATTATAAAATTTATAAAATTAATTAATATAAATAAAATTTTATAAGATTTAATCTTAATTACAAAATTTTAATATGTGAACCAAAACATCAATTTCTAAATATAGTTGCCCACGCTCAGTAACCAAACCTAAACAACCGTAGAACTTCGACTCGTTACTCTAAACAGACCAAATTTGATGTAGTACGAGCAAGAAACCAAACGGAAAAGTAAAGTATCGGCCGAAAACCATTTATTCACGAGAAATCCCCGAGAAATCATGGGGACCACTGATCTCTCTCAATTCAACTGCCAATTGCATAAACGCGTGTGAAGCATTCAATTTTTAATTTCAACCCCCCAGGTTTCTTTTTATTCGTCGAGGCATCCGACCAGTAATTTAAAGTTTAAACAATAAAATAAACCTTAATTATAGTACATATTATCAAAGTAAGATATTATCGTTAAACGAAGCCAAAAAAAAAAAAAATGATACACCTAGATCACCCAGCCCTGCCTTTCAACTTTCAAGGTTTCATCAATGAATAACGGGGATGTCGAAAAAGTCATTTCCCCTCTTTTACCTTTCACCATATTCAACCAATTAATTGAGGTAGATTTAATAATTCAAAAGTAAATAATACTAGCAGAACATTATAAAAATTCAGAAGTAATCTAGTAGTAGTATTAACATCCGATGAAAGCAGATTAAAGCTGTCTGAGGGAGGGAATCAAGTTTCATTGGATTACTCCTTCAAAATTCACCAACACAAAATATCATCATGATAGTCCCTAGAGGTCTCCATCACACTAGCTACTAAACTGAAAAGCAATTAAAGAGATGCAATTGAAATGGTCCAGATCCAACGCCTTTTAAGCGTCCACGTCAGCGCACACCATAGCGGGAGCGCATACCAGCCACACGTTGCCGTATGGATCCTTCAGCTTCCCCACGCGCTCACCGCAATCACCCTCAGCCACACCACCTTCGGATATAGCTCCGGCAGCTACGGCCTTCTCCACACTACTGCACCTTCAACGTCGTCAGTCTCCAAGCAGAACGCACTTCCACCCCCAACAGCTTTCACACTGGACAAATAAAAAAATAAAAGAGCGTTATTATTTGCTTTAGCGAATAACGTAATAACGAGCGGGAAAACATCGACATCAAAAGGAAATCAACGCAAGGAGGATTTCAAAAAACGAGTTTTTTTTTTTTTTTTAATCACTTTGTAATGCAGAATAAATAAGATAGTAGTTTGAAACGCAAACGCCATGACTATTAAATAATCATTTTAAATCTAAACCTAAAAAATTGAAAAAAAAAAAAAACGGTAACAACCATAATCGAGAAAATGGTAAAAATATGTCAAAAATCACAACAAAATCAAGTATAACATGCATCATTCGTGACTATCATTTCAATCAATATAGATCTACACAAAAAATAATGGAAGGAAAATACAAACATTATGCAAAAATAAAAGAAAAAAAGGTAAAGGCCAGAAACTGTACAGAGCGACAGAGTCATCGGCGATGAGGTACAGAAACGAGGAAAGAAGAGGAACAGAGCTTGAGTTCAGCGGAGAGAAGGAGAGGGAGCTCCTGATCCGCTTTCCTCTTAGGATGCATGGTACGGGTAACCTCCTCGGCTCCAAATGCCATCTTGTAGAACTGGACGGCGTCGTTCGCCTTCGGTGCCTCGACATACAGCCTCGGCTTCATTGCTGTGAAAACCACCTCCTTCACAGCAGCAGCAGTAGTTCCATTTGTAGCTCCGCCTCCGTTCTGAGCCTCCTGCGCCATCGCAAACGAACAACGGGAGTAGAAAAAGAAAACAACAGAAACCCTAAGAGAGAGAAATTCCAGAAGCACAGTGAAGAGAGAGAGAATGGACAAACAAGCGACGGTTGATGCGTGCTGTGGGGTTATTTATTGGAAGCGGAAACGTTTGTGCTTTAAGGGGTAAAATTGGAATTAAGGCTTTTCTTTGTCTTTTATTACGAATATACCATGGTTTTCTGGCTTTCAGTGGTTGGGGGTATTGTGTATTAAAGGAAATGGGGAGGACTGTTTGTGTAAATTGAAGAGAGATGATTAGCCTTGGTTTTTCTAGATTTTACGGTACTGCCATCGCTTGCTAGAAATTGAACAAAGCAAACCGTATCTTCGATGATTTGCTTGTACAAGTACTTTTTGCGTGTCAGTTAAAGAAAAAAAGAAAAAAAAAAATTTTGAAAACCAGCATGCATTAATTTGTCATTTCTCTGGTGTTACACTTTATCAGTCGTCTCCCGCTTTTAACTTAAGTGGGTGCTGGGTGCGTGACTCGGGTAGTATTACCTTATGTTATTATTTGACTTTTTTATTAATGTCATAACTTAATATTATATAAATTTATTTAATATTTTTAAAATTTAAAACTTTTATGTATTATACATTATATAAATTTTATTTTTGTTGAATAAATTTAATTAAAAATCAATATAAATTTATATAATTTATTTATTACATAATTGTTCTATTTGTTCAGAAAAAAAATTCAAACTACAGCAAAACAATAGTCGGGATGAGGGAGTAATTTTTATTTAAATGTTTTGCATTTTATTACAAATATTTTTTAAACATAGTTAGTTAATTTTTAAACAAATCAATGTGCATGCAATTGGTAAAAAAATAAATTATTTATAAAAAATATTTTCATGAAAATTAATTATATATTGTAAGAGTAATGTAAAATAGATTCTGAAATTAAACAATATAAAGATGAAGTGTTATTTGTAGTTAATCAATGAAGTTATTAATATTATTTAAAGTTTATTAAGGGTAAAAATATTTAAAAAGAAAAGACACCCACTTACATCATGGGTGAAAGGAAGTATCACTAAAGTATAAGAGGAAAACAATTAAATTTGACACTTAAAAAAAAATTGGAGACTATATGCTTTATATAGGAAAATTCTATAGTTCTGTTGAGAGAATTATTTCATTGACTTTAAGAATATATGTGCTATGTCGAATGATTCTCTCAATAGGATTATAAAATTTTCCGTTTTATTTATAGTTAGATGGTAATTACTAGTAATATTAACTTTGTAGATAATTTTTTATTGGTAGTTAGGTATGAATGTCATAGCCTAGAATGGGCGAGTATATATATATATATAAAGACAATTTCCTGTGTATGAGTTTCCTCCTTATGTCAAGTGGCATCCATGTGGCGTTTGGTGCTGATGTGGAGGACTAAATGAGTTTCATTGGATGCTAAATTTTCTTTTTTGCCCTTTAATGTTTTTGCTATGTCAACACAAAAGAAATGCCTCAAACGCACACAATTATCAAAAAGAACCGTCTGCCACAAATAGTACTGGACTGTAGATGGGTATTTAGGGGTGATTCAGTAAATTGGGTTATATGTCTAGAGTTGAAAGTATATTTTTCCTGTCGTTTCCATGAAATAATAGTAAGGGGACAAGATTTTGTGAGTTTCTAGATTTTCAGGGATACTAAACAGGGATTCGTAGAAATAGGTTAATTGTAAGTATCCCATATTTGGATGTAAATCCAACGAGTCAAACAATTATCATTATCACCTCTTCTCCCACTCTCCCTTTTTCATATGCTCTCTCAAAGCTTTTTAGAAAAATCACAGAAAAATACCACATCTGATCTTCCCTTCCTTTTCAATAAAGGAAAACCTTGGACTTTGTCTCATCTATAATTTTCATCTCCTCTCTTTACTTACTTTTTGCTTCTTCTTTTTTTCCTTTTATCTCATGTTTTTCTTTTTTTTTTTGTTGTTATTATATTTCTATAATAATCTGATGTACTCATATAGCGATTTTACAGGAGATGGTGGTTGTCCCGGTTCCAAGTCTTACCTTACAAATCTCATGATCTTTTACCACAATATCAGGTAGTATTTATGTAATACCCGACTTTTCTTATCATTTCACATATTTTCATATTTGATCTTATCATTGATCTTAATATCCCTTTCAAATGTTAAATAATCGTTTTACCCTTTTTAAATATTTTTTAACGTTAATTTTCGGGTCAAAATATAATTTTATAAAACTTGAGAGACTAAAGTGAAAATCTTAAAAATTTATTGAAACCTCATCACGAAATCATTCTCGAGGACATTGTGCTTACTTCTAAACAGCTTGCAAACATCCTAAACCCATTTCAAAACTCCTGCAAACCAAATTTCAATACCTTAGAATTAGTTTAGAAATTTCCTTTCAAATCAAATTGGTGATCCAGGAATTCTCGTAGACCTTTAATCCAAATTCAAAAGTAAGTTTTACTTCCAGATCTGTATGATTTTTATGTTAAATTTCAAGTTCCTCAATAAATTAATTCGTTTAATTTTGTTGTTTTATAAATTGATTTTATTACCAACTATGTTTTATGACCTGCTGGGATTCGATTTATGGGTTGGAATTACTTTTTAACTATTGTTTTTGTGAGATTTTAATTAGGGTTTTGACAATTCTTAACCTAGTGATATATTTGAAATTGTGAACCCTAATTGTAGATTTTTATCTTGTCATTTTCGTGAATTTAAAACAACCCTACCTTGTTTGTGTTCAATTATTGTCTAAGTTCAAAATATGGGTGATACCCAAAAGTGAACCCTATCTCGATTTTTTATCCTAATGGTATAACACTCTCCTGATTTAGGTGATTCGATATTAGAGTTTTAGAATGTCGAAATTAGGATACGTCTACGAAATCAATTTTCGAGATAAGTAACGTTTACACCTTTTTATCGATACCCTGTATATGATTGGTATTGTAATCATAGAATAATTGATATTAAAGCAAGTATATTTATTTCGATTAATATTTATAAGGTAATTACGTTTATAAATTATATGTTTGTTATGTAATGTATCAGTTGTTCATTATTGTACTATGTGTTAATGAATGATTACTGTGAAGAACTCAATGGGTCGCTTTAGTGGATTTGGCTATGAGTGAGTGAATGAAATGATACACTGAGTACTCTGTTTCGTAAATGTTATACCCAGTCTATCGAGAAGATAAGTGATAGAACACTTCGTTATGCCTTGTCTACTCGGGCAGATAATAGGTAGACCTGGATCCAGTGTTGGAAAGACTTTTGTGAACCATGAGCTCATTGATTGACATTTGCATTTTAAATAATGCTAATATCTCGTATATTGTTCCCTGTACTGATTGTATACATGTTATCTATAATTGGATTTAAATGTTATTTACTAAGCACGGTGTGCTTACTGCGTTATTATTTTTCTCTTTGTTTGCAGTCGAGGACCAACAAGAGACATTAGCTTAAAATATGGGAGGTTGTGATTTGGTTTTCGTGGATTGTTATGAATATGGTGTTGAATATACTTTTGTAATGTCCACAATTTCCATTCGTATTGTATTGGTAATTGATTTCCATCAATATTGTCAAAGGTCTAACCAAACAAAAACAAAACAAAAATATACGGGTTTATGGATGTTTATTACTCTTGTACTGTGCCTTGCATGCTTGGGGTGATCCCGAGGTGCGGCGTGTCATTGTCCCATTTTGGGGGCGTGACAATTTATCCTTCAAATTTTTTTGTTGTATTTTGTTCTGTCAGTAGGTGGTATTTATCTTCATTATTTGTCTGAGAATTTGTAAATACTATAAATTTATTCTTTTCTTTTTCCTTTACTTTGTCGCTTTGGGTTTGTGTAGGATTACAAGGTATTTGTTTCCCTTTTTTATTTAATTTTCTTGTTAGAAATGGTAAAGATGAGTAGATTTTTTATTTTCTTATTTTATACTTTTATTCATTTTTGCTCTTATTTTTTAATAGTAATATGAATTATATGGTGATTTTACCGGAGATGATGTTAGTTGGTGGGCTGGGTTTAGAAAATGATCTTATCCTACAAATGTCAAGATTTTTCACCGAGATGATTTTTACCTCAAGTTCTTTCTTGAGGGTTGGACATCGTTAATGTCTCAAATCCGGTGACTAGAGTCTGGAGATCTCTAAGGTCTTTTGACAATAAAGAAAGAAAGATGAAAGTTTTACATCTAATAATCAAATTTTGAGGTGATACTCTTTAAAAAAAAAAAAAAAAAAACCTTAGACTCTTATGCTAGTTAATTACAGTCTCTAAGAAATTATTTTGTGCTTAATGGTTTTTTTATTTTAGTTTAATCTTTTTTTAATGTGATACGTGTTAGAGATCTTTTCTGAATATTTTTCTTTTTTCCTTTCTTTTTCGTTTGGTGTTTTTTAGGATTAGCAAGTACTTGCTTTCCTTTCCCTTTTTCTTTTGGTTTTTGCAATAAATGGACAAGATAGGTAATAGATTATCAAGTTTTCTTCATATTTTTCTATAGCAATATTTTTCTTCATAAACACTCATTTTGTGTGTGAAATATTAAAGAAAAAAAGGTTGATTATATCTTCAATCTTGACTAAGAAATAGAGGAATATCAAAATAAAAGAGAAGTTTCAAAAAACAATGGCCATAGTTTAAGTTGAATATTCCAAACCCAATTGATGTGCTAAGCATCATCTATGGATGCTAGGTATAGTTGCTTCTCAGTTCATAGTATATACTATATGATTCTGGAGTCGAATTTATGTAATGTCTCTAAGTTACAGGATGTTGAATCGTCTGAAGGGGAAATTAAGGTATGGGGGAAGATTTGCAAGTTGAATGTGCTGAATAAGTTTAAGCATCATATATGTAGGCTGCTATGAATGTAATAAAAATGAACGGGCTATTGATTTTGGTGTGGTAGTGAGGGATCATACAGGATCTTTCTTGGCTGTTACCTCTGGTAAAAGGGAGGGGATAACATATCCTCTCCATAGTGTGGAGCTGTTGGGTTTAAGGCATGCAATTGATTTGGCCAAGATTAAAGGCTTCCATGTGGTAATCTTTGAAGGAGATTCGGTGTAGGTGTCAAATTTATGAAGAAAATAAGCGAGGACTTTTCCAATTTTGGTCCAATGCTACAAGACATAAGGAAGGAGCTTAGTGAATTGATTTCCTGGGATTTAGTTGGTTTCGTCGAACTGGAAAAGCAATAGCGCATAGTTTTATTAATTATGCTTACAATATTATATAGGACCAAATTTGGGTAGATTCCATTATTGTATTTGCTCCCAAATCAATTAATTTTACTGCTTAATTATGAATGAAAATATTCTAGTGGATACAATTCAAGACTTGATACAGAAATCACACTTCTCCATTGGTACCAAATATTAGTTGAAATTTGATATTTAGAACTGGGATATTAGATTTAGTTTCATGCTATTTTGTATTATGTTCAAATAAATTTGCATTTTTCTCATTTATATAATAATAAATAGATTATCTCATAAAAAAGAAGTGGGCAATGCACGGCCAGCCTCTATTACTATATATATATATATATTGTCTGACCATATTGTGAAAATCATTAATTTTAGAAAGTATCCTTACTCACCACCAGGGTAATCGAGAAACAATTTATCCTATAAATAGTTACCCACTAATTTTTGACTGTCAAGCAATGATGATTTTTTTTTTTTCAAAACAATGAAAATCCTTGTTGACATCTGCCAATTGTACACATTATTTTGAAGACAAAAGTGAAATATCCTACATGGGTTGTTTTTATATGGATCATCGCCATCTGATAAACACCCAGTGGAAATTCTCACTTCAGATTTGCGACTCCTCTAAAGGCCCATCTCGAATGGTGGATAGTAATATTGGCTTGTCAGGGCCCAATTAAGTGGACTAAAGATGATTTAAAAAATTTACTGCGGCGTGCCGTCTTAGCTCAGCCGGTAGAGCGCATGGCTTTTAACCATGTGGTCGTGGGTTCGATTCCCACAGACGGCGTTCTTTATTTTTCTTGTCCTATTTTTGTTTTCATTCGACGGATAAAAAATTACACCCTTCCAGTAAATTACTGGGGTTTTAGCACAGTGCTGAGGTTTTTGAGGGTTCTGGATCTCCAATAGTTTCATCCTCCATGGCCTCTATTTCCATTTCTCACGCTTCTCCTTTGCTCCCGTCAAAAACTTTCACTAGACAAACATGGAGTAATTCTTTCCCCACAAAACCCAAGTGGCGGCCGAAGCAACTCAAAAGACAAAAATGCTTGGCAGCTGGTGGTTTTCCAACACCAATGGATGAAGAAAGTGGCAGCAGAAATAGCGGGAAGCAAGAAAACCAGAATTGGGACCCATCCCACTGTGAAGCTCTACTCAAAGGCGGCCAACAGGTGACCTCTGTTCTGGCAGAGATGGCCAAGCTCGTAAGTTTTTCCTTCTTCTTCTCTTAAAATTCTCTATTGGGTGCTTTTAATTTTGGTAAAATTCTTGATTTTATTCTTCTTCTTTTAGTACTCATCCTTCAAGACTAAATTTTGCTGCACGTTTTGTTATCCTTCTGTGTTATTTATAAGCTGACAATTGGAATCTTGCTGTCTACTTGGATGAGATTGCTTACAGACTGGAAGTTTTTCTCTAGAAAGTGTCTTTCTGATGCACTATAACAGCTAGAAGACATGAATATGGATGAGGCGTACGAGGAGGTGGCCATACAATTGGCTGCACAAGGAGTTATTGGGAAGAGAGTGGATGAAATGGAGTCGGGTTTTATGATGGCCTCTGATTACATGATCCAAATTGCCGAAAAGGACCAGGATGAAAAAGCAATGATTCATGTCTGCATAATTGTTATTTTGTTGATTGACTATTACATGTATGCTATTGTAGAAATATCTAAATGTATATATTGCACGTATTCTCTTAACAAGGCTTGCCTTTCTAGAACAACTGCTTTAATGTTCTTACTAGTATTCGGGAAATAGCAAGAACACCAGCACCAAGAAACAGTTATTAGTGATACTGTTCTAGCCGCTTTTAATTGAGCCGAAACTTCTGACATCGTTTTGATCATTATATTAAACTAGGTTTCACCCTTCTTGTTACCATTTACCTTATCATATGTATTAAGGTCATTGTTTTCAGCTTTTGTTATTCAAAATGTTGATTTTCTGGAAATACTGATGTTTAACTATTTTTCATCGATTCTGTTCAGCGTAGGACGCTTTTGGAAGTGGTCAAGGAAACTGTATTATCCCATCTTACCAAGAAATGTCCCCCTCATGTGAGGATATTACTTCCGTTGATAGTCTTACTAGCTATTTCTCGTAGTCAACCTAAACTTCATCTTGACGGTGAATTATTTTTATTGTGTAGGTCCAAATGCTAGGCTTGCCCTGCCGAACCCCTGGAAAAGAAAGCTGACATGAATTGCTCAGGCGGGTAGCTGCAGGTGGCAGTGTATTTCAGAGTGATAGTGGCACAAAAGTCCACCTTCCTGCAGCAAATGGCTGAATGAAATAGGTAACCAGGCTGATGACCTTCTGGAGGTTGTATTCATGCTTTATTTAAATCTGGAGAAATATTTTTCATTGTAGATAGTTTTTCTCTCTTGTTCTGTTGCTTGTGCATAAAAACCTACGGAATATTTTGTGTTAAATGAAATAAAAGGTGGTAGAGTACTGTAACCTTCTGCTTGATGAGATTAGGCAGATTATTCTTGAAAAGATTCACCAACACAGGAAAGAGATGGTGTATTCAGGCATTTGAGATAAACTGAGTACCAAGAGTGGAAAATCTTTAATGATATTTCATCTGGTTTCGTGGTATCAATTTTTGAATTGCTTCATTTCTTGGGGCCTAGTTGCCAACTAGTCGTCAGGATTGTCATCTTCATTCCTCATATAAATCTTGGACTTCCCACACTTGTTTGCTTATCTGCATTTTGCAGACAATGGAAACCCATCCGCAGTTCCTGATCGCAAGTTACTTGCAAGGCTTGCTTTGATATATACTTAAGAAGAAGCTAGGAATATGATGGGTGGCGGGATATTAAATGAAAGAAATGATCGTGGTCATAATACTCTTCCTGAGTCAGAGGTCTTCTTTTCCTTGTTTAAATTGATATTCAATGTCCTGATTCCCAACCCTAAGAATTCTGATCTTCACATTTAAATAAGTTGTTTTTCTTATGATTGGTAGGGATTCTCTGGCACAGAGTCATATATAAGAAATATTTGAATTCCAGACCATTGTGATGATGCAGGTCAACTTTTTAACCAAGCTTGTAGCTCTAAGACCAGGAAAAACTGTTCGTGAAATGATAAAAAATGTTATGCAAGGAAAAGATGAAGGCGCTGATGACTATGCTAGTGATGAGGAGAAGATCTCTAGTGGTATTGCTGGGAAGGTGAGATTTGCTCAAAATATTTAACTTTTGGGATAAATCTTGAATTTCTAGCCCAGCTAGATACATTTATTTTTTAAACTCTAATTTTGATGTTCAGGCTAGTGTTACTTGGTGTCAAACCAGTTTGCCCTGGCATGTTTCTAGAGACTGTTTCCAAGGTATGAAGTGCTTAATTGGATTATTGTGGCTTTGAAGATAACAGGTTTAGAGTCTTTAGACGGGTAGTATTTTCCTAGGGCATTGACAATGAATGTAGGTAGAAGTTACTAAGAAGGCTACAAGTATTTTTAATAGCCTGTTGTATAGCCTGTTGTATCATTCAAGCATTTTTAAGAATACATGTAACCAAGTTCACGTAACCTCATCCTTCCACCCATCCCACAATTGCTTTTTACTCCAAAAAGAAGAAGAAGAAAAAGAAAAACAAAAAAAAAAGATTGTGGAATTTCTATATCAATCTAAATTTGTCTTGTGGAACTTGAAGGTATTAGGTAGATGTATGCAGGGAATGTCTCTGGCATCACGGTACAGCATCTAGAATGGGTGAGTAGTTTCCTGCTTCTTGATGTTCTCCGAGTTGGTTAAATTGATAACTTGCATTTGTATCTTGCACTTCAAGCAAATTTCCATTCCTAATGAACGATATGAGGCTTTGATTTGGGACTTTTTTTTGAAGTGTTGGTTGAATACTGCATGATAAGTATTATGTTACTCCATATGAGCCAATACTCTTTTACGCTAACCATGCTTCTTTCGATTATAGCTTGCAATCTTATGGGTTTAGTAAAGCTTCAAACATGGTTATCATTGTACTGAAATCTCATTTTAGTTGTTTAGAATATGTAGCATTACTTCTTCCTTTACATAGTAAAAGTGCCGACTTCTAAACTTTGTTATTCAGGTACACCAGAATGCTCTACAAATTCTTCAAGAAATTGCATTCTGAGTTTCTTACAGTAACAAAGGTAAACAGAAGATGTTGTACACAAATTTTTGCATGTTGGCTTACTTAGGCGGTATAGCTGTAAGTTAAATGTCAATGCTTTGAGTTCTTACGCAGTATAGAACATTGGGGAGTTACTTCTGTTCTTTGTATATATTTTACAACATATCATCATCATCTTCAATTCTCCTTTTGGGTGTATTTTGTTTTGTTGTTAATTATGTCTTTTTCCTTTCCCTCTGCACAGATTTACCTGGATTTTTTCCAGTTGCTATAAATCCTGTAATGATTGCCCATTAGGAAATGGTCAGTTGCTAAAATCCTGTAATTTTCGAAGTAGCCATTTGACCATCTGTATGTTAGTGTATAAGGGGGACAACTAATGCAGCCCTTCAACCTTTCTTGCTACTGGCGATTGGATTTGCTTTAAGCTCTTGAAGTGTTTGTATACAGTACTCAATGAAGGTTAATATGGATAAGCATTTTGCCTTTGCTTGGTTCTGTTTTTGTGCTGTTTGTTTTTTCATTGGAAAAGGAACATTTTCATTAGAAAGAGGAATAAAGGATCTTATGAGTTATGATCATTGCCTAAACCCTTTACACTCTTCACTTTTCTCTTTCCATCAATGTGTTTTCTGGTTTGACTGCCTCTCTTCTCACCTTTGGTGGTAGCACAAATGTGATGAACTTTCTACTAGGATTTGACTAGCTTATGGTGCAGGTAAGAGTTTCCCTTGGTGATTCCCGTCGTGGTCGTTTTAATGAGATTAAGGACAGAGAATTTAGGAAAGTACATTTTGAGTGTTGATTTTTATCTTCCATTAGACTATAACATGTACTCTCGACCATCTCAAATTGGATATTTTACTCATCTTTTAATTGCTTCTTAAAATAATAATTCAATTTGCTTATATTCTCTACCATCTGCTACTGTAATATTCTAGTAGATTGATCATAGGATGATAAAGCAAATGAATTCCGAATATGAGTCGAACCTTACTTTTTTCCCCCTATGTCCAATCACTAGCAATGATGACAATCATTCAAGATCAAATCACCCACAGTGGAAAACCATGTGTTGATTGGACCTACCTGTCCTCAACGTGATCCAAGTAAGATTTGTTCTTATACAGATAATGTGTTTGTGCATCAAAAAATAAAAAATATAAATCTTATATGAGATATCAATTATACAAAAAATCTACAATGAAAAATAAGGTGCAAACATTGAAAGAAAGGTGCATGCATAGATGCATATGCCTCCAAGAATTTGTAGTAAAACCTTTTTCTGTAAAGCAATTATATGCTCTGCCAAGTACCAAATGCTGAGGTAGGTTGCCATAATCTTTGGCCAGGCCAATTTAACATTGTCCTACACATGTTCCCCCACGTATCTCGTGTGTATCTCCAACATAAAACTCTCTACTATTTGCCCACGTGGGATGCTTGATTTCTTTGTATAATTGCATCACAGCTACACCCAATGAGAGATACACGCTGATAATATCTATATGTATATTTTATATATAAGGAAGAAGAGAGAATTTGGTATTTGTCATCTTTTGTTTTTTTAATGATACATTAGTTTATTATATTCTTTTTTTTCAAAATATAATTATTTATAATTATTTTTTCATTTTCCATCTCCACTATTTATATTTTTTCTAATTTTTTGAATATTTTTAAAATCTCCACTATTTTTTTTTTTTAAAAAAATAAAAATAAAATTGACTAGTTTAAAAAAAAAAGAAAATCTCACATTCATAAGGTGTGCTTTTCTCAAATGGAAGAAGTTTTATTTAGGTGTGATAACTGTTACTATATGCATACCCAACTAAGTAACCAATTAAGGTGAAAGACGAATCAAACTTTTCAATATTAAACCAGTTGCAGTAGTCATGATTTTCAAAGATAAATACTCCTACTTACATTCACTTACCACATCTTTTCTCCTTTAATATATCAACGACAAAGTATGCTACTAAATTCTTGCTTGCCCTTTTCATCATTTAATAAATACTCTTACTTACAGTTATTATTTTCATTATTTTCAAAATATTATTTTAAAAAGTACTATATATTAACTTTTTTAATGTACATACATATAAGATAAAAAGTTAATTCAAAAACGTGTGTAAAATAATTATAAAATATTATTTGAAAAAAAAAAAAAAAAATCACCATACGAACGGAGTCAATTTTTTGTTAAATAGGATCATTTTAAATTTGGTTAAAATGTACATTGCATATAATGCAATTAATACCGTCTTTATGGATCTAATGCGAATGGTCATGCATTTTTTTTTTTAAAATCATAACCATTAGATTATATATATATATATATATATATATATATAAAAGCGTATTACCCATACATATTCTAATGTAGCAAAACATCCAAGAAGAACGTCATTCACAATTTATTTGACAGTAACTGAACCCTTGGTTAGTCACCAGTGGAATAGGGTTCTATACTTGTTAGAATTTTGATGGTACCTTTACGATCCTACGATTTAAATTTATAAAATCGATCTCGATCTTAAAGGTAGAATCATTATTATAAGTAAATTTTAATTAGTGCCATTAATCTTGTAATTTATGTATAAGGATATTTATTGAAATTAAATCTGTATTTTGATAATTTTTCATTCTAATGTTATATTTTATGAGTTTATACTATTCATATTATATTTTTAATTTTTAATTAAAGAACAGTATTAAATTTGCGATAACGCAGAACTTTTTACCATATGAGTATATAATGTCAAATGTTATAAATTTTAGTTTCAGAAACTTATTTCATGATGAATATTAAAATTTTATGTTTATATAAGTTTTCATTGAATATTAACTTTAAAAATAAATAAAAATTATATTTTTATCCTTTTAACAGGTTCTTTCGATCTTATGATTCTATTTATGATCTGATACTATAACCTTCAAAATCATCCGAATCCCGATTCTACAAACCTTCTATGTGGTTCAAATTGAATTCCAGTTAACGGCCAGACCAAAAAGAGCCATTCTTTTATCAATTCAACCAATTCAAACTTTCTATAAAGCAAGCCAAAGCATATCGTCTTTTCCTACGTGGACCTAAAGATTTTATAAATGAGAATCCAAATTATCCCATATTTCAAATATACTAAGCTGCCGCTGCACTATTGGCACTTGGTAGATTTCCATAGTCATCAACTGCTAAGATTTATACACAGTTTATTTTTTTTCTGATATGTAGTACTACAAATTTTTTTTATATAGATCAGATCCATAACGTTGCATTATTTGATCTATATTGAATCATATAATTTATTTAGAGTGATATAAGGTAAAATGAAATGAGGTGACATAATATGAATTAAAAGATATGACATTATATCATAAACTTTGTTTATACAAACATTTCCTAATATAGGTGTCACAATTACTCAATTAAAAAAACAGCAATGAGGTGGTAATTATCTTCCTATGTTATGTAGTATTAAGAAAAAAATTTATAAATCGAATCCATGATATAATATCATAAATTTCACTTATATTATCATAATGAGCAAAGAAAAATAATTTATAAAACTATAAATTCAACTTTATTTATCAAAATTAATTCACAAGAATCACGAACTCAGATACTTAGTTCTAACTAGACATATCTCATTTATTCTTGTAAAGATTTAATAACACATCATGATGACTTTGTCTTACTTTTGATTCAATGTACTGAATTTGAAAAACTTAAAAGTTGTAGCATCAAAATTACAATTTTTTTTAACGGTTAATTAATTACCCCATCCTCGTAATCCCAAAAGCAGCATGATCACCCTTGTGATACTGTTGGGTGTTAACTCTCCCCCCATCGCCAACCATGTGACCGCAATTATAAACACGGGAAGTGGTTGTTACAACTGTCATGGCTTTTCCGTTTTTGCACCTGACATTACCATTATGGTATTATGTCAATTCTCATCCTTGTTAAATCAACATAAGCACTAATCGAATCTAAGCAAAGCCAATAATTTTGTATAGTGGCCGAATTAATAAAAATTTCAAAATTGATACTATCATATCACATGTAAAGTAGTCATTTTTTAGGGTAAATTAAAACAAATTTTCTTGTAATTTGATTAATGTTCAGTTTATCTCAACAAGCTATGATACAATTATTGTGATTTGGATTAAATAAAATTATTAAATATTCTGTTAAGTGATCTTTAGTAAAGTAAAAAAATTTTGTTTAATTAAAACTTTTAAATAAGGTTAATTATAAATTTTATTATAAAATACAATTCTATCCTCACGGAAGAGGGATAGAAGAAATTTTCAAAAATTCAAATCACAAGAGGCAATATTATAACTTCGTAAATTATATAGGGCAAATTTAAATATTAACTAAATTAGAAGGAGTTAGTTTCTTGAAAATTTTCCAATTTTTTACTAACATTACCACTAATAATCAATTGATTTCAAAAAGGTGAGGTTAAAGGTGCTCTCCGTTGTCACTCACTCGCTCTAATAATATAACGGTTAATTAGAGGGACATTATGGTCATATTTTGAATTCTCACGCACTCTCTCCACCCTCCTCTTTCAAGCTAGCCTCTCTTCTGTGACAGCTCTACTCCGTCCCCAGTGTTTGTTGGGCCTCTTTCTCTCCCCCACTAAACTTTTTTTAGTGAGAGAATCTAACACAAAAACCTTCTTCATTTCTTCAACGAAAAACAGCTTCCATTTCTATCCGAAATTTCCATAGTTTGAATCGTGATAGAATGGCTGGTTATGTAGGCGTGTTTGTATCAGATCCATGGTTGCAGAATCAGTTCACTCAGGTGGAGCTCCGGAGCTTGAAATCTCATGTAAGTCTTCCAAATTTTACCGATAAATATTTTGTTTTTGCTGTTTTGAGATTTAGGAGAGTTAGTTGACACGATTCGGTTTTCGATTTGTCGCGTAGTTTCTGACGATCAGAAGAGATAACGGAGGAGAACTGAAGCTCGCCGACTTGCCGTCCAAAATGTCTAAGCTTAAACACGTCGGAGAGAATCTTACTGAAGATGAACGAGCGGCATTTCTTCGAGATTCGTACCAAAACCTCGACGACGACGTTGATTTCGAGCTTTTTCTTCGGGTAAAAAATAAATACATGCCTCCGAATCGTGCACATATAGATTTTGAATTTTATAGAGCAATTTAGTAACGAAAAGATAAAATATTAAGATCCAAGTCCAATGTTCTAGACTCTGTTCAGGTGTTTGGAATCCTTATAACGAAAAAACGGAATGACTAATCCAGTCTTAGACACGATTGTGTGGATCGCTTTTTTTTCTTCTTTTTTTTTTTCAAAAAATAACTCTGAAAGTTTAATTACTCTTCCGAGAGAGGAAGTGAAATGTTGAGCTTCAGTTTTTATAATTACTCAATTCCATAATCCAGTTTTGTCGGAGCTGATCCTTTATAGCAAATTTGTGAATTTTGTTTAGTTTAATTTTGACATTTGGTAATAATCTTTATAATTTCTGAATAATACTTCCAAGAGAAAAAGCTTACGAAATTCTGGAATAAAAAACGGAATATATGTCAATTTATCTAAATCTTATTATTATTAATTACCTAGTACACCCTTAAAGTTCCATTTCAAATTAATTGAGTCACGTTGTTATACTTTCATAACTCCCTCTTACACACTCTTAAATTGAAATAAGGCAATAAACTAGTTTGGCCTCTCATATATAATTCAAGAGTCCAAACCTGAACAACAAAAATATTGATTGATATAAACTTCAAATCCTAAACAACAAAGTATCAATTGATATAAACTTCTACACCTAAACAACAAAAGTATCAATTAATATAAACTCCTAAACTATCCTAAACCAATACAACAATTGACTAATATAAACACATGAAGTCAAGCTTAATGTGCATAAGGGTCCAAGTCATATGTGGATGAGAAAAATACTTGAAACTAGTTCTGATATCATGTTAAAAAATATGAACTTCCATCTCAAAACTATATTTACCGAATACATGGTACCGGGACATGTTACATCACTTTTTAAAAAAAATACACATATATGGTGTATCAGTATGTGCAAATTTAGTATGCAGTACGAAGGGTTAGCTGGTGAAGTCAGTAACTATGCTCAAAACTAATTGGCCGTGACTGAAGTGGCTCATGTTAATCTTATTAATTAGTTCAACATTTTTAGGCTAATCGATGTGTAGTATTGTATACTTTCACACACTTATGCTGTTATGCATCAATTTATTTATTTTTTTTCCTTTTGGTTTGTTTTACTTTCTCGTTAACTGATGAAGAATTACCTTTATGGTTTTACTTTGTTAGTATTTTTTCCTTTTAATAAATTACTGTAAGTATTTTTAGATTTTACTTGCTCTGCTTCGTGAGTGATGTGTTAAACTCATGGCAGGTTTATTTGAAACTCCAAGTGCATGCCTCTGCAAGAATGGGGAGTGGTGTGAAGACTTCATCTGCTTTTCTAAAGTCACCCACTTCCACCTTACTTCACACGATTAGCGAATCTGAGAAGGCATCATATGTTGCACATATTAATAACTATCTTGCAGAGGATGAGTTCCTAAAGAAATACCTTCCAATTGATCCTTCAACTAATGACCTCTTTGAAATTGCCAAGGATGGAGTTCTTATCTGGTGATAAACCATCAATTGTTGCTTGCTTTACCTACATGTGTCTTGGATGGAGTAACAGCACAATGATAAATTTTCTTCCTTTTCATGCTCACGTGCAGCAAGCTCATTAATGTGGCAGTGCCGGGAACGATTGACGAGCGGGCAATAAATACTAAGACAGTACTTAATCCATGGGAAAGAAATGAGAACCATACCCTTTGCCTCAACTCTGCCAAGGCAATTGGATGTACTGTAGTCAATATAGGAAATGAAGACTTCATTGAAGGAAGGGTATGTGCTTCTTGCAGAAATGTTCATTTCTGGTTTTGAAATTAGACACGCTCATGTTAATCCTAGATGAACTTCCTCAACTTCATCCATTTTCTGGTGGTCTTTGTCATGCAAAACTATGAAACTTCCTGATAAGAGGTTTCCACTTCTCTGCATCAAATGAAGGTTTTGTCAAAAATTATTCTATTTCTACTATCTGTTTGTTTGAGTTGAAAGGTGCGGAAAGCAAATGTTTTCTTGTTGGCACAACAGAACAAAATGTGAAACTCTTCAAGGCTTTTGAATCTGATTCAATAAGTTACATGCAGTCTTTCCTATTCTGGACTTGGAGTGGACTTAGGATCTTCTGTATGCCTTAAGTTGCTATCCAGAGCTTTTCATTCATATAGTCTCCAACTTATGCTTCATTTGGACAAGTCCTTGTTTGATCTAGTTGAAAATTGTTTTAACCCATCAAAATTGTGCAGGTTTGTTCTTGTTTAATTTCTTCTTTTAAGTCTTTTGGATGACTGTTATTGACATCATATTTTTGTTTCACTTACAGAGGCATCTTGTTCTTGGATTGATATCACAGATTATAAAGGTAGATCTTCTTGCAATTGGGCCTTCATTATTCCAAACGAGAAGATTCCAATACTGATTTTCATCTTTCCATGAAAAAATTTACACTAGAATCCAGTTGTGGGTTATTCAAACTTCTGTTTTCCATTCCTGATGCAGTTTTATCCATACAAGTTTATTGTGGTAGATTTTCCTTTATTTAATAAAGTTGACGTCGTAAATGATATACTTTTAGATACAACTATTGGCGGATCTCAATCTAAAGAAAACACCTCAGTTGGTGGAGTTGGTTGATGATAGAAAGGTGAAGATCATTCTCTAACAGGTAGATTTATGTTTTTGATGATATCAAACAGCTTTCCTGATACAAATTCTCGCTTCATTTTTCGCAATCTCAGGACATTGAGGAGTTAATGAGCTTAGCTCCAGAGAAGATTTTGCTCAGATGGATGAACTTTCAATTAAAGAAATCAGGATACAAGAAAACAGTCACAAATTTCTCCTCTGATGTAAAGGTATATTGTTTATTTGATATTCAAGTTTTGATGACTTCTTGGTGACTGCTGATTTGGGTTTTTTGGACTCATCTAGTCATCTAAATGTTTCCTTCTACTCAGATAATTTCCTTCTCAAGACTTTCGATTTCTTTCTAGTAGCTAGGAAGCTACTACTCTATGTTCACATGAATTTCCACATAGAGTTCTTCATTTAATCTTTTGTGCAAAGTCTGCAGACTAAATTGTGACTGGTTTTTATTTTCTTTAATAAGTGGTTTTGTGTTTGGTTAATAGAACTTGGTAAGAAATCATTTTCACTATTGACCGGGGTAACTTTCTCTTGATCGTTGATTTTCAACTTCTTTGTAAATGCATCCCACCTTTTTTATTGTTCGGATGATACCTGGTACTGAAGGTCACGATCTGCTTTCACTGCAGGATGCAGAGGCATATGCTTACCTTTTGAATGTTCTTGCCCCTGAGTACAGTAGTCCATCAACATTAGCTGCAAAAGATCCTTTGGAAAGAGCGAAACTAGTTTTGGACCATGCAGATAGAATGGGCTGCAAGAGATACATAACACCAAAAGATATTGTCGAAGGTTCTCCAAATCTTAACCTTGCATTTGTGGCACATATCTTCCAGCACAGGTGAGTAAAAAGTTGCATAAGACACTACTATATTATAAGTCCTTATAGAAACTTATTGCTCAAATATATACTTTCTTTTGGTTGTAACGTACATTGACCAAAATGAAGGTCATATGTTATGCCTTAGGATCAATCAAGACCTCAGTCAATAGGAAATACCATGATGTGTAGGCCTGAGTACATTTATGATAAAATATATTTTGATTTCTATATCTATCCATTGAATATGGTGTTCTACAAGTGAAAATTTGCAACAAAAAATGAATAGAATATTTTCAGTGCTTTTTTCTTTTTTATTTTAGTACATCTTTGATTGCATAACCATGCTTCATAACATTTCAGTACCAGGCTAAACAATTCAATTTCAGAATGCCCTATTCCTCAGTTATCCTAGTGGTCCTGGACTCTAGCATACAACACTGTCACATTGTTATATTAAATCATATTGAGCCAATATCAGTCATTTCTGAAACAAGTAAATGTTGCAATGCAACAGACTTTGGAAATTTTGCCTATTGATTCAGAAAGAGTTGCATGCCATAAATAACTATTATATATGCTGCTGTCAATGGGTTTATGGGAGTGTTAGCATACTGTTTTTCTCTGCTTAAGTGGAGGTTAACATATTGAGCATTCCTAAAACAGTAAAATGCATGAATTCATAATCCACTGTCCTGGATCATTATCAAGAGATTCCTTAGTATGCAATTGTATAATTTGTGTTGTTAAAAGATTAAATGTTTAAAGAGTATTTATTTTTGGTGGATCAAATTATTCTAAACTAAAAAGTTCATATCTAGTTGTCTATGGTCAAAGTATTGCATTTTAGATTGTAATAAGTGCTATCTCTTCCTGTTTCTTTGCTGTTAATATCTATCAGCTGCTAAAAATGTAGAAGCTAAATATAAGCTTTTTCTTGCAGGAATGGTCTCTCTACGCAAACAACACAGATATCTTTTCTTGAAACTTCGCCAGATGACACCCAAATCTCAAGAGAAGAGAGAGCATTTCGATTTTGGATAAATAGTTTGGGAAATTCAACCTACATAGACAACATTTTGTGCTTTGAAGATGTCAGAAATGGGTGTGTAAAACCCAGAATATTTTTAATTAACCGACATATCAACGTTCATGCTAAATTTTTAGAAACTTTCCCACACAAAACTGTGGAAGAATTTTATTTTCAATATGCGGAATTGTTGTGCTGCTGCAAAATTATATCTACTACTGACATAGAACTGCTGAATATGAACTGTAGCCTTTATCTGTTTTCTTATTCTCTGTTGCTTTTGTGTCTGCAGATGGGTACTCTTGGAGACACTAGACAAGGTGTCGCCAGGAATTGTGAATTGGAAAATTGCTTCTAAACCTCCAATCAAGATGCCATTCAGAAAAGTTGAAAACTGTAACCAAGTTGTAAAGATTGGGAAACAATTGAAGTTTTCACTCGTTAATGTTGCTGGAAATGATATTGTTCAAGGGAATAAGAAATTGATTCTTGGTATGTGCTTTAGAACACTTGTTTATGATGGACAAGTTTTTGATTAAATTTGTTCTTCCCTGTATATGAAACTTTCCTAGCATTGACTTTTTATCCTCCAGGTAGCCAAAAATTTTAATTTATTCTAAACAGGAAAATTTTGGACTTCATTTTCAGCTTACCTGTGGCAGTTGATGAGATGTAACATGCTTCAGCTTCTGAAGAACTTGAGATTCCATTCTCATGGAAAGGAAATCACGGATGCTGATATTTTAGATTGGGCTAATACCAAAGTCAATAATTCCAGAAGCAACAGCCGTATGTGCAGTTTCAAGGTACCTTTGCTATAGTCTCCTCCCTCCCCCCCCAACAACTGTGATCCCTTGGTACCTCATAGCTGTATCATGAACTCGTGCAATTTTTCTTGTCTAAATTTAAAAAAAAAAAATATTTGACTATTTACACAACAATGAATTTCTTTTATCTTTTTTTCACTTGTGTCTCTGGGACTAATTTCTTTCCATAAATTATCAGAAGGGGGACATAGAAACAAGGCCCTTCACACTGGCCTATGTTTTATTATCCTATCCCTGAAATCAACTAAATTAGACTTGGATAGGAAAAATAGTGTCTGGAATAGATTATGTGCTTTCTTTGGTTCAGTTGAAACTGACTTGCGCATGCCAGTTTTTTTCTACCTCTAGTTGAGATTAACATGAATTCAGTTCGTAAGGTCATCACAATGTCTGATTTGCAGGATAAGAGTTTGTCGGACGGCATATTTTTCCTTGAGCTGCTTAGTGCTGTAAATCCTCGAGCTGTTAATTGGAGTCTTGTGACGAAAGGAGGAAATGGTATATTTTTTAATATCAAGCTATCCTTCTTTGGTCATTTATTTTTATTTGATAAGTAAGACAACATTTTGAAATTTGAGCTAAAAACTGATGTTTTAAAATTATTCAAATTTGTGAGAAAGATCCAAAATCTCAAGTCCCTGAATAATAACATATTTGCTTGCAAAGCCTCTTTGTGAAGAATGTACTAGCACACATATAAGCATGTAGTTACATGGATTTTGAAATGCCATTCTTAGTCAACCTGCTATTAGTGTGACCCTAATGACAGTTTATGAAGTATGGATCAATATGGATTAAAAGGTTGTCTTCTGAGTTTTTTTGTGGTAAATGTTTATGGCATCTACCTGATGTGTAGCAGTTTGCCTTTACATGAAATTTGGTTGTCTTATATAGTTAAATAGTAATCTCCTTCAATGAGGATTGGATATTATTTTTACAATTTTTCCTGGATGCTATTGCTTTGATTTGGATGTATATTGCAGCAAAGTTTTTTAGGGTGGTCCCTTTTAGTAAAGAGATTTAAGTGCTCTTCTTAGCTACTGAAAACTACAATGCATGTAAAGCGGGCCGTCTAACTTTACTCTTAATGTTCATTATTTTGGGGGTTTAACATCACTTCTTTCTCAATGCCATTACATTTACTTCGATATGTGTGGTAATACAGAAGAGGAGAAAAGGATGAATGGTACCTATATTATTAGTATAGCAAGGAAGCTTGGATGCTCTATATTCCTCCTTCCTGATATTCCTTTAGACTTAATCGAGGTAATATTTTATTTGTTTTCCATGTTTACTTCTACTGTTTGTGTCATATATGTTGAAGGTTGATAGAAAGTTTATATGTTTTACCTGCAAAGTGCATTATTGTCCACATTCATCATTCTATTGAGAGGCATTTTTACCCTGATGGTACAGGTTTATGCATGAGTACCTAGAACTTGTACACTAAAATAGATACAACTAGGTTTTTTCACTAAGCAAAACATATTTCGCATACATGTATTAAATATGACATTATCCTTTTTGTTGCTTCTCGACATTTACATCTGTTAACATTGACGTGATGACATGTTTTGTTAGGTGAACCAAAAGATGATCTTGACATTGACAGCAAGTATAATGTATTGGTACTTGAAACAACCTGTAGAAGACCGGACATGTGGATCTTCTGATAGTGAAAGCCTGCTGGATACAACCTCGAACTCTGCAACAGATGACACGGCTTCTGAGTCATCAGCAGATGAAAACAGTAATGTTCTCAGATAATTTGATGATTTTCATAGAGCTTATGTAAAAGTTCTATGTTTTTTCTTTCATTGATTGGAAATGAGATTTTGAGATTTACAGTGATGGACATCACCTTTTAGAATTCAGTTTGAATGTGATTTGTCTGAATCAAATGCCCATGTGAATAGCTAGGAATATATATTTGTATTGATAGAAGAAATTCTAGATTTTATAACTTGCTCAAGTTTGAACTTATTCGTATCCCCCCGAAAATCACAAATCTATTGAAGTTTTGTACTCTATAAAAGTATGTAGCAGAAATGAAAGGCCTTTATCATGTATTTGTAATTTGTAAGCACTCATCTCTCTCTCTCTCTCTAACTGTTTTATTTCATTTCTGTTGTTATGGCACATTTTTGTTTTCCGGGTATAGTTGTAGATTAACTGTTTATGTTGCATTCACTTGAAGCTGTCATAATTCCCAGGACTGGCGCACCTTTTATCTTCCCCAGCCGTGAGGGGAAAGTATAGGGCAAGCCGGACCTCTACTGTCGTTTTACAGAAGGTTGAACTTTTCTCACGTCCATTCCACAGTCGCACCATGACATGCCAGTCTGAGACTCAAGTAAGCAGTTTCCAAAAGTTTAGCAAGTGCATAATAAAATTGAGTGCCTAGGTTATTATTGTCGGCATATTTGGTGTCTTCTTCCATCTATGTTTTTCTTAAATATCACGTACTCAATAATGCAGTTATTGCCCCATATAATTGGCCACGGTTTAGATTCCAAGTCTATAGGTCCTTGCGAGCCTAACTCAAGTCGAAGCACCAGTACTAGGTGAATATTTGCCTATTGGTATTATGGTTGAGCTTCACATTAGACTCGGTTCAGTTAGTCGCGTCTAGATTTTGAGTTCCATTTTTTCACAGTAGACTCCATTCACAAGCTTCAATTAGAGTTAAAATGTCCAAGAATCATAATTAATTTTCGGTTTTAACACCAATGTTGCGCATATTCCGGGATATGAATTGGCAATTTCTATTTGCATAGTCTTGGTATGACATTGACTGAAGTGTCTGCAAGTAATTTTCGCCAAGTATGATTGGACGTAGTGTGGGAGAGTGATTGAAAGTTGAAACTAATGCTTGCATGATTTTTATCCTGGTAAGCCAATGGGTGGGAGTGAGGAATCCCATAGCGAAGCAAAGTTTCATCCTCAATATTCTGGACCCCTCAAAGAACAGCTAAACAACAGAACGAAGCTCTCTGGGGGAGGGGGTATTAGAGATTGCAGAACCTCCTAATTTCAAATGGAAAGGAAATACTACCTCCATGGTTCAGTCCCATTAAAATTGTCATTGATTTAATTTTTTGGTCAATGCATCACTATCTCGATTATGTGTAAATTTTTTAAAATTTTCGAAAATTTTAACTTTAGGTGTGTTAATATTTGATATAAATTTCACTTTTTTTGAAATTTTTTTTACTAAAAATCAAATAAATATACATAAATTCTTTAATACAGAATTACTGTATTTAACAAAGTCAAACTGCAACAAGCAAACAAATTGAGACAAAGAGACTAATTGATTGGCCACAGGCAGTAGTTTAATGTTTAAACTCCTTCGTGGTCTACACTCTACAGTGGAGGACCCCCCCTTCCCATTTTCACCCTTTCCCTCCGGGTTTTATATACCACTTGGCTAATAGACGTATGCGGATCAGATCTTTCATGTCAATTAGCTGTGTCAATTATGTGTTACTAATAATTTTTATGATTGAGTATTGAATAATATCATTAAAGTATTAAAAAATAAATAATTATAATTTAAATTTATGTGACAGTTTTTTATCCGTGACATTAAATTAGTATTGAAAAATTTGATACCGAATATCCCATATGAGGCAAAATTCGAGCTGTTTATGTTGTACTTTAAAAGAAAGAGTTTAATTAACACTCACAATTATCTCCTTTACTAAGAGTATTGTGGTGGGCAAGTCTGAGTGGACCTAAATTTGTTGACAAAGTCGACCTCCAATTAACAGACAAAACAAAAGAAGTAAAATTAGGAATAGAAAACACTCAATTATCTTCAGATGAATTTGTTGGGGGCCTCAAATTTAAATGTTTATCTTTTTAAAATTGTTCAAGCGTCACCCACTCTTTTTTTTTGTTTTTTTTTTTTGTTTTTGTTTTTTTTTTTGTTGACAAGAATATTTTTTCTGTAGTATTTCAAAAGTTTTTGACATAGACTTCGAAAGGGGTGATGAGATTTTGGACATGTCAATAAAAATAGAATCCGCTAATATAATTACAAAAAAAGAGTAGATAGGAATTCCTATTCGTAGGCTTTTAGACAACTTATTAACCTATCTCATCTGGCATCCTATATTTAAAATAATAGTTATAATAATAACCTTCCAATTTACATGAAAACTAAAAGGGAATAATTATGATCCTGACTTGAAAAACCCTTTTTGTTCTATTATTGTGGAATTTCTGTATTGACAGTTACGTTGAAGGAAAGAAAGATGCCGAGGATTTGTCATATTGCACGAGAAATGTAATGAATAAAGTTAGTATGAGACCTTCATGCTTTAAACATTATTATTGCCAAAATTTTCTACTTACCTAGTCCATAATCTAAAAGTGCTCGGGCATTATAATTTTCCATGCATGGCCAACATAATAACATGGCTTGTAAGCATTTCTTGCACCTTAATGATTCTCCATTCCATCAATTGCTAGTAGTTTTATCTTCTTGATCTATTGGCAATCAAGAAGTTCTCAAAGTACATCAATATATTATAACACTTTCTAAATACGTAAAAATATAGAATTTTGTACAAATATTATAATGCATGACTCGCAGAATGTAAAATTTATCTAAATATTTTTCTTATCGACCTTAATTAATAAGAAATAGTAACATAACATTGGCAACAAAATTAAAACAAAATACTATAAAGAAATTAAATTCAACGCGAGATGACCAGCGCAGTCGTGAAATTGTTTAATGCCTTCCGAGGATTACACCTGTTTCTGAGTCAGTGAGCAATTTAGTGGTCCTAATGCCTGCATATCCGTGGATGGTTGCTTATCCGAAAATACATGTCTAATTATGAGATTAGTTAAGAAGTCTTAATTTAAAATACTTGATAAATATGTCAGCCTATAGGCAATTGGACCTACCATGTTCCTCTTATCCTATTGAAGCCTACCTCTTTCAAGAATAGGTCCAGCCAAACGTGCGTTTCGGTTGATTTGCATGTCTTTTCCTTTTACTTTTTCTTTTTCTTACATATAATTTTCTTCATCTTCTTCTATAAATATTTTTGATACTAATGAAACAACGAAAATATATACAGTAAAATATCTCATAATAATTTTCACATGTTCCCTATAGGGGGTGTATATATTGCTGGCAGCATTATATATAGTTCAGATTAATTAAATTGATCTTCTATTTCAAACATTCGTCATTTCCTAGATAGTTGTTCCTTTTGCAAGATCTCCATGCACGGACACGCCCAATCATTTGATCTTTTGTTTCTAAACCAATTAATTAGAGATAAAATGCCACTAACAATCATATCAAATGTTAAATACTAATGTAGAGCATTTGGTGAGGGGGAAAAAAAAAATCTCATAGCCCTAATTGAGAGTTCTGCCAGCTCACATTAATCACCTTCATGCTTCTAGTAGCTGGACAAATTGTCGCCCTACTAGTAGTCTACTACTATATACATACATTGTAGCTGGACAAAATTAATGTCGTCCTAATAGTCTACTTTGCATTATATACATACATACCAAAAAAATAAAAATAAAAAAACACATACATACATGCATACAAATTCATGGATTAAGGGCCTTCATAATCGTATAATAACTGTCCGTATATTATACACATCATAAAAGAATGTTAATGCTCATTCTCACCTATAAATGTATAACCAATTAACTTGTTGAAAAATTCTGCGCTTTTTAAAAAAATTATTTTATGATATTTTAAATACTTGTATTACAATATTAATGTAACACCTCGAGTTCGGACTAGTCTAAAAAATTTTGAACTGAAACAACGGATTAAAAATGTAACACATTAAATCGAGTTGTTAGTAGTTTATAACCCATCGTGTTATAAACAATACAATATCCTCTTCCACTCTCGATGTGGGATGGGGCATTACGTTCACTCCTTCTTAAGGCTTTGCAAGGGGCCTCATAATACATGTTACATACACTGTGTAGTACAGTCTAATACTACTAGTCCAGTTTCACATCGTAGCATAATTCAATACTAGTAGCCCAATCTCAACCCGTACAGACACCACACGAAATTCGTTCTGATACCAACTGTAATACTCCAAGTTTGGATTGACTCAATAACTTTTGAATGGAAACAACAGGTTTAAGATGTTTAAACCAAGTTATTAATAGTTTATAATTTAAGGTGTTATAAATAATATAATATTGGGTAATACAGGGCATCACAATCAACATTTTACTTAGCAACATATCTTGACCTTTCTTCTGAGTTTGAACTTATTTTGGTTGCGAATTGTCTAACTCTGATTATTGGGGTCTCTCTCCTAAAATCATTGTTCTAGAAATATTCATTGCCGTATTCTATGTAGCTTATTGTATTTGTATTTATTGGGTTTTACTGTCCTTGACAAAATGCATATAATTCCAAAGGCATTTCAAATTGTAGGTTGGGGAACGAAATTTTTTTAAATGGACTCGATTTAATGCAAAGTATTTTGGACGTTATATTCTAAATTATTATTTTCATTCTCTTTTAAGCGTAATTTTAGTAAAAAAAAAAAAATTTATTACGTTTTAAGTGTCACTTTAGAAATTCAATGAAGCATTAATTATTTTTTATCAATTTTACTCTTATTTCTTTCCAACAGCATTAATTACTCTACTTGTAATTAATGTTGGGATTCTTCTAATTTATTACTGATCAAAAAGGCAATTTAGTCATATAAGATCAACTTTACTTAAAATTTAGCCTATTTAATGATAATTTTAATCTTTGTACTAAAAAATAAAATAATATTTAAAAATAATAATAATAATACTACACACCATTCAGTGAATAATATGTAGATTAATATGGATCATGAAATTTAAAATATAGTGAGTTACACCGGGTCTAATCAAGAATGACCAGAGGTTAGTTGACCTAAACCTTTCAGTGAAGAAATTAATGTAAGAGAGATTTAACACCACTAATTACTAGGCTACTAGCTATATATATTTCCTATTTCTGATGGAAAAGATATCTCTCAACTAGCGAACTTGATTGCTGATTTTTTATTTTTATTTTTCAAACGGATTGCTGATTGCTCATGCAATTTTTTCGCCATCACACAGTCACATAATTAACTCCATTAAGTAGGGGTTCGATGCCCCTTTAAATTCTCGTCTAAGCCGTAAGTTGTAGTAACTTGTAACCCTTTATATCGTTCACGGGACATATATAACATACTATGTAATTATAATGTCTTATCATTTCACGGGTTGCCTTTTAATAATACTGTCTAAAGATCCATCTTAAATTCCCTATTTTTTTTTTTCTTTTAAAATCTTATTGATGATCAATCAGACTCTAGAAATTTTTCATAGTATGTAACGTGGAAATGCAGTTCATATTTACGTGGAAATGCATCTTAAATTATTTCAGGAAATGAATAATACAATATGGTAGCTAATTATAATTTGTTTGATAGTCGCAAGTTAATTTGTTTGTTTGTTTGAGATAACCTTTTGAATGCATACTTGAGAAGAGATACACCAAACCAAACACAAGTTTAATTGGCAAGATAGAACTTTTTGATGATTTATGAGGATTACAAGGCTTCTCACAAGTCTCATACGAAATTTTGTTTAATGTTTGCACTTGGATTCATTATAGTAATATAATACCTCTAGCTAGGGTTCAAATACAATCTCAAAATAATTGACGTCATTTTCTGACTAGGCAGTAATTAAGCAAATTCAGTTTCAACTTCTATTTTAAAGCTATGGACCCCTTAATTTTCCTAAATGAGTTTCACGTTTTTTGACCGAATCAAAATAGAAAATCAGTATGTAATCTTATAATTTTCATTTATAGCAGTTTTATGAGTTCTTTTGGATAGTTAATTAATGTGGAGAGTTTTGATTTTTATTTTTAAAAGAAGCTAATACTGACACGAGAAAGAGAACAAGATAGGAACTCTAGTGTGCTAATTTTAACAAATTAAAAAGTAATTTACGTGCTTATACTCAATAGCTTTGTCTCTAAATTGTTCTAGATATGTATGTTTCAACATCAAGTTAAGTGATAAGAGAAATGATGGTTCATGCAATTGCTGTCAAAAAGGCAATGTTTTATTTGCATGCTAATACATAAAATTTCTAACTAGTACTCGTAAAAGTCAATAAAAATCATCACTTAGAACTGACTTTATCCTCCAAATTTGATCCTTTGTCAAATTTACTCAAGTTTATATGAAAGATGTTACCGGAGATACTACGATTCTCTTAGGTCAAGGAAATATTCTTTGCCCAGCTGCACATCAATAATAAAATTAGTAAAATTAAAATTAGGTAGAGAAGAGGGCGTGAATAAATTAACACAAGATAATATAATTATCGACAAATTCTACTCTAGTTAGGCTTGTACTAACTAGAATTAAAAGGTTAAAAAATAAATTTTAGACAAAAACACACATATATTTATATAGAAAATTTTACAATCCGTTTATGGAATTATCTTTCTATACATTAAATATTTGTATAGTATAATATATTGTGTTTTATAAAATTGTACTATACAAATACTTAAAATCAACAAAAAGATTAACCGTACACTTCTATATACGTGTGTGTGGGGTAACATATTGAAATGGTAAAATTAACATACGTAACATACTTATTCAGTGGGGTTTGACTAAGGGATTTTTAAATAAATCTAGTACATAACAATATTCGGTTCATTTTAAAATTTCTCCATTGCCGACTCCATTGCCAGCCCATTAACTGGCAAACCACAATTATGATGTGGGATAATTATGAATCATCTCATCTGACGCAACACAGATAGCCGCCAACCCTAAGGAACGACCGCCTCCCTCTACCACTACTTTTGTCTTTTCTTTTGGGTCGAGTCTCTCAACCTTAACGGCCGAAACAGACAAATTGGAACACAAAAGAAAGAATATGAGAGGAGGAAATATATACTTTGCAATAATGGAACCAAAACTGAAAATGCCCCACCATTCAATCAAGTGGGTAATGGAACCATGTGCGATCATATGGTGGTTGGCCCTCACTAGGCCCACTGAAACTCTCTTTTCACCTCCAAACCCAAAATCTTGAAAATGAAAGATCCAAACATAAAACACAAAAAAATAATAAAATTAAATATTAATCCACCCAATAAAGATTGATTCTTTCCAAGTCTCCTCCTTATTCTCACCGCCCATTCTTAATCTTCTCTCATTCTTCCTATTCTTCTTTTTATTTCATTCTCTTCACATGTTCCTTCTTGACAATTCCCTACTGACCATACCCCCCTAAATTATGGGATACAGAGAAAACCCACACAGTATTTGTTATAAGTAGATATTGTGTCAGAGAAATCAAGAACTTTATACTAGTAAGTTTCCATGTTGTCATTCTGAGCAAAGAGGCCCCCTTTGCCTTTGTGTCAGAAGAAAAAATCTTTTATCTGCAAGTACAACTTTCTAGCTAGCTGTTTCTCTTTTCAATCCATCCCATAAAAACCAAACCCTCATTTCTAGCTCATCTTCTATATATACCACACGTGCAAGTTGCAAATTCCAATCCTAAAAACCCTAGAATTTTCCGAACAATTTCTGTCTTTTGTTTCATAATCTTGCTCTCCATGAACCCTCAAAACATCCATCCAAATCCTAGGTCGATCAGGACTAGGTTCGCTTATCGGTTTCTTCGAGCCATGAAGAAACTGAACAAGCAAAGAACTCCTCCAACATCCATAAGAGAGACTTACAAACGCTATCATATGGTTAAGGTGGCTGCTTATGAATCTATGGCTTTGGCTGTCGGATCGAAGAGAGCGTGGAGCCGAGCTTTACTTTGGAAGATCAAGAATCGAGGGCTCAAATGTGCTCTTTTCTCAAAAGAAGCAAAACCCGTGTTTTAAGGGAAAGAAACACAAATATTTTGAAAGAAAACCCTAGCAGAAAAGGAACATTTGGGTTTCAAGAAGAAGCTAATGAACTTCGAAAGCTTGTTCCTGGAGGTGAAGGAATGGATTTGTTGACCTTGTATGATGAAACTGGGCATTATATAAAGTGCCTCACCTCTCAGGTACAAATCATGAGAAATATACTCGGGTTTTATTCGGCGTCATGAAAAGTGAGTATAAGTATTTGATCTGATGAATTGAGAAAGAGGTAATGATCATCAGGGGCTGGATGGATGAAGAATGAAGAGGTAAGTACAACAAGGCACATGGTTTTTGGTTTTCATACAAGTAAATTTGCTGTACAACTTTTCGAATAAATGAATGTAACCAACCATGATGTTGTATGATATTATAAGATGATGAAATTAATGTTATCTGTGTTGTACAGAAATCAAGAATTATATATGTCTGTAATGTTTATATTGGTTACATTATGTTCTCACTCATCAATTAATCTCTCTATTGTAATCTCGTGTGTTTTGTTTGGAAACTAGTTGAGAAACTTTGACATTAATCCTTCTCTCTCGGAAGAGATTTGATGATTTCTCCTCAGTCGTGCAGGTCAAGATCTCAAGTATTTGTATGATCAGATTGGAGGTGAGACTACTTAATTCTGTGTGTTATCTGTCATGACCTATGAACCTTGAACTTCAAATATTTTACTAAACATTTTGTTTCATTAACTCCAAAAGCAAAAGATTTTGTTAACTTTCCATTCTAGTAAAGGTGAAAAAAAGAAAGGCTTTTTAATAACTTTGAATCATCATACTGCTTTGGAGAAAATAAAGAAATTCTAGGTAACTGATATACTATTTTCAAGACCACATATTATTGACGTACGTGTTTATGTTTTTATAATTCTTATCTGAAAATATTTTTCTCAATTAACATTTGATTTAGGAAGTTCTCAAACACGTATGTTTATTACTCAAACTATATGTATGTTTATTAGTAAACAAAATTGGTCTGCAAAGAATCTTCCAGCTTTCCTGGCCGACTTTTGAAGATATTTATGGTTTTTACAGAATCTTATTAAGCTTTTTTGTTTTAAATTATTTTTCTTTTCAATAGTGCTTTTATGCACAGTGCACACATTATTCGAACAAAAGTTGCAGATCGCTCTGTTTTCCTTTTCTAGTTAGAAAGATTTCACATATAGGTTGTTTGGAATCACTTTAATTTACCATTTTCATTCCTTCAAATTTTCCGAGTTTGGTTTTCTTGCATTCAAAGGTAACCTATCTTAAAACACTGAAATTTCCAAACATTAAATGCGGCTTTTGAGTAGGCAGTACAAGCTAAAACTTGGACAATTCAATTGGGATTCTTGTACAGAATAGTTTATGTAAATTGTAGTAACATGCAGAGTATATTCTTCTCTAAGGGCCAGAAAGGGGGGGAGGGAATGTATTCTTCCCTAAGGTGTAATATGCCACTGGGGTATCTAGAGCAATTTGGAAAAGATACTTCTACGGGTACCAAGATTAGTTTGGAGGTTTATCTTGCATGAGAAATTGAAATTCTAACAAGATGTAGGTTTGTTTAGAACTTGAAATTTAGGGGAGAAAAGAAATAACATTGTGTTTGAATCAATAGATTTGGAGAAAATTTTGAAATCTATCTATTTATAAAGTTAAAATGAATGAATTTTAAATTTACCTAAATTAGAAAGTTATCTAAAATCATACATTTTACACTTTTAATTTGGGTGAATTTGAAATTCATTCATTTCATCCCTTATAAATCCTTCCAAAAAATAAATAGATTTCAAATTTTTCTCCAAATCCGTCGATCCAAACACAACTTGAAGGAATTTAATGATTCAGGTTTGTAGATTATGGCATTAGATTTTCAATGCTATTTTATAAGATTCAAAAATATTAAATTTTGAGGAGTTCATGTAGCACAAAGCACTGTGTTACTTGAATTTAATTTTATCAACTCTTTTATGTCTAATCTATTTCATTAAGAATTTTAAAAATCTTGCACAAAATCCTTGTTTTTTTTTTTTTTTATAAGCCCACTACTCTTTTTACCGTAAGTAGCTCAAACACATAACTAATAGGTTATAGCGGAAGCATCTTACTACCTAAATTACATACTTTGCCTTGTTTAGAGTTGTGGTGACTTATCACAAAACACTTTACTTGGTAGAGATTTGAAAAAAGTGCTTAAAAAGTACTTAATTTTTTTTGTTTGGGTGTAAATTTGCAAAGTACTTTTTTAACATTTAGTAATGTATGGTTTTAAAATTTAAAAATATTCTATACTTATTCAATTATAAATTTATAATAAAATAGCTAAAATTTATTTTTAATGATTTTTTAAATAAATAAAAAAAAACTATTCTAAATGCCCTAATTTTTAGCTTGTGCAAAAAGTGCTTTTGAAACCACAATCTCTATCCCTAAATTTAAAGACAATATTTACCAAACACTTGAAAAAAGTTTTTTTTATAGTCTCTAAAAGCACTTTTTACGTAAAAGCACCTCAACCCCAAACGGTTGTGAAAAATCATATCTTATAAAGAACGAGCATTTTTTTTCACATTATAAAAAAGATAAAACCCTATCTTATAAAGAACGAGCTTTTTTTCACATTATAAAAAAGATCTACAGTGGGTGTCCACCTACCTCTTTGGTTCAAACCCATGACTTAGGTCACATGAGAAATCTAGTCTTACCATTTGGGCTATATTTCGTTACCATCTTACAAAGAACAAGCTAGATTTGTGTATACATTCTAAAATCTTATTTTCCAAAGTTTTCAATTCATGTAATTTCATAAATTGTTGGATCTAAATTCCTTTTGCATGACACATCTCGAAAAAAGAATTTGAATTTATTTGATTTAGTTTTCAAATAAAAAACTAAAAAAAAATAATGAAATGGGTAAGAGAATACCTGAATCTTGATATTTCTGGTTCTTTATTTTAGTTGTTTGACTTTGAGCAACATTCAAAATTTAATTACATCTTTTGTTTGGCAAGGAAATATGAGGGAAACTTTATTTTCTCTTGAAAAATCCATGAACTTGATAAAGGACCCTTAATGGTTAAAGACAACCATTTTTAAGACACTGGATGCGTTAAAATAAACTTGAGTAAGAAAGAAAGAAAAAAAACTATGGGATGCAAACTCTCAAAATTTTGCAAATATTATTTATATTTTGATTTTCAAATATGATTCAAATGAACATTCTCCATTTAATTGTTGATGTTGTGTGCAGATAGCATAAATTTATGAGCACTAAATTAGCAACCATTAGCATGCACATAAATTAACAAATTGTGTCAAAATACAACTCCGAATAATTAGTTTTTAATTATTCTCCAAATAATATTTGCAATCAATTCTCAAGCAAATCTTTTAACCATCTTTTTATATCACATATATCATATTTCAAAAAATAATTACATTATTATTTCAAATCATCTTCAAAATAATATCCTAAAGGATTATTGTTCAAACGGAATCCACTAAAATTGCCAAACCAATATGTTGTTCTATTGGTCGGGTACGAGTAACTACTTCAACCCCTAATTGAGTTCATTGTAGTTTTTAGATAGACGAATTGTACAATTGTGTTAAATCCATAAGCAAATAATATATAAATCAAGCTACCCTAAACAAATAGAGAAATTTGTTACTATATATATATATATATATAAGATAGATGCATCTGATCAAGAGAAAATATATAAATCAAACTACCCTAAACAAATAGAGCAAAATGTTATCTATTATTGGAAATTATTGATCCAACATCTGTATGTTTGTTGTCCATCAACATGGAAAACTTGGGAGCTCATACTCTCTCCAAAACTACAACTGAAGTATTTTTTAATAATGAATGAATACAAATTGTGATGCACCTTTTTAATGTTCAGTTTAATTTCTTTGGAATTTGTCGAGTAATATTTCAAACATATGAATGTCCTCTTCGACATAAATTTATAAAACTATCCAGAATAAGTGGAGTAAGTTTTGATTACTCACTCTGTAATACGGAATAGATATGATTACCGTTGAAATTATTGAAAAACATAAAAATCCCACTATTTTTTAATCATCCAATAGCATGTAATACTCAATCAACTTGAAAAGCATATTTACAACTTTTTTATTTTTATTTTTATTTTTTATTAATGGTTTGTTTTGTAAGAATAAAAACATCAAGGCCTCTTTTCTCCCTCAGAACATGAAGGGAATTCCAGTAGCAGCTTCAAATCGGCTGATTTAAATAAGCCCTTATGGGGCGTATGTATAAGCCCTAACGCGGATTGTGCTACACCTTGCATAGTGCTCCGCTATATCTGGCTATTGCTTCATGGTTTGCATTCTTGTAAAGTTTATTTTGGTCATCGAATAACTTCGAAAGCATTCTTGCATTCTCATATCCAATTATCTATTATAAAAAATGACGTTGACGAACTTGGGGATGGCCATTTCTTGTGCGCGCGTATGAGCAATAGCATGGGGTTTGTATTAATTTTGGTAAAATTTATTTTAATTATTGAACAACTATTAAACATTATTGTATTATCATCTCTAATTATCTTATAAAAAAAAAAAAAATTTGATGTTGATGAAACTTGGAAATGGACATTTCCTCTTCGTGCATATGAATATATTCCCTTCTATCCAACTATCTCTAGGTAGAGAGCAAATTTCTGTGTGCATTAAAGTACATAGTACACCAAGACACAATTAGTGTACGTCCCATTTTGAGTCTACATGAACATCACCGTAATATAACTCACACTCATTGTATTTTAATACACCACACATCTTAATACATACAAGATTTTAGTTAAAGAGAAAATAAGGCTGAAATTTGGCATAAAAGTAATCTAAACGACTAACAAATATTAAAGCTGGTCAATGAAACTGACTACTCCACCTCAATAAAATCTCTAGCCAACCATATAAACAGTTCGAATAAGACATTGATTTTTTTTATTTTATCCAGGATGTCTAATCTACTAACGACCCAGAAAGCTTGCCACTAATTTGAACTACTCATATTTGAATGGCATCCAACAAGAATTTCGCCGAAGGTAGACTAATTGTGCGATTTAGTTGATCATGAACGTAGGTCGAGTCCTTGAACCTTCAGATATTATAGGATGCAAACAATAAGTCTTGTAACTAGTACTATACTACAATTGGGGGCCAAAATTCATATTTCCGCGGTTTTCATTCTGATTTACATTTTCTAGCTATATACACTATACAGCAAAATACCAAAAAACTGTACCAGCAAAATACAGCCTCCACACTTGCGCTTTACAGTTTCATCTCCAACAATTCTATATCTGTACTACTTAATATCTGTATTGCTATAGTTATGCTGCTGTGACTAGATATCATCTACTCATCTTCTGCTGCGGTATACTGAATTTTCAATTAGCCTTCTGATTGAGGGAAAAGAAGAAGCTGCTTTCTCAAGCCTTGACGATTCCACGGATTGCAGAACCCCATTATCGATAGGGCCAGCAGTTAGCTGCTTTTGTCAAGCCTTGACAGTTGATCCAGCTTGAGGAATTAGTCGAGATGGCAAGTCTCTGATTCGATATCCACTTCCCCAGAAAGAGGCAAGACACAGGCCCATGATAGCCATGGCAACTACCGAGCATGCAGGAGGAACTGCTTGAGTGCTCCCAAGGAACTGGGTTGCAAGAAGCCCCGCCAATGTTGAACTCTGCATTCCCGTACACAATGAAACTGTCTGGCTGACCTCTTCTTCTAACCTGCCATAACAGCGCAGTGGTCTTTAGATGATCTTGAGCTACAGGTTTCACCAGCTTGCAACTCCCAATATGGAAGAACTTTATTTACATAACATAAGCAACTTATATCAGAGCATTTGGATCTATGCTTTACATGTGAAAACAAGTAGCTTGAGCTGGTATATCAAGATGTCCAAAGAACATGCAGCAAGAAAATTTTCACCACTAAAACTCACAGAACTAATATCTAAACAAGTGAAAAATGACAAAATAGCAAATGCAGCAATCAAAACACATTTCTACTCTTAGTGTCCAGCAGGAAGCATGAGACCATAAAGACCAGGCTAAACACCAATGTAATACTATTAACTCTTTTCACAGCATGAATAACCTTAGGACTAAATTAAAGACCAGAGACAGCCATAATAAGGAGCCTGATTGTAGATAATTTATGCTTTAATCAATTGTTCCAATAGTGAATTGCCATTTGATGCATCATATCTTATTATTCCTTGCTCGTGCAGCAGTGTATGTGACACAATCTACATCAACAAAAAAGTTGTTGTTTAATGTCGATGAAACAGAGCTGTTACAGTCCAATAACGGAAACAAAAAACATAACTCCTATAGAAACAAAGAGAAGCCCATCCACGTATGCTTTGTGCCACTTGGTTCACTCTAGAAAAGATAAGAAGACAGAGAATAAGATTTTACCTTAAAATTGGAATTCTGGATATCCAGTAACCTAAAGTAAATGCAACTGCATGAAATGTCTCAATACAGGAGCAACCAATCTCAGACCCTCTCTGGAAAGTATTTGGCTCCGATTAATTGCAAGAGGGCTTCCGATACACATTGAAGTGCAAATCATTGCAACAAATGGCATCACAGGTTGAAGCAGAGCGACAACTGGTTTTGCATATGTATTGAGCACTAGACCAAGTGTTACTGGGGCAAGAACAACCTGGGGAGGCAAAATTGATTAAACAAGAAAGTCCTGTATATCTGGATTTGGAAAATAGTCACGACCTTAGAGAATTTTAACAAACTAAATTACTCACTCCCAATGTAAGACTTACATTTGGGAGTTCAAACTACAAACTTATTATGGAGACTTGTAATTAATGAATCTAGACAAGGGACTAGTAGAAATATTTAATAAGTTTATACATGTTTTCTAAGAGAATTTATACCTGCAAAATTGACTTTGACATAGCAACTGCATCAACTGGAACAACAGAACCAATGAGAAGGCCTGTGAGAAGAGGAGTAACAAGTGAACCGAAGCTATAGTTGACGAGCTGGTCAAAAGAATGCTCAAAGCCACGTCGCCTTTACTCAAGAAGCTGGCATAACTTGACAGCTGAGCCCCAGCAACACAAGACATAAGTACAAAACCAGCAAAGAACATCTGAGACATCCCAAATGCCCGAGCTACCAACACCCCAAGTGCTGGTTTCAGGGCATATTGTGCAATAAAGCCAACAGATAGAGGCACAGGCCTGATACAACCAAAAACTGATACTTAAAATCCAAACTCCGTAATCAGCAGACATTTATTAAAACAAATGAAAGTAGATCAGAACTAATAAAGGTATAAAAAAAAGTAAAAACCTTTTGAAAGCAAGAGCAAAGTCATCAATGGAAAGCTTAATTCCAATTGACAACATGATTCCTCCAAGTGCAGGAGCATACAGTTCCTTTGACACCCTGCAGGTTCCTCTATCATTTACAACAAAAAAACCAAGAGATTTGCATACTTTTAAGTATTAATTTCCCTTGGAGACAGCCAATACAAATTGCACATGGAAGATCATCAAAGAGAAAAAGACAGCAAATAAATAAAACACAACAAAAAGAATCCTATTTTCCTAAATAAACAAATCAACCCAAATAAAATAATTAAGGACCCAAAAGCTATTCTTATTAGTAATCTAGAAATCAAAATTATTTACCCTTATATGATTAAAAAGCAATAATAGGGAAGCCTTAAAATCTCCAAACATGATTGAAATTCTCACCAAGTGAAAGTATAAGGCTGAGAAAGAGCGGCAATTGCAGTGAGGGCCACCACAAACGGAAGCATTGCAGACAAAGCTTGAGAAGAATCCGACTTTTTCTCAGCTTCCATCACACTCTCATCAAGGTTTGCACCGAAAGACAGCAAAGAGAAATTTCCTTCTCGTTTGTGCCACCCAACTTTTCCGATGAATGGAGACGACGTCGTTGAGCATGCCACGGCAGATAAAGAACCAGACCCTTTACAACCCTTCTTCAAAAATGGATAAAGATGTGATTGGATCTTTTTGTCAAGGTGAGATAGAAAGATAGGGACTTTAGAGTGGAAGACGAATTGTTGCAGAGGAAAATAACTGATTTTGGAGTGGTGGGGTGACGGGAAATTAGCGGTGGAGTGAAGGGCAAAGATGGAATTATTGACATTTTTTTGTGGCTTTAGACTTTAGAGGAAGAAGGGAATTAGGTTTCCAGTGAAGGAGGAGCGAGGGGGATCGCCGGAGAAGATGGGTTTTTTGTCCCGGCGGGGGAAGTTGAGAAAGGAGTGGAGCAGAGTGAAGGAGTGGCGGATGATGAAAAGATAGAAAGATTACTATAGATATTTTATATTTTTATTTTATTTTATTTTATTTTATTTTATTTTGTTTTTTTGTTTTTGATCGATAGTTCTAGAATGTTGCTTAGTTGTTAGAATATCGATACTACCTTATTATCCTACGATTCTACAATTCAAATTTATAAAATCGATTTCAATCTTAGAGGTATGATCACTATTATAGATAAACTTCTACTTTGTGCCATTATTCATGTAATTTATATATATATTTAATGAAGTTAAGTTAGTATTTTGATAATTTTTCATTCAAATGTTATATTTTATAAGTTTTACTATTTTTATTGTTTTTTTAATTTTTAATTAAAGAACGGTATTAAATTTGTAATAACGCATAACTTTTTATATACGAGTATATAATGTCAAATGTTATAAATTTTAGTTAAAGAAACTTATTTCATGATGAATATTAAAATTTCATATTTATTTGTATAAATTTTTATTGAATATTAATTTTTAAAATAAATAAAAATTATATTTTTATTCTTTTTATAAGATCTTACCCTCCTATTTACGATTCGATCATGTAACCTTCAAAACGATCACCAGTACGACCCGATTCAACAAACCTTGCTTGACTAAACGATGATGACACGAACTGATGCTGAAGCAACCTGTTGAAGGGTTGTACAGGTGTACTTTGATTTATTATTATTTTTTTATTTTTAAGGATGTATAGTGATGTGAGACTTTTGAAGGTTGACAACGTGATCAACGGTGAGGATTAGTTGAAATGTCGTTTGCGTGTTTAACAGCCGATTTCAGATTTGGCAAATATTTTGATAGACTCGATCTTTAACTCATTTATAGATTCAGTAGTACGGATTAAATTTTAAAAAATTTATGACATCAATTAATATAAGTAAGATTTTTTAAATTAATTTTGACTACAAATATCAAAAATCAAATTTATATAAATATTTTCCTTCAAATTTTACTGCATGTATAAAATTTTCACCCACACCATTTGATTCCCCTGTTACGACTTCACCTATAAAATCAAGGAAAATTCTACAACCTTTTTTAGAGAGTTATTTTTTTGATTTTAAAAAATTGTATAGTATAAATTTTTTAAGCAGATGATATTGTATTGTTACAATGAAATAATTTAGAATTTCTGTAATTGAACAATTTCAGCCGTTGGAGATGGTAAAACATCTAATCTTGATACGTTTCTTTGGCTAGGAAATTGAATAATCATCAATCGTTGGGTCTTAAGCCTGTCAACTGATTTTCAATATTGGTATTTAATTATAGAAAATTTTTTATCTCATATTTTATATTATTATTTGTTATATTACTTATTGAACTGTCAAGATATCATTATCTGTTACATTCCTTAATCAATTGTCAAAATTAAGTAATGTAATTTTAATAAAATAATTTTGACAATTCATTAAGTAGACAAAAGATCATTAACGGTATTTAATCAGATCTTTCACTCTCAAAAACATCCTTTTTAGTACTATGTGCTTATCCAACTCTAGAAATTTCCCAAAACTTGGGAACTCGCAAATATTTCAGTTTGGACTTCTCCATTATGAACAAGGGGCAATTAACTATTGCAATATTGGTAAGGATTTATTCACGTATATGGTTTCTAAATATGTTTAATCCTTTGTCAAAATGTGTAGTAAACGCTTGATTCTACCTAATTTCCTTCATCATGTAGCACTGTACATTAATTAAATTAGAAAATCAACATCTAACTTTTAAGAGGATGATGCCAACTCCTTCATCAAATAATAATAATAATAATTTTTCGATATTTTCATATAATCTATCTTGTGACTCAGACAAGGTGAAGAAAAAAAAATAAAAATGCCAGGCATAATATGTCCGTTAATTGATTGAAGGGGCAGCTAGGCCCGAAAATCCGCCACTGATATACCCCAAGCTTTACATCTTGGAAATATATAGGTAGACTTAATTTTTTACACTATCTGTAAATTTTGTGGTCAAAATTTTATTTATATAAGTTGATGTCATAAATTTTATAAAATTTAATTCACATCACATAATTTATGAGTGAGGTCAAAGACCGATTCTACGTAAGTATTTACCTTACATCTTAGCCCTTCTGTGTAGCTTCTTCTGTAGTACAAGGCATTAATGAAATAGAAGTAGTTTCATTTCTTAAGATTTAGGTAGACTTGATTTTTAATTTCACTTGTAAATCTTGTGGTGTGGATTAAATGTTATGAAATTTATCACATAAGTTGATGTAATCAAGATTTTATAAGATTTAATTTTGATCGCAAGATTTACAGATGGAATCAAATAATCGAATTTATGTAAATTTTTTCTCATTTCTTAAATTATTTATCACTTACCTTACATCTGACTTTTTCACATTATCATTTAATTAACGTAACAGGAATATTATGAATAAGAAAGGACTGGTTGCAAATTTTTAAACGCCACTTGGTGGCCATCAACACACTAATTATATGATGACCTTTTCTAGTGAAGGATATCATCAAGTGTCCGTACCTTCAAAAAGTAACATAGGTCCAAAGAAAATAATAATTGTTCATAATTTATAGTTGGGGTCACCAATTTGAACTCCCAATTTGAACAAAGAAAAAATATATATATATATATATCGTACTATATAAATAAGAAGAAATTAGATATTTGAATTTTGGTTTAGTGGTCGGTCTAGGGTAATATTAGAATTTCATTCCTTTTAATGTATAACTTTTGGTTATACTATTTTTTATTTTTTATTTTTATCTTTTCAATTCTCTAAGTATTCAATAGCTTTATTTATTTATATTTGTTTTTCATTACTCTAAAAAATAGTTCATCTCGCACTTTTACGATCTAGAAACTAACTAAAGATTTAACAATCTATCTACATTTTTAATTAAATAGTTGGTCAATTGATTGTATTCAATAATTACCTATAAATTAATTGTTGAGATTTTGCTTCTCACATTTATTGCTTGAATTTCATCTATGTTGCATCTGTATGTATTGTCTTTCAATGAACTATTGAAATTTTATTTTTCATTTTCTTTTTAGCAACTCTCAACATATTCTTGTAATATTATCAAAATAGTAAAGATTAAATATAAAAAACGAACCCAAGAAAATATAAAAGAGAAAGAGAAAATATAAGTGAAAGATAATGGGAATTAACAATTATTAATTGGCCAACTCCTAGAAAAAACAAAAGAGATGACAAAATTGTAATTTGTTAAGTTTTTCTTTTGCAGACATTTTTCTTGGGACAATTATTCAATTTTAAAACAAATCATCATAAAAATGTCATAATGACTCAACGTTGTAAATATAAATATGTTGAACTTACATAAGTAGTTGTAAATATAAGTATGTTTAGCCAAAAAATATAATTATATTTAATTTTTTTCAACTCTATCCTTAGATTTTATTGTATAATTTAGCCAGATAAACGACTTTGCGCATCATGCAAAATTGAAACTAGTATATATATATATATATATATTAGAAAATTGAACGTGCTTTGCAAGTATAATACTTGTACATATTTAAAATATTCATTTTCTAAAAAATAAATGAATAGTCAATGAATAATAACCAACTATACAAATTTTGCCTATTGAAGTTTTTATTCAAGATTTATATATTTTATATATATTTAAATATATTTTCTAATTTAATTGTAATTATTTTCAAAAAGATTTTTATTATTATGATTTTTCAATATTGTTATTTGTTAGAACATTATATATAAATTTTTTTATTTTTCTTAAAAAATTAAATCAATATTCTCTTTTACGAGAACAATGTATGATAATTGTATTTTCTTATAAAATTTATATTTGTATGATTAGTAGTCTTGTAATTTTAAATTGAAACAAAATATTGATATTAAAAAGAGGTTTTATTGAATTTAAATCAAATAAAGTCAAACATAATGCATAAATTTATCAAGGGCATTCCCTATTTCTTACTATTTAGCACAACAATTAAGATATATATATATTAAATGTTTTGGTAAATAATAAAATGAATAATCAAAAAAGTATGAAAAAAAAAAAATCTACAAGCTGTTATTAGCCTTTATTTTGTTTATATATTTAATAAATGCAAATTTAATTTCATACTAAAATACTATATCAAAATACAATTTTGGAATTAACCACATTCAATACCATTCAAGATGAATGGAAGAGTTCATAACATCAATAACTGCATGTCACCACCAAACTGTAAACTCTTTATTCATCTTTATTAGCATAAAATGAATAGTTTACTCCAATCTAAAATAGTTTTTATTTTTCTTTTAGGTTCCTAGGTTATAATTTTTTATAACGATATCATCAATAACTTGATCAATTATAGATGAAAACTTTTTCCATAATAGTAAACTTTTTTTAGATATATCGATATACTCTTCATCATTAGTAAATGATAAAATCACTATCAAGTAGTATCAAATATCATTTAATAGATGAAGTATGTCAAAATTCTTTTATTAACGAAAATATTTACAGGAGATTAAATAATATAGTCATAATTACAAAAATGATTAATTAAAATTTCAAACAAATAAGAAAGAATAAACCTAAGTATAAAGAAACAAAGACATCAAATAAAAATTATGTTTCCTATATAAGAAAACCAACAAATTAAACTAATATGTTATGTATAATATAGATAGGTATCACGCAGTATATTAAGATCATAAACAAAAGGTAAAAATAAAAATTTATTCAAGTATCACACAGTATATTAAGATCATAAACAAAAAAGTAAAAATAAAAATTTATTCTTTTATCTTACTTTGAATTTTCCAAAAAAGTAATGAAAAAATCCTCTATATTACTCTAAAATACACGCAACTCGAATGAAAAATATTTAGTTCTAAATACATACAAAATAACATGTAATTTCTATAATTTCTATTCTAATTATTTTTAACATATTGTGTAAAGTGATTATGTATCTAGATAGAAAATATATTATAATTTTTCATGTTTCTTAATCTTATGATAATATTGATGTTCTAAACTCTTATATTCATTCTGAATGGTATTTATTGAATGTGATTAACTTTAAAATTGTATTTTAATATAGTATTTTAGTATGGAATTAAATTTGTATTTATTAAATAGATAAACAAAATGAAGGCTAATAACAGTGTATGGATTTATTTTTTCATTTTTCGTAGTTTTTTGATTAATTCATTTTATTATTTACTAAAACATTTAATCTACATCTTAATTGTTTTGCTAAATAGTAAAGAATTGCATTCTGTAATTTTCAAGATCGATGTAAAATCAATCTACATCTGCAATTATTTTAGAGTATTTAATAGTATGATTATATTTGAATAATTTATGTTGTCTTTTACAGTACTTACCTGTTTATTTTTTTCTATATTATCATTCCTACAATTTATATGCAGTATTTTTTTTTGGTTTTGCAATAATTATTCTAGACTATTTTGGACATGAATCATACAATTTGTTGAACTATTTTTACCGTATCAATAGTTACTCTACACCAATATTTCTTTATTGTTTTATTATATGCTGTAACAACTAGTGTTGTAATTTCCGTATTTGACATTTAATACAAATATTATTTTTGAATATTTTGGGCATTTACAATGCATCATGGAATGATCTTGTTTTCTAACTCATCAATAATTTCTCTAAATTAATATTTTATATAATCATGTTATTAAAGATAAAGATTTAGTATTCAAAATACTATTAAAGAGATATAAATTAACAAATACTTTAAAATTGTGAGTAGTTAGTTTATATTTTGCTCCTAAACTTTACTTTCATTACATGGTTAATTTTGTATTCTTCATATAGGATAGAGAAAAACAAATTTAAATTAATCATAATACAAGACTTAAAAGAAATAAGAAAATAGGGTTATATATTCTACGATTTTTTTACTTTATAAAATTTTATTTTATTTTTATTTGTATGATTATTAGTTTTGTAAATTTTAAGTTGAAACATACTTAAAATTTCTATACTCATAGGTGTATCTATCCTATTAACCAAAATTTCGAGTTAAAAAAGTCATTATAGTTAACCAACAGTTAAGGAAAGTGTTGCTTAAAAAAGGATGTCGGCCAGATTTGTTATTTTATTAAGTTAATCCCTGCCAAAAAGGTCAACAAAAATGTCAAATTCAACTTCAATGTATATTTTTATCAAATTCTATATGAATTAAATACTCTCTTTATGAAAAATTTATTTATCAAATAAAATTGATCAAAAAATTAAAATATAATAAGGGGAATGATCTGCAATTGAGATGTTATAGGTTGGGCGTACTTGAATGTACAATTAGAGAAAAGAAAATAATTGTAGTGAATTTAGAATATTTATAATAGTTATAAAAAATTATTTTTATTATGAATAAAAAATAAATACAATTTAAAAATATATAACTATAATAGTTACAAATTAAATATTAATATTTTTATTTTATTCTTTACTTAAATATAAATAATTTTTCTACTCTTAGAATTATATACATCCTTATTATGTATTTATGCAAAAATTTCATAATAAGTTAAGTAAGAAACAATTTATTTCATTAACATTTCGTACATTTTAGAGCAATATAAAGGATATTTTCATAAGCACTCGATACATTTTAAAACAAGACAAAAGAACAAATTATTATTTTGGTTCTATATAATGAATTTAATATATTATGTGATACCTATCTGTAATATGAAGATTATATTAGTTTAATATGTTTAATTTTTTATACATAATATATTATTTTTGTTTGATTAATTTAATTTTATATTGCTTTACATTTTAATTAGATGCATTTTTATTTTTGAAAGTTTAATTGTAATAAATAATTTTATACAAATTAAAACTTCCGTTTTATTATGCATTTATGCTGAAATAGGTGTTTGTATCCTAAAAAATAGGTAAAATAAATGATGAGTAATTTAATTATATTTTCCTAATGAGAATTGGAAATTATAATAAATATTTTTATAATAAATGTGATTTTAGTTATACTTTTTATAATAAATTACTCAACTATAGTCTATATAGTTGTCTAGGAAAGTAAAGGGCCAACTTGGGATATTGACTTGCAGATATTATCAAGCTGGCTATTATCTTCTTCAATAGAGTCGAGCAAAACAGAAAAACAACCACAAAAAAAAAAAAAAAAATCCACGAATTATTTGGCTCTGCATGCGGATTAACGTATCTAGCAATATAGCAAAATCTAAAGGTGACAACTTTAGACAATAATAATATAGGGGGTGGTCCATTTCCACTAGGAATATACTACATACTTATGGCTGTGAAATTCAATCATACCACTCTGCCTCCATGTGCATATCTCTTCCCATAAGCCATATGATAGATTTTCTGTGTGTGTGTTTACACTTCTATTACTTGGAACACACAACATCCTGTGCCGGCTCTTCAATACTGGACACTACAAATACTGAACTCCCAGAATGAATAAAGACATCTTGTATACAATACATAAAATTCCGAAGATGTTTCTTTCTATTTATCCCTTTTCCTCACAGTCAAAAATTGTATAAAGGAAGAGTCCTTTTCGCTAGCATTAATTAATAGTACTACATTTTTTACTTCTAGTTCACCACAGACATTCTTGCAGGTGGCAAAGCCCGGTCTAGCTGTCACCATCAACATATTTGTACAAGTCTTGATGAGCTCTTGCTTATTTATCTTCACACTCTTTACAATAGGCAATAAATAAATAAGCTGAAGCTCACAACAGACTATAATCCTCCAGTTTAATGATGCAATAAGGAACACAGTTACTAGCAGATTGAAGTTCTCTGATTGGCAAATAGGTTCCAGAATGGAAACGGAACTAATAAACAAGCAAAACGGAGAACATGGCTCAAGAGCAGCTGTATGAGAAATACGAGGATGAAGGACTTATTAGTTTACTATTGTTTTACCTGTGGTTTCCTTAGATAACGACTAGTTAGGTTCCAATTAACAGCTGTTGAGAAACAGGTAACATGAAGAATCAAGTCAGAGATGCTTAAAAGGATCACAAGATCTAGCTGCATTATTTTGTGATTGATGATTCTCAGAGGTACATTGAACAAATTCTCTCTTTCTTTAAGTTTTTTTCTGGTCTTCTCCCATATAAAACCCATCAAGGCAATACACCTACGTATAGGTCAATAGGGTTACTGAAGATCAGAGGAACTCACAGGTTATACATTGTCATTCTTACTCACACTACTGATAAACTATCATAGCTATCGGTGGTAATGGGACACACTGGAAGATTTTAGCCATGTTAAGTCTGATAAACAAGTACGAAAAGATAAGCCTAAAAATATCACCTTTCTCCCAGCCCCCTCCCTCCAGCTCCCCTCCTAAACAAAAGCAGAACAATCCCAGGGCAAACGAGAAAAGAGAAAAAGAACGATATGCAAGAATTTATGTATCCCAACTAAACAGTTTATGGCCTTCAGAGATACTAGCTGACTTCCCTGAATCCAACTTGCATAACCAATTACACACAATTGCAGAATTTCAAGTACAAAAAAAGAGAGAAATCTAACAAGAAAAATTGAGAAACAAGAAGTAACAGCATAAACTGGAAACTTGCATCTGTCAAGTTGGATACATAATTTAATCAAACAGTTTCCTAAGTTCTTTCATTTTCTGAGCGTGAAACAAACCGGCTGGTAGAATGTATAGCATTAACAATATGAAAAGTAAGATTGCAACTAGTGGAGTCACAAACATTTGAATGGAAAATAAACATTACAATTCAAGAATAAAAAAAATGTAGCTATTATTTCTTCCATTTATTGCATATATCATCAATTACAAAAGGAGAATTGAGTAACAAGCATGTTCATGTTTTCAGAACGAGTTCAACATGGAAAACAAACCACTGCAAATCTATCACCAGTAATTTATGTAATGCTCCTGTACCTTCATATCCTCTGTCTCTTTAGTATAATATATAAAGCACTGACAATATCCAGGCTTTCGTATGCTCATCTCAAAGTTCAATCGCAACCGCCAGCACAAAGGCAGGAGCTGGCTTGGCTAGTTTGCAGACTCATCACCATACATGAAACCGCAAGCAAGCACACCTGAATAAAGCATATGACATGCTAAACCAGACTTTTGGCAGACATGTACATAGAATCAATAATGGAAGACCCATGATTTGATTGAGCTATTGTGCAACTTGAACTGTCTTCACTAGCAAAATCTACAAAACAGCCCTTACAAAATCTCCCTGATCAAGCTGATCCCGTAGCTTACCCAAGAAACTAGATGTTACAAATACATATTCATCAGGAACATACACATCTAGATAGTAGATAAGGCATATGACATCATCAAAGTAAGATGAAACAAGCTCAAGTAATCAGAATTCATATCGTTCATTACACTTCAAAAACAACCAAGCAAAGAAGAGTTGTAAATCTTAATATCCTGGAATTTATGAAAAAAGGAAATAAGCAGTTTCTGAAATCCTTGCAAGTGTAACTAATTCGAATAGTAACAGAGCATAGAATTCCAATCACAACTCCAACAAACTTTTCAACACTCTAAATTGCACAATGTCGAAAGTCAAAGTCAACTCTATCAAAGTTCATACTGCATGAAAAAAAAAACCCGCTAAAGATCAATCAGAGCATCTATCAAACTATCTTGTAGCTCAAATTTTAACTTGGCTCTCCAATTTATTCGCACATAAGTCAGTTTAAATTCGAAAGATTTAAAACAATATCACTCTGCTCACAAATAGACATACGATTGAGAAAAGCTAATCATCAAAAAGTCCAGATTTTAGCAATAAAAACAAGAAACATCTCGCCCATTTTCCTCACATCAAAAGCAAAAAACCCAATTCTTTCCAACAAATAGCACTCCACAATTCAAGAAAATACCGAATCAAGAAAATACCGCAAACACATAACTATCAATCGACCATCGAATTTCAAAAGAAACAAAAGAGAAAAGAAAAGTTATATAAAAAACTAAAATAAGGGACCTTTGAAAGAGTCTCCAGGATGTGTTTCCCATCTTGAATCTGATTCTTGAGCTGAACAGCAGTACAATCTCTCGGGGTCTCAAACGAGGAACAAGAAAACTGCTTAGAAACCACACCAACATCGAAATAAATCAGCCCAGAACTCGGTATATCCACCCTGATTTCCTTAACAGGAAACCACAAGAACAAATCTTGAGCAGAAATTCCAGACAGCCCACCGATCTGCCCATAACTTAAAGTCCCAGAAACGTTCCTTTCATAGTGCAAAACATTCTCAAATTTGGCATCGCAGGCTTCATCCAAATGCACCTCAAATTTCCCAGAACGTTGTCAAAAGTGAAGTTCTTGACTCCCTTTGGGAGTAGACCCATTGGCAGGCCGTGGGATTTAAGTACTTCATAGATTGAAGAAGATTCTTTGTTTCTCGATTCTACTGCTGACAAAGAAGGGAAAAATAGGATGGGCACTACAAAAAATATAAAAAGCTGTGAAAAAGGAAGCATCTCTTTCATGGAATGGGTAATGGGATTTGTTAAAGCATGGATTTTGGTTAAAGGGTTTTAGAGAAAACTTGGGATTTTACTCAGGGTTTAAGGAAATTTTGGGGTTTTTTGAGGAGAGAAAAGAAATTATGGAGAGGGGAAAGAATTGAGAGGAGTGGGGAGGGGAGGGGAGGACATATATGGGAGAAGTAGGAGAAGACTGTTGCCAGCAAGAGTCCAGAGGGATCCATTATTCGTGGGTAAGAATCTTCCAACCCACACATTGTCTTATTTTACGACTCGTCAAAATTTAGTAAAATAATTTAGTTAAAATAATTTCGATAATTTATATTTGTAAGATTGTCATAAATAATAATACAAAAAATATATAAAATATTTTATAATTTTAAAAAGTTATATAATATAAAATTTTAAAATATATAATATTATATTATATAATTATTTAAATTCTAAAAAAATAAATTTTAAAAAGAGATAGTAGAGGATGATGTATAGAAAAGGGTGCGGTTTTTTGTGCAGGAGGGTCGATTCTCTAGGTGTGAGTCTATTTGCTGATTTTGGGGTGGAACCATTTGGATATGTCCCTGTGGATGAATAGGTGAGGTGGAACCGTGACAGACCATAAAAGTTTGGGTTAATTACATTTAGGTTGAGCCATATTATCAATCGACCTCCGTTGTTTGATAAAATTTTGGTCAACCTTATTGAATAGTTAAACTTTTAGCAAATACATCCCGTCCGTTAACTTCCGTTAGAATAAATGCTGGTGTCAGCAAAAATTAAAATTTTTATTACTAAAGTATAATTCCTAAATTTTATGATAATTCTTCAACTTTCTCCAAACCCATGCCCATATCCTTCCTTCCAAACACCATATTCGGATTCTCTTCTTCCTTCTTTACCTTTCCTTCCAACCGCAAAACCCAAACCTCCCCTCCAACCTCCCCTACCTCCTACTCTTACCACCAGATCCAAGTCTCTCCACGACTCCACCTCCTATCCAACCACCATATCTTACCCTTCTCTCTCTTTATCCCTTATCTCGTAGCCAACCGAACCACGAAAACCCTCCTACCTTTCATCCCCTTCAGTGTCATCTTGCAATCAACCCTCTCCTGTCCCACACCGTCTTCCTTTACCTCCTACCACCCTGCAGCCACTGTTTTTCCCCTTCCCATGCACAGCCTTGACGATAACAAAGAGCCACGGTTATTTAAAAAAAAAAAAAAAAATTGACAACAAATAGCCATGGTTTTTTTTATTATTTTTTTTTTAAAAATTTGTATTATTACTTGTACGAAATTGGTTGATTACAAAATTTTGGTGTAAGAATAGAAGGATGAATTTACAAATCTTTGTATGGGGCTAGGTTTGTGTTTTAGGGGAATAAGTTAGATGTAGATGGATATAAGACTAGGGTAGTGGAAGGTTTATTGGCCCGTGGCGGAGGGGTGGAGGTGAAGGAGATGGTGTTATTGTGGTGGACAAAAAAGTTTTGAACTAAATTGAGAAAATAAAAAGTTTAAGGCCTATTCTGTATTTTAAGAAAAAATTGAGGAACTAACTGAGAAATACATAATAAGAGTGATTTAGTCTTTTCATAAAGTCTGTTAACAAAAAGTAGTGAGAGTGAGGACTTTGTAATTTTGTCAAGTTACGATGATGAATCAATAATATCACTTATAAATCTCAAGGAAGGTAAATTTCGAGACGTGTTTGGGGAAATATGTAGATTGTGTGCGGGAATTAGGATATTTATATTATACTATTATTATATATAAAATAAGAGTTGATATTTGATGTAATGTCATTAAATATTATTTTTATTAAATCTTTCAAAATAAATTATCTTATTAAAAAACTAATAACTTACACTATAATTTTTATCTTTTTTTCTTATATATCTTTCTTTTGAGTACTACATACATTGTGTTTGTGTTACCCACTAATTAAAAGAAAAAACCGACAAGCCCAAGAAACCGAAAAAGTAATCAACCTACTGGTTCGTATAAATGGTACATAAAAAAGGATTTGTCTTGAAAAGTTATTATAAATCTTTCTAAATGGGTATGTATCCGAACGATCCGTATAAAATGGAATTTCGTAAATTCACAAAATATGGATAATTGAGAAATAAGAATAAAATTACGTGTTTGAATACCCGTTATTCTACATTAATTTTAAGCATAACTAATTAATCGACTACTTTATTGTAATAAGGTATAATTTTCCTTTGAATAGAGTTTAAGTACTTTTTATGGACAGCTTAACTAATTCATGAATCGTTGGAAAGAAGGCGCGTGAGACGAGCGTTGGAGGGGAGGGGGGCAGGACTTGGAGTAGTATTGATATGCATGAAAATTGAGCTATAAGTAAGAGAGGAAATTGAGAAAGACCAGACCAAAGCCGCAAAGCGTTTCTATAGATATAGTATTACAACGAATATTTAATTTTATTTGTAAATCTTATAATATAAATTAAATATTATAAAATTTTGATATTAATTAATATATAAAATTTAAGTATAAACAGATCTAAAATCAAGTTTATATTAATATTTTTTTAATATAAATAGATAGAAGGGAGAAACTCAAGAACGAAGAATGCGGAGTAATACTGTCAGAAATGGTGGTATCCGAAGTTTAGTGTAACCCCAGCTGCCGGAAAAAGGGTACGAAAATCCAAGAATCTAAAACGTATAGCTGGATATGTCGCGTGTCTAATTGGAGAAAACGGCATCTGAAAGTGGCAACTGTCTGAGGCTGAGGCTGGACTTGGAATGATGATAAACATGATTTTGTCTTTTCCCATATTTAATAATTGCCATGACGACGAATCTTTTATTGGGTGATCGGAGTGGGAGTTTCAATTATCAGACTTCATCACCCATTAATCGTTGCATTGCTAATCGAATTATTGATTTTAACACTATCCGTTCTATAAATTTAGTTGTTTTTTCATGAATTTAACTTTTAATAATAGTTATTTATATATTTTTTAATTTTATTTTTCAAATTTTAAAATTTAAATGATGATATATTTGTCTACACATGGTCAAGTTTTGACATTTTAAACGTAAAAAATATGTTACAAGAAAAAAAAATAAAAAAAATATAATACTTACGATTAAACGGAATGAATATAACGTTGATAATGTTAAGAGTTCAAGTCTTAATTTATTTTTTACCAAGAAGACCACACGGCAATGGGAAAAGTTTAAAAAAATACTACTCCATTTATACAATACTGTAAAATTCAAGAGAAATTCAAATTAACCTCTCGATGTTTAATTTTGTCCCCTTGACCAAGTGGCACTTGCTATTTCTATTCTCAAATTAATAAGTTTCCTTAGTTAGATTTTTTAGTCCATTCTTCTTTGTATTTTATCTCTTTTATTCTTATTTTCAATTAGGAAGATTTCTCGTAATAAAAATTTTCTCTCATAACAGATAGTCTACGTATAATTGCGAGTATGTGATACTAATAAGTGAACAGTTATATTTTAACATGACAGGCCATCCTTAGATGTAGGACAGTCAATAAGATTTGAAACAATTCGGCCCGGCAAATAAAGGGTCGAATGTTACATTAAAGTGGTTTGGATTGACCTTGAGCCTAAATATTAAATCTGATTAAATTGTGAGTTGATTTTAGATTTTATTAGGCACGATTCGATTAAAGTCCCGCCCGAATATATATATATATATATATAGAGTACTGATTTTATCCTAAATTAAATACTACAATTTAAATTTGTGTATAATATTTAATGATTCTAGTATTATATTAATTTAAACTTAGGTAACTAAAAACAATAACCTAACATTATTAGTCAATAAATAGTTGATATATTGTCACTCAATAATATAGATAATAGTTATTTATTAATATATGTAGAATATACTATTAGGTTATATTATATTATATTGATCGGGTACAAAAAATAAATTTTAACAAATAAACTATAAAAATTTTTATTAGATAATGTGAGGTTGGGCCAACCCAATTAAAGTGCAAAACCTAAATAATTTTGTGAGTCGAGTATGAGTTTCACATTTGTGAGTTTGGACCGACCTAATTAAAATTCGAAACTCAAATAAATTTGTGAGCCAAGTTTAGATTTTTCAAAACCCAACTTGCAAGACCCAATTGATAGTCTTACTTAGATGATAACATAGCAGACCGAGTACATTTTAGGAGGTGTTTGGTTCCCATTCAGAAATTATAAATATTATTATCGGTATGAGTTTATATCATTTCTCTTTAATAAATAAGGAATGAGTTTCATTATGTTAATAAGTTAATAAATTTGAAATCCATGTCAAAGTGAATAATGAAAGTGAACATTTTCTAACATTTTTATTCCTATAGAATGATTCCTATAGTGTTAATTAAATAACATTTATGAGTATCATTTAATTTTAATTCACATTCCCTCTATTCATATCCATAATCCAAACATTTCCTTAGAGTTGTTATCGATGTTTTCTTTGGGGAGGGATGGGGGAGGGGGGTTGCAATTTAGGATTTTCAAGAAATCAAATGAATTATTTAATCATTTTAATGAAGGCTGAGCAAGATATTTTTTTCCCCTCTTAATGACAATATGGTGGTTGTTTAAAGCGTCAAGGAAAAGTAGTTTGGAACAGTGCATAAATAGGATTTTCAATTATGTTCATATGACTTCTCCGTCACTAGTTTTCAAGACAAATAATTCTAGATCTAAACATATTTGGGGATCATAATGCTTTTTAATTGTGTGCCAAACTAGTCTAGATTACTTGATAACTTGTGCTTTTCCAACAACAATGGAGGTTTAATGAGAACATTAGCGTGCTGCTAAGCCCCTTATTATGCTGCTGGAATTTTTTGCTACGGTTCTTTTTAAAAAAGTATTATCTCATATTTTAAAAATTTATATAGACAGATTTATATAATATTATATATTTTAAAATTTTATATTATATAAAATTTTAAAATCAAGAAGTGTATAATTCTCTAAATAAATATTACTATTATAAAGCATAACAACTTGTGCATAATTTATGGCCGAAAAGTACTACTATTATAAAAGTTGTGAAAATTAAAGACAAGTCAACAGTTAGAGACTTTTACTAGCAGAATTTTAAAATAGATTAGAGACTGCGGCACTTGTTTGGCCCCCTAATCGATCAATAAAAAACAAAACTACAACTTTAACAGTTATCTTGAGTTGATAGGAAAGGTAAACTAATGCTAGCTTTTTAAGTAACGAAACAAATCAATTAATTAGCCTGCATGATATGTATTATGCAGTAAGAAATGTAATCAATTATTTTCACACAAAAAAAGAGAAAGAAATGTAGTTACAGAATATGGATCTGCATGCCCTCACGTAAAAGTAAACTTAACTTGAGTAACTTAAAATCAAGACTGTTGAACACAATATTTTAATTCTCAACAAGAACAATTAATTAAAACTATAAAAGCATGGCATGTCTAGTTTACTACTATGAAGCATGCGAAGTAATAAACAAATAAGTTCTTGGAATACGGTTTCTAATTAATTATTCGAAATTGAATGTATTCTTTATAATACTTTAGATGAAAACTAAGGATACTAGTGAGTGTTAGCTGCTAAAATTGAGATATTAAAAAATTATATTATGGAAGATAAGATGTCCATTTTCTTGAAGGAAAGTCACTGTTATATAATATTTAGATCATGTGTTATTAATAATTTAATTTAAATATTTTAATTTAATAATTTAAATTTAAAAATTATTAGAGAATCGAAACGTTACATAAATGATTATTCTCAGTCAATATTGCACGAAGCTCTCATTTGGTTCTGCGTCCAAACCCCCAACAGGACATGTCACAAGATTGAGAACTATGGCGAACAAGATGATACAGACATGGGAATATTCTTAATTAGTCTATAGAAGAGTCATTAGTATAGTTTATGCTAATTATTTATTCATTCCCAATATGATTCCCATATAATATGTTCCTGATTATGCTACAATAGATATCGTAATTACTTTACTTTTATTTTGTCAACCTTGAAGGGGTCAAAGGTTGGGCTATGTATATAATGCATTTTGGCTTTCAGCAAATATTTGGATTTTGGACTGCATTAATTCTTGCATACCTCTTTCTATGTATTTGGTTCATGAAATAAATTTCACTATTACACTGTTAATTTCCTTTTTCTGTATAAAAAAAAAAAAAAAAATGTGTGTTTTCTGATTTAGAATCCAAATCTCCATGTGGAAAGAAGATGCCCTTCTGGGATAAGATCTTGTAAAAATCCTGAAGTAGACCCCAAAATATATCTTCATTTGTCTTGTCTCTCTTCTCTCAAATACTGAGAATATATATCTTGATTTGAGTGGGGTTGTGCATAAATGATGATAAAACATTTTCAATTGTAGGTGTGATTTATGTTGATATAAATTGATAATTCAAAGTAATTATGTGCATTTTTATTTTTGTAAGTACATGTGGCCTATTTTGGATTGTATATATAAAGTAGGAATGGTTACATGTATAAAGGATGAGTTAAACTTGTACAGTAACTTCAAAAGAAACTAAGAAAAGTATAAAGAGAATAATTTATAATAAAAATAACTTAAAGAGAAAGCAAGATTTATGATATATCTACAGAGATGGAAATAATTAAGATTTGACAATGTAATCAATCAATGCATTGAAATTAGTACGATACTACTATTGATGTGAATGAAAGAATGATTCTCGCGGGCCACATTGCCTGTGGTTGAGGTTGAGAAGTTTTCCTGAATGGCTTTCACAAGACAATCGAAAGGACTCCACCAATTTGGTTTGAGGTGCTGATGATCCCCATCTTCAAGCATTGCAACAAAATTGGAACATAAACCTTTTTTTTTTTTTTTTAAGATTCTATCATGATCCCGCCCAAGGCACTATAACTTAGATCTCACCCCATAGTGGTTGCTTGGTCAAGATCACAGGATTCAAGATACAGTATCTTGGATTGCGTCTATTTTAAAATTTGGGGAGAAATTTTGACAAAGACAATAAAATATAGTGATTATCTTATTATATATAAAGGAAGAGATTCATTTGATATGAGATAGTCTCTCTTTTTAAGTTTTTAATTAATTAATTTTAAATTTAAAAAAATAATCACAATCCAGTAAAAAATAAATAACGAGCAACAAGTAACCAAAAAAAAAAAAAAAGGATAAAGAGGTTTACACTACTTAGTTTTTTAATTACTTATAAAAAATTATCTCTTAAATTTATTTAAAAAATCTTTATAATTTAACAGTAGTAAAATATTTAATTAAAATTGCATTTATAATTTTCTTTTAAATGACAGAGATAGAGTGTGCTAAAATCACTAGTTATCAACTAACACACAGCTATAAAAAAATGAACTGAATTTGGGTTGGATTGACTCCCAATTAACAGTTCCATTCATCACTTGATTAATGTTTTTCTTGGATCGGCCCAATTTCCTTGTCGGAACTTATTAGATCGGCCCAATTTCATTTTCACAGTCCAAAGGGCATTTCTTTTTTTTCTTTTTTCTTTTCGTGATGGAATTAGCTGGTGACATAAAAATGTAGACCCCACAACATGTGGGACCCACACTTCTAGTGTCTTCATTTAAAAAAAAAATTAGGGTAAAAAATATTTTTAGTCCACAAATTTGGCATGTGACATTTTTAGTTCTCAAAATTTTACAAAAAAGGAAAATAATGTCTCTCATCTTTTAAATTTTAATTTAATTAAAATAATTGATAAAAAAATAATATAATTTTGATTTGTATGGACTAATCTTACAAAAAAAAATTATTTTTTATTTCTCTTTTACCTAAACTAATAAAAACAATTTTTTCACATAATTTTGAACAAAAAAAAATATAGATTTTATATCAATTTTTCTAATTTAATTAAAATTTAAAAGACGAAGGATATGATTTATTTTTTTTGAAACTTTACGAAAACCCGTAAACTTTGGGACTAAAAATATTTTTTACTCAAAAAATTAAGTATCCCCGTCTTCACTCCTCACCTTCTCCGCTCTCACTTCGATCAGTAAGAGAAGGTTGCGCCAAAAACCTCAAAAGAATGTATATTATAAATTAAATAAAAAAATGGCGACGATTTCTCTAAAAATCACTCCGAAGTTCGTCTCAACTCATAGGAACCAAAACTTTTACCGTTATTCAGCTTCAAATTCAGTCTTTTACGGAAAGTCGGTTGTTGATAGTAAAAAAAAATCTTTTTTATATTCTTTTTCAGCTGAAGAAACCCATAGAAATCTTTTCCAGCAGCTTCATGCTGCCGATACGAGCCGGAAAATTAAGTCTCAATCCCAATCGTTCGACGTGGTCATTATCGGGGCCGGAATCATTGGGTTGACCGTAGCCCGACAGTTCCTCATCGGGTCGGATTTATCCGTTGCCATTGTTGATGCTGCTGTTCCTTGTGCTGGTGCTACTGGTGCAGGTACGACTGTACGCAATCTTTAGTTACCGAAACTTTTTTCTAATATTTTTGTGTATAAATTTTCTTGCATTATTTTCTGTTTCCCATTTTGGCCCTTTGAGATTTTCTGGTCAGTGATGAGTTCCCTGGAAATATGGTACTACTAATGTTTGGGGATTTCTTGAAACTGGCCAAGACTTTTTCTTTTGTTGGTGAACTTCTTTTTAGTAAGATGGAAACACATGTTTTGCACTTTTAGATACTAATTATTTGATTTTTATTGTTAAGGATTAAATAGTAAATCATGTTCCTTGTAATTTAAAAATAAAATTTCATTTTCTTGTTTGAAATTATTAAAAAATTATATAACGAATTCATTGGTATTCTATAGAACTTTAAATATGGAAAAAATTTAAAAAATCACTAAGCTGAAGTACAATGTATGACATGAAATACTATTAGAGTTTATTATTACATTCATTATATAAGTTTAATAATCAAAGAGTGGAATGTAGTTTTGAAAGATGTTTATAATAATTTTTAGAATTTATTAGAACCCTTTATTCTCTTTAATTATTCAAATTTTATCTTAACAATTTTGGAGTTATTAAGCATTAGGGTAATTGATTATTTTTTAATCCCTAAACCTCTCTTCGATCTAACTTGAAAGAACTATTCATGTGCAAATACTAAATAGCAATTTCTAATTATGAAACAAAGATCTGATAGGTAATTTGCATAACTATCAAAATTCTATCATAAAAATAGAAAAAAAAAAAAAAGGTAGAAATTATTGTACCATTTGACAAGTTACAGCATGAAATTTATTAATTAATCTATCATGTTAAAACTATCAATTTGTATAATAATAAATTGAGATGTAGATATTGAATATCATATATATTTTAATTGATAGAATAAAACTAACCATATATAGTTGCAGTAGCTATTGACCTGTATAGTAATAATTCAGAAGTAACAATAGACATTCAGTATTTAGGTTTTATTAGATAAAGTACACTTTATATAAAATCTAATTGGAGGTCTAATTGATTTGGTATCACTATTTTTTAGTAAATGATTGATACAGTTACTAATATTTAATATAAGGTATTTATAGGTTTCCAAGATAATACCAATAATTTTGGAAGGAAAAGAATAGTTCTGTATTAAGAATTTTAAATCAATATAATTTAGGAACTAATTTTGATTATAGGCATAATGTAACTTGAATTAAATAGGTGCTAATTATTCAATGTATGAAGAAGGGAACTAAGAAGAAAGTAACAATTGCGATCTTTTTAAAAAAAAAAAGAAAAAGATGTGGATCATATTTTTCCACCGCCTTTCCTGCTCATCCAATAATCAAAAAGATAGGTTTTGTATTATTTTTTATTTTAATACACCACACACAAGTCGAATTCTTTTGTTCATAATTTGAAGAACAAATTTCTTTCATCATTACGAAATTTAGACAACAATATTAAGGGCAAAATAAATGAAATCGGGAGAAGGAGGGTGAAGATGTTGATAGTATCTATGAAGAATAATGAGATATTTGTTAATTCAATTTCAGATGGTCTTTTTAAGCAATTTTATGTTTCCTTTGTTCTTTTATTTTGTTTCGTTTTGTATCCAAAATCGAATTTTTTTTTAGAATTATTCTATAAGATGAGTCCAAAATATTTGTACGTGATATGTTATATATATGTGTGTATATATATATATATATATATATATTGTTTAAAGATAATTCTAACTATTGAAACAAACAAAAAAACCAAGCCTTATTCCCACTAAGTAGGTTCGACTGCATGAATCCTTCTACGATATTGCGCTCTGTCATAAACGACGTTCTCAATTCCTAGATGAGCTATATCTTTCTTACAAGTTACACACCAAATCTTTTTCGGTCTTTCCTTACCCTTCTTATGTTGACTACTCTCTCTAAATTCTACTCGCCTGAAAGGCGTTTCTACTTGTTTTCTTAACACATGACCTAATCACTTTAAGTGTGTTTTTCTCATTTTATCATCAATAGGTGTTACTCTAATCTTATCAGAAAATTTCGAATATGCTCATTGCATATCTTGTTCATCCTAGTGTACCCACACATCCATTTTAACATTCGTATTTCTATTATTCTCGTCTTTTGCTCATGTGTGTAATTCACAGCTCAACACTAAGACCCATAAAATTGTTGGTCTAATTGTCGTTTTGTAAAATTTACCCTTAAATCGTAAAGGGATTTTGTGGTCATATAATATTTCCGATGTCATTCTCCATTTATTCCAACTCGCTTATATCCGATATATAATATCTCGATCTATATCACCATCACTCTGAAGAACTGAACCTAAATATTTAAAATTTTCACTTAATCTCCGATACTAACCCCTATTCTATTCCTACGTACATTCTTGCTAAATTTGAATTCCATATATTCTGTTTTTGATCTACTAAAGTCTAACTCTTTTACCTCAAGTATCTCTCTTTAGATCTCGAGTTTAGCATTAACCCCATCTTTTGTTTCATCTACTAAAATAATATCGTCTGCAAACAACACACACCATGGATATATCTTCATGTATGTGCCTTGTAAGTTCATCTATGACCAATACAAATAGATAAGGATTTAAACCTGAACCTTGGTGTAAACTTATATTTATAGGGAACTCTCGTGTCAACTCTTGTGGTGTTCTCAGAGTTGTAACCACATTCCTATACGTGTCTTTTATTGATGCTATATATGCTACTCTGACTCTTCTTTTTCTAAAACTCTTCACATAACTTATCTAGAGATTCTATCATATGCCTTTTCAATATCAGATAATTCTAACTATTATTTAACATAATTCTTAGGGGAATTCTATAGCCCCATTGAGGGAACCATTCCCTTGGCTTGAAGGACTTGTACAGTACAAGTTTTTGAAGCACATACTGTTATACTGTACAAGTCCTTAAAGCACAAGGAAATGGTTCCCTAAAAGGGACTGTAAAATTTTCCTAATTCTTAATCCTGAAAAAGTTTTGTTCCTATACTTGATAATTTTTAAAATTTATCTTTAAAAAATATTTTACTAGAGTGGACTTTATTATGTACAGAATCTTATTCTAATGATAAGTTAATTATTAAGATGGAAAGTATATTTAAGTTGGACTGATTTTAAAAGGTTAATGGTATTTTGGTGTATCCGAATATATTTTCAGTTTGGAGGATAAATTAGAACAAGTTTTTAGTTTGGAGTGTCAAATTGAGAATTTGTAATTGGGGGCGACATTGGGATATTTGTTTTAGTTTGGAGGATTAAATTGAGACTTTTTTTATCTGGAAGACTATATTGGACTATTTTTCAATTTGGAGATCAAATTGAGACATTTTCAATTTAAAAGGCCATATTTAGATTTTTAATTAGTTTGAAGGGTAAAATGGTATTAAACCCTTCAAAATAACATTGTTTTTTTTCTTTTCCTTTTGTCAAAAAGATTTTTTTTTTTTTTTTTAATAGACTTGTTAATAAACTTTTAGTTTCTTTAATTGCATATAAGTATTATCTAGTCTATATGAATGTATTTATAACCTATATATGTTGTTAAATAGTTATATATGTAATTCCATTTAATGAGACAATTTATTTAATTAATTAATTTTTTAATAATTTTATTTAATATTCATCTTTAATTTATAAATCTATGAAACAAATTTTACTTTCTGAGGAGATTTATTTCAATTAAACTCAACTGTAAATATAAAGTCTTACAAAGTTAGTTTTATTTCCTGTGTACCTTTTTATGATTTTTTACTCCAATCAAATTTATTTCCTAATATGAAGTCTTAAAAGTAGGTTTTATTTCCTTTTTTAGTCTTTAAGGAGTATTTACATAAATAAAAATTATTTCCTACTCTTCTCTAATTCCTGAAACTCATTCTTAATATTTTTTTAGATAAGAAAATTTATTTCAATTAAATTTATTTCCTAATATGAAGTCTCAAAGGTAGGTTATATTTACTCTTTTCATAAATAGCCCAAACAATTATAAAAAAGACATTCAAGAGACATAACAAAGTCATTAAATTTTATAGTGAGAATAATTTACGAAAAAAATAAAATATAAATCACTAAATTATATTGACTTTTTAATACAGTATAGATAGGATGAGGGATAGTAACAAAGGAGTTGACAACGTGAATATGTTTTTTTTTTTGTGGGGATAAATTGCTTTATGACAGTTTCAGGTTGGGTGGTCTAGTAAAGAGACCTCCAGTTTTTTAAATGCAATGACATGGAGGATCACGAATGCTCGTCTTGAAGACCTATTCCATTTTTGGCTACCTTTTGCACAACTGAAACTATATCAAAATTTGATCTTTATAGTTGTTTTTGTGTTTTTGTGTGTGTGTTTTCACCATGTCTTATTTGGGAAGAACCTGGCTAAAAGAAGCACTTTGTTTTGATAAGGTGACTCTTATGGTTATGGTAATTCCGTATTTTGGTTTTTTTGAAAGAAAACATTGAAAATATTGCCCAATTGCCATGGCCTAATTTGCCTCCTTAGTCACCACCACAGCAAGAAAAGGGGTAAGAGACAGAGAGTTGTTCCAGCTGTTATAGCTGTGAGCTTATTGGCATAGTTGCCAAAGCTGATTGTTTGTCAAAATCAATTTGATGCGTCTATTTTCTTTTTTGCCTCTGAAGCCTGGATTTGTTGTAGGATCTCTTCACCTTATCTTTGATATTTGAGCTGGTTCTAGGACAGGGCTATATATGGAGAATAAACAAGCATCCTGGAACTGAGAAATGGGACCTAGCATCAAGAAGCCATGAACTGTGGGGGAATTTGGCTGAGAGCTTACAACACCGGGGTATGGATCCTTTACAGACACTTGGATGGATGAAGACTGGTAATTTCCATCAGCTTCCGCATCAGAAGGAACTTAAATTTGGTGGTTTATACTCACTGGATTGACTTCTGTTTTGTTTTCTCCATGACATTGAATACATGGTGCCATTCTTGTGTCCATTTGCAGTGCATTTTTTTTGATCACTGAAATAGATTGAAAACATAATAAGCATAAATGTTGAATATGGAACTAAAACTTTTTCTTTTGGATGATAACGCTGGATTAGCTTTTGCATGATGGGAACTTTGAGATGAACTGAATGATGCACTTTATTTAACTGGCTGCCCCATAAAGCACTGGAATCTGCATTTATTCTGCATATTGAGAATTGGGTGCGTTCAGTCTCATTTATGAGTTTGTGTTTGTGGGTGAAGCTTGTTGCTACTCACTTGGTCTTTCCTCCTATCTGAGTAAAATGCAGTTGTAACTGTGTAATTGAACTACTTTGGCTTTTGAAATTGTAAAGTTTGTATACTCATGCATGAATCAGCTTTCAGTAAGTCTAAAATGTGGGTGGCAAAAACTTGTTATCAGTATTGCAATCTTTGTTCAAGTAAGTATTCTAAAGTTCTAATCAAACTGTAGAACATTGGTAACATTGAACAGGAAGTTTATTAGTTGGTAAAACGGAAGACGAGTCGATTCTGTTGGAGAGGAAGGTGAAGCAATTATGTGATGCTGGGGTGGGGGCAGAGTTTTTGTCAAACCAACCAAGAATTTTACTGCTGTTGAAAGAACCTTCACTTGAGCTTGGAAAGGAAGGTACGGCAGCCTTCCTATCTGATGATTGCCAATTGGATGCTCAACGTGCAGTTGCAGTAATTGAGAAGGTTCCTTTACTGATTCTTTTTACTCGCATTAGGAGTGGTTTTGTTATTTCTTGATGTGCGTTAGATAGTTTCCGAGGATTTATACTGTGGATATGGTTCCATGTTCAGGATAATAGGCGCTTTGCCTCCAAAGGAAGATATGCTGAATTCTATCATGAACCTGCAACCTATTTATTGAGGTTGACTGTTTAAATCTCTCTATTTTGCTCAACTTCCTGCGATATGCAGGTGATGATTTTTTAATTTCCTGAAATTGATACTGCAAACTTATAGTTAACTGTTTTATCATCATGCCTCCGTGATCAGATCCAACAGCACTGGAGGGGTTGATGCTGTTCAAACTTCCAAGAATACAATTTTTAGCAAGAAGGCTGTTGTTATGGCAGCTGGTTGTTGGAGTGGATCTCTGATGCATGACCTGATTAAGAGTTCGAGTAGTGAATTGGATATCCCAGTAAAGCCTCGAAAGGTGAGAATAAATTACGCTATGCATTTTAAAGAAATCACTGTTTCATTGTTCTTTTCTTTTCTTTCTCAGAAAGAGAGGAGGGTGAGTGAATGCAATTTATCCTTCCGGAATTTGTCGTGAAGTCAATCTTATGTCTGATCTGTTTGGCAGGGTCACCTGCTTGTGATTGAGAATTTTAAGTCCTTCAAACTAAATCATGCTCTTATGGAGGTGGGTTATGTGAATCATCAATCTGCATCTCTGCAATCCACTGCTTAAAATGCTGGACCCCTCTATGACGCCCAAACTACATCTGTCTCAATGACTGCTACCATGGATACATCAGGAAACCTTGTTCTTGGTAGCATTTCACTTTTCATACACTGTTTCTTGGTTCCCTATCTCTTTGTTCTTTTCAGTGTTGTTTTCATTTAGTAGTGAATCAGCTAGTGAACCATTAACAGTTATTGAACCTGACATTTTGTTTAAACTCAAATAGGTCCCCCTAAACATTTGTCACAGAGGAGAAAAAAGTATAAAGAAATTGAAAATAAAGTAGAACTTCTTTCTTTAGTTGTTGCAAGAGTGAACATTGTTTCATCTTTAGATCTATTACCCCAGGAAGCAGTCGTGAGCTTGTAGGGTTCAATACAGAGATAGATGAGTCTATCATCAACCGCATATGGCAGAGGGCTGCAGAGTTCTTTCCTGCATTAAGAGAAAAATCTCTTGATGAATTGAAGAAAAGTAGAGAAGTGAGAGTAGGATTGAGACCTTACAGTAAGTATTAAAGAAACAAATGATACATACTTATAATGTTAAAAGTATCCCCTGAAGGTATGGTTATTATGGACTGATCAAGCATGCACCGTACCTTGTAGTGCCTGATGGGAAGCCAGTGATTGGGCCTGTTCCTGGATGGTCAAATTTTTACGTTGCTGCAGGGCTTTTGATGAAGGTGAAGGACTAACATTGGTAAGCTTCTCTCATCTTCTTTTCATGCACAAAACCACAATGTATTTACCTAAGAAATTTTACTTATGAATGCAAAGTGTTGATCCAAGCCATTTGGGCTATTTCAGAGGCAGCTAAAGCTGTAGTCTTCCCCTTCCTCTTTTTTGCATTACATTCTTTGGTAGTTACAACGAGAATATCATTCCATCTCTGTCCAATTCTCTTCAGGCTTTAGGGACTGCTGAAATGATCGTTGATATGGTGTTGGGCAATCCTGGGAAGGTTGATCCAGAACCATATGCTGTGAATCGGTGTTGTAAATAAACACGTCAGCTGGAGGGATCTTTTATTGATCTTTTTGTCAGCACATTTGAAAATTTTCAGTTCTAATTCAGGTTTGTCTCTGACATACCAAACCGTATCTTGTTCAAATGTTCAATTAACAGGATTTGCTTCTTATTTGTTTGGCTCCTTGCTCTATATGGTACTGAATCTTGGCTTGCATAGTTGCACGTACATCTTAACTGTTTATGTCTTAAAAAGGTTACATGTTGGCTGAAGCAGGATGTATTCTGACAACACTTGTAAACGGAGCAAGTCATACATCATTTTGTGCTTCCTATGCATTGAAGGACCTGTGGACATGTCTGACTCTATTTTGTTCTGCAATATGTTCAATATTTCAGGACAACCATCAGTAACCAGTAATAGATCAGTGCAGAGGAGAACAAAGATATCTCTTCAAGAGTCAGACCATAGAGTTTGCTTTCTAACCGCGTTTTCTGTATCGAACTCTGTACTACTACATTTCTGCTTTTTGGCGAGAACCTCTGTAAGGCTATCAAAATTTCTTGTGATTGATGGATGATGACACTGAGAAACAGTGATTATGTGTGTGAATTTGGTGCTGAGCAGGCTTCTCAAACGATGAGTTTTCTGCTTGTAGTTTTAAATAATTCTCTCAATTTTCATCTTAGTCCAAAAAAAAAAAAAAAAAACGAAATGGATCGTTCATGTCATATCTTTTACACTAGAGATGCTAAACAAATGTTAAAATCTTGGCGATTGCGATGAGTCTTTGCCGGAAAATTCTTGTTTAGATCCGGTTATATGAATTCTTTGGTTCTAAAGAGAATAAAGACTCAATCCAAGCAAGAATTTTTGGTCTTCGCCCGTGTCTTTGAATTGAAAGTTCTAAACAAAAGCTAAAATCTTGTAGTAAAACTTTTCATCAATGTTTGAAGTTGAAGTAGTAGTTACATGGATCGGGTCGAAGGCATAGCGTCATGGATTCCTTAGTCTATAATGTTTCACATTACCCCACATCAGTTAAATAGGTGATGTGGAACAATATGGACCAAGGAGTTCTATGGCACTACAAAATAGATTCGGTCCATGTAAGAATTTTTCGATAAAACTTGTGATATTGTTTTTCCGGTTGTATAAATCCAACTTAGATTATGCAAGCCCAAAATGTCCAACACCTTGAGACCCCAGAAAAAGTTAACCTTAATGGAAACAGAGGACACCACCAAAGCCCATATTCCCGTGAAAAACCGAAATACATTACTCCCAACAAGGTAAATGGGCGGGTAAACCAAAAGCCCACCTTCCCGATAAAACCCTAATCTCCGCCACCCTTCGTTCTTCTCCCTATATACCTACCTCTCAATTTATTTATACTTGAATTTTCATTCTCATATTTTCTACTACTTCAACAGCAGGAGCGGCGGCCTAAGGTTTTTCTCTCTTCTCTCCTCTTCAATTCTAGTATCTCTTATGAAAATCAAGAGAAGAAACAAAATACATTAATTATTTTGCAAAAGTAGATAATTTCATATTTGTAAGAGACAGAGCAGCAGCAAGTCAGCTTCTTGGCTGGATCTAATTTGTATAAGTAAGATCCAGGCAATTTAAATTAAAAAAAAAAAACTTGCGATACAAAATTCGCCAGTATCACTCGCCTGAATTTATATCATTATCTTCACTGATTTTTCAGGCCCTTTTACTACTGGTACATATTTACATATGTCTGCTTCTCTCTTTTCTTCGCCCCATTCCTTTTTATTTTGTTTTTGATAGATTGGAGAAGACTAACAAGAAATATTCGGCAAACGCACTCTGTCCCAAAACTTTATTGGAAATGTTTTGTGGCAATTTCTTCGTTTGCCAAAGTAAATCGTATCAAACTCTCTATTATCGGGGGTTTGTTGGTTGTTTCCAATTAACTCGTCCGTTAGATCTTTATTCTTTCTATGATCTTAATGGGCACATGGTTGGATTACATTCTTTTTTTTTCCTTTATTCTGGAATTTGAGGATAGAATTAGGAGCAGTGATTGAATTCTACCACAGCATTGTTGTGCCCTTACAAAAAATTTCGGAGGTGATTGGTTTATGCATACAAAGGAAGGAACCACTTTCATTGTTTTGTGAATTTATTAACTTAATAAAACTAAATTAAGTACCGGACATAACATAAATTTATATCGATAATTGATTTGAATTTTTGAATACCAACCAAATTTCTACCTTAAATCTCACATGAAAATATGCTTAAAAAAAGGGAATTTTAAATAGTGGATGATGATGAACAAGTTCCTTTTGGAATTGGAAGGGAAGTGTGATCACTGACCAAGCAGATGAAAACACCCAACCCAGCCTGGGTTTTCTGGCAGGGTAAACACAGCGGCAGCCTGAGCTTTCTTGCATGATAAACATATCATGGTTTGACATATACTGGGTCGGGCCAGGATGGATCAGCCACATCTTGCCATTAAAATAAACCGAGTGTTAATCGTTGAAGACTTGATAGATTAGTGCTTCTACACTATGATAGCTACCATCCGTTTAAACAAATCCATTATTTATTCATTTTTTACAAGTTTTACCGTCAGAACTTTTTTAGTTGGTTTTAAGAGTTGTGCAATTACAGGAATTTAGGTAGATTTGATTTTAAAATCTGTCTCTATAATAAATTATTTAAATAAATTAATTAATTTAGTTGTATATTTAAAATCTACTAAGGGTGTGACTTAATCTTGCCAATTAAATGTGTAGATTTAAAATTTATCTAAATTTTATGTCATTTTAAATTCATTAATTTAAATTTATTTATTTTAAATTTTTTTTTCAATTCAAATCTATCTATTCAAATACAATTTTGGAAATTTTAAAATATATGATATTGTGATATACAAGTATAACGATTTCTACACTGATTAAGGGCTAGTTTGGGAGGTTAGTAGAGAAAATAAAAGAAGAGAAAGATTAAGTTAAGAAAGAAAAGAAGAGAAGGGATAAGAATTTTCTTTTGTGTTATTTGGGGGCCAATGAAGGAAACGATTAGTAACATGGTTATTTTGCAAGTATATCCTTTAATTTCAAAACTTCAAGCTTGTTTAATGGATAAAAGTGGTATTGCAAAAAATGTTAATGATGAAAACTTATATTATGGTTCCATTTCTTCCCAATTATGAGAAGAAAAAGAAGGAAACAAAGAGTACTAATTTAAGTTGGTCAAAAAGTCAAATGAAAAGTTTTAACTTTCCCACTTTCTAATTTTTTTCTTTTCTCTCTTCTTCTTCTTATCCAAATCGTGATTTGACTAATAGGACAAGTTGAATCTTATAAAATATTTTCACTAGAATTTAGTGTTTATCATTTCATGAACTTTTCATAATATTAATAATTTCATGTTAAACTGCCTAATAATTATGTTATATAAATTCCTCAATAATAACTTTCAAATCGTTCCCTGCATTTCCCTTCAGTCTCCTGCACTTTTCAGCTTTTCTATGAAGAATGGTCAATTATCAAAGTACATTTTATTTTTTATTTATTTTTGGCTAGGAACAATCATACATTCATATTCATCTAGAACTGCATATTATTATAAAGTCCAACTAAATAAATTCCACGGATTTTAACCAATGACTCCACGAACTTGGTGGGTATCCTCAAATACCAATATTTTATTTATTTATTTATTTTTTCTGATTCAATTCATCGTTATACATTCATACTATATATATCTCTTTCTTCTATAAAACCCCATTATCGAGCCAACCAGTTTTCCCGGGAATTTCTACTCCTAATTTATCTCTCCTTAATTATTATCCTTATTGTCAACATTTCCTCTTTGGGATTTCTCTCTAGTTTTCCTTTCTTTTTTTTTCCCTCTTTTTTCCGCTTTGTTCTATTATCTAATCTGTATAACATTAAAAAAATATCCCTTGTTTCCTTGTGTGAATCCTCTTTAATTTGCCTGCATGCATGCATGCAACGTAAAGGCATCTGGTACATATTCATGAAAGAAATATACTTTTTTTGAGCTGATTTAAAAGAAAAAATGGATCCCGGAGAACTCCGACGGATTTTTCAGATGTTTGATCGCAATGGCGACGGGAAAATTACGAAGAAAGAGCTTAGCGACTCATTAAAGAACTTGGGAATATACATTCCCGAAAAAGAAGTCATGCAGATGATAGACAAGATTGACACTAACCGCGACGGATACATAGATATCGACGAATTTGGGACGTTGTACCAAACAATTATGGACGAGAGGTCTTTCGTCTAGACGAGGAGGAGGATATGAGAGAAGCTTTCAACGTATTTGATCAAAATGGAGATGGGTTTATTACGGTGGAAGAGTTGAGGTCGGTGTTGTCGTCGCTAGGGTTGAAACAAGGAAGAACGTTGGAAGATTGCAAGTTGATGATCAAGAAAGTTGATGTGGATGGAGATGGAATGGTGAATTACAAGGAATTCAGACAGATGATGAAGGGTGGTGGATTTAAACTGCCTTGAGTTATAAGAAGTTGACATGTGAAAGAAAAAAAGGTTTTTAAGAAATTACTTTGTTAATCATAACCTTTTAATTTTTATTATTGAAGAGGGAGATTTCATGGAGGATTAAACCTTTTTCATATATACAAAGGAAAAACCTCTGATTAGTCATGCTAATTGCATATCTCCAAACTCCACAAATTGAATGATATTTGTGGCCTTAAATTTCATTACAAATTGAAGTTTATCTTGTATAGGTGGTTTGTAATGATTTAGTAGATTTTTCTTGTTAGTCAGTTTTTTGGGATTGGATGTTCTCCTTCTTTAAGGAAAACAATATTGACAAATTTGTCTTGTGTAATTTGACCTTCTTTATTTTTTTTTTTCCTGGAAGGAAATTAATTGGTCGACATCTCTTATACAATCTAGATGTGTATAAGAGACAGATTGTATTATTTGGTCACAATCGTAGTAGAAACATATCTTTTAATGAAATCCTCAACCATCTAGTTTGATAATTGTGAATTTTGCACGAAATCTAGTTCTATTGTGCTTCTATTTCGACCCCAAAACTTGCTCCGATTCGCCGGAGTTTAGGATTGGTTTAGTTGTCAAAATCTTTTTATCATCGATTTTATTAAACTATATACTTTTTGACTTTTCAAAACTTGCAAGTGTTTTTGCTTATACTTTTTGACTTTTCAAAACATTAAAAAGCAAAATAATAATATATGATTTCAGATTTTTCAACTACTTCTGCAATTATGAAAAACTGAAATAAACAAGAACATATCCTCCATCTATTCAAAATAAGGATTCTTAAACTAAAGTAAATCTTATTCTACTTCTACAATTCAACTATTGGAGTATCACAGCAAAGCAGAGCAGAACAGGCCAGTCCTACTATATATGCAAATGCAAATACTACCTACCATCAATGTCCCTTCTGTACCCTTTACCCTCAGATGAAAGGAGAAGCGTAGAAACAAAGGCTAAAAGGTTACATGAACCACTAGCCTTCGATGAAAACATGTCTGACTTCAAACACCTACATTATGCAGAAAAAGAAAACAGGCTACTGAATCATTTGTTTCCCCATGACTGTACATAATAAATATCATCTTGAAAGTGTTTGGATGGTATAGAAACATAAGCCAAAAACCTCTGAACACTAAAGCTATCGACGCTGTGAGGATTTTTGTATTTCAGCTTCAATTTTCTTCAAATTTTCAATAGCACGAACCATTTTTGAAGATAGAAGTTCACCTTGCTCCTCAACACTGGTTATTAGGTTGAGTAACTTTTGTCTGTATGATGTGCACATAGCTGATCTTGACGCTGCAACTCTAGAGTAAGCTCCTCGATCTTCTTATCCTTATCACCCTACAAGTATAAAAACATATAAATAACTCAAGGCAACCTCTATAAAAATCAAACAAAGGGATACATATTTGTTGCAAACGTGAATGACCTGCAAAATGAATTTGACATGTCTTTTAATGATGCAGAGTTATAAGATCATAATGGGGATTAAAGAAGAAAAACTTGCGAAGAAAACAAATGCCATTTGGTGCTTCATTATTTACTTTCTCGTTTCTTGAAGACAACTATATGCCCCACATATAAAGTCCTTTTTCACAGGCCTCCAAACTCAGAGTTTCCACGAATACCAGACTCACTTGAATAGCCATTAAAACTATGGAAAACGTAGTTGATCCTAGTAAACATAGAGACATGAGCTACAGATTTAAAAAAATTGAATAACATCTTTGATTTAAAAAACTGGAATAACAACTTTAACCAGAAAATTGAACCGACAACAATATTCAAGAAACACATCTATTTATGCATCCCTGAGTCCTAGTAGTAATCACTAAAAAAATTTTAAAAACCTGCTAAAGCTCCACAATCTTTTTCCAACTAAAAAACAATAAATGTACGATATAGGCAAAATATTATATCCTTTCTCGGACAAAGAACTCACAAAGGCAAGCAATATTCAATAAATGGGGGATAAGAAAAAGAGAAGAAAAAAGTTACATTTGGAAGACATCTCACTCCATTACTAACTTCACGTGCATCGACAATAAGCGGATGGTTATGATCCTTCACAAATCTTGTCACAACCCATTTTCCTGACTTCTCCATCTTAACCAGAATAGTTGCTTTGCAACCTTCACGTGTAGTAGACCTAGGCCTTTTATCTGGTCCAATTGTGCCTCTACTATTAGGAGAAAATCCCTGCTTGTTGCATCCAAGACGACGAGCAAGAGTTCTACCATCAATTTCTGAACAACGACGCTGCATAACACGCACAATAAACCCCATCTTCCTGGCATAGTCAATGTAAAAATTGGTTTCCTGGCAGCATCTTCTGATTCAAATTCCATACCTACATAAGGTTCAAGAACTTCACTATCTTTTAACTGACCTGTGTTGCCCTCAACTTCCATGGCGTCATTTCCTTCCAACTCTCGTGCATTTCCTTCAACTTCAAGATCTTCCTCTTCTTTCAATGCACAATTGTTCTCTTCAGTCATGTTCCCATATTCCTTTTCCAAATCCACTGTAATATGAAATCGAGTTACAACAATCAGTAAATTTAACCGCGTGATACCAATGCAATAGAACAAATGAATCCAACCATACACCTCGAGTCTTATCATGACATCAACCGCACATATCTACCAGGTTACACAGAATCCACACACAAGATCATGTCGAATTACCTTATCTTCCTTTGTTTTACTGGTAAAATAATTTTTTTTTTTTTTTAAATAGAGAAAAGGGGCAGGGAGATGATGGCTCGGCTCTAAAAAGACCACTCAAAATATTGACGAAGCCAAGCCAAACAATTAAATTAAGCACAAAATGCATTTGCAGATTTCGGATCATATTACAAACAAGCATTAATCAATGTAATGCAGGCAATTTTTAAATCATTATGGTAACAAAGTCGATAAAATAAAAACTTGTCCAATTCAAATTGGATCACAAAGAGTCGCCAACTAACTCTCTCAGAGACCTTCACCACCCTAAACCACCTCCACCCCAAATCCCATCTGGTGGCAACCCTCTTTCTCTTATTACTTGTATTCAATTGGGTCGTGAAAATTTTCTCTTTATTTTTATATTTTACTATGTTATGCGTCATCATCAGTGCGAAATTAACTGCCATCTAATATAATACCTAAACCTAAAATTCTTCCCGGAATTTGAGTCAGAAAAGAAAAGAAAACACGAAAGGAGTTGAATTTCGGTGGGGGAGGGGGGAATCAATTGAATAAGATATGACTGGGTATCAGATGAAATCAGAAGCAAATTAATATGGAATTTGAAAGAAACTGTTGATTAAAAAAAAAAAAATACTACGTAGTACTTACTGAGGAATCAGAAAGGAGAATTCTTTTTTGGAAGGAGAGAGGGTTCGAAATTCCAAAGGTGCAACGCTCTTCCCCTGGCTTCCAGTTCTTCCACAGCTACTTCCGCCAGAACCAGAAGGCAGAAGGAGGTGTTTTTAGTGGTTTTATTTTGGAAGAATTGCAATTTTGGTAGTGCGTATAATTGGCCTCTAATCTATTTAAAAATATAATTTTAGTCTCTAATCTATCAAATAACCGCAAAAATATGACAAATAACCTCAGATTTAGTCTCTAATTTATTCAAAATTTATCTTACTTTGAAAAATGGTGAACTAAATTTGTAATTTTAAATAGATTGGAGACTAATTCTACACAATTCTATAGTTTGGGGATTAAAATTATAATTCGTCCTTCAATTTTGGATTAATTGCATTATGCACCCTTGAACTATCACTAATTTTTTACTCTTGCCTCAAGTAAACTATCAATTTTAACGATTTAATACCTTATCTATGGATGGATTTTTTTTTGCACGTTATTCAAATATATTGAAAATCAGTAAATTTTGATAGCTATTTTCTAATATTGATCATGAAGCAAAATATTTGCTAGTAGTTGATTCCAAGTAATTTCAATCAATGTTTAAAAATATGAAATTTAAATTCAATTTAAAAAGTTATTAACTAGATCGTATTTTCTTGAATAAAGATAAAATTATAATACACATGTATTTATTATTTCATATTAAATTTATGATAATAATTAGGTTAATTATTTAAATCTTAAGTTTCATTTAGTTATTTTATAATCTTTTTACATAGTATTTTATTCATTATAAATTCATAAAATTTAAATTTTAAAAATTTTATTAATAATTAATCATATTTTCTAATTTTAAATAAAATAATCTCGCATAAAATATTCGTAATTATTTAGTAAATTATTAAATTTAGGTTAAACATTGATGCTCATCAAATTTTTGTAATAATTTTATTAAATAAACGTGAACTCCATATGAGTTATTAATGTGCATTTAAATTATGATTTCGACAACTAGTGCATTAATGAATAAGACTTCAAACAGCCCGAGTTTAGTTCAAAAGTGCTTGGAAAAAGTTTCCTGTATTGAAATCGATTTTTACAACCATCTGTCCCAAAGAAAACTGCAAAAACACCAAGTTCCAGCCAGAAGACGAAGCCCCCGGGAGACTCTTTCAAGAATTCAACTGGACTTCAATCAATCTAACTAAATCCAGTGAGTCATACAAATTTACTTATTTATTTATTTTTCTTACAAAGACATCTGCTTTTTAATTCTAACCAATCATTTCTTGATTAAATTTCTGAGCCCATATGTGAAGAAAATTTATAACTTTCTACTATGCATAAAATTCAGAGGACTTCAAATATGGGTTTGGGGGATAAAATATTGGTTAAATTCCAGAGGGGAAGGCTGAGATTCTGGAGGTTGATTTAGAGAAAGAGAGAGATGAATAGTTTTATGTTTTAACATCTTACGAGGGGTCCATATAGGTTAAAAAATATAATTTTTGGGTGAAATATAGATAGAGTCATGTCTGACTGGATAAACAAGTTGTTGTAGAAAGACACTGATAATCTTTAGGTAGCCGCTCTGATGGAAAGCAGCTTTCTAGCTCAATGTGGTTAGTAATAATGGAGTAGCTGATATTTGACTTGTACAGTTTCTGATTTTGTTGTTTCCGTGGTTTAAAATAATGGTTTTAGTTCATAATCGTGACCACGCGATTATTTTGGTATGTGTCAATGTTGCTTGAATTGGATCTTATATGTTAATGTGGGAGTTGTTTTGGCAGTGGATGAAAAACCGAGTGTGATTGAAAATGCTGAAATGGTAGACAGCTCAAATGGAAAAGGGCTCGTTACCAATGATGGGCATTCGGATAATGAACCATATGTGGGTATGGAGTTTGAGTCTGAAGAGGCTGCCAAGGTATTTTATGATACGTATGCTTCACGTATGGGGTTTATCATGCGAGTTGATGCATTCTGTAAGACGGTCAATGCGTGATGGGAAGGTGGTTTGGCGTAGACTTGTGTGTAATAGAGAAGGTTTTCGGAAGCTCAGACCAAAGCGGATTGAAAACAGGAAGCCCAGGGCAGTGACTAGGGAAGGATGCAAGGCAATGATAGTTGTAAAGAAAGAGAAGACTGGAAAATGGGTTGTTACAAAATTTGTTAAGGAGCATAATCACTCTTTGGTTGTTCCTGCTAATACTCGTCATAGTGCTATTCTTTCTCAAACACCAGTAAGTCCCTTCAAATTCCTTGGCAAATTGTGTTTGTTCTGCGCCCTCCCACCCCCCTTCTCTTATGCTGATAAGATTTGTTTGTTCCTGCCATAATTTGGGGTTTGGGTTTCTGTTCTTAGTCATCCAAGTGAATTTTCCCCTCTGGAAGTGTGTATAATTGCGATTGGGTTATGATGTTTGATAATATTTCTGAAGTTCTACTGTGGTCTCTCAAGTTGCTCATTTTCTCAAGCACTGGTTTGAAATATTGACACTTGTTTTAACACTATGGTATGTGGTGCAGTGGTATATTTTTGGTTTATCTTTCAAGATTTGAACATCCCTTCCCTGTAAGTATGCCACCAAATGAGGGTCGAGAACATTTCTGATGCTGCCAAATGGGGGTATTCTGGAGAAAATTTAAATATAAACTCTTTTCAGTGGTTTACATACACTAAAATAGAACATGGTGTGCAGTTTATAGTTTGAGAGGAGTTGGAATTTATGATTGGTTTTGTAGGACACAAGCATTCTAGCCGAATTGGTTGGGGAAGAAGAAGAAAATGTGGGGGTGGGGTGAGGGAATTCCATTACTCAATCTCTTGTCATCATATGTGCTTTACGGGACTGACACAATATACTTAATGATCTAATTATCTAGATGTAATGAATGTTAGAATTCTAAATTGCAGTTCATGTCATAACATACTAGGATGAAAGTATTATGGGAAGTTGTTCTCACATTAAACTCATGAGAACTATATGTTCATTATCATTATTTTGCGACTCATCCTTCATCCACTAAACCGTGAATTTGGAAGTTTTTCTCTTCTTTTCGTTGAGGAAATACTTTAAAGTTGAAGGTGCTCCTAACACATACTTGCACCTTGCCTACTGACATTACGAGTCTCTTTTACATCTTCCTTGTATTTTATCACAAGCAGATTCTGTTGAACTTGTAGTTTATAACTTACAAGCCGAATGCCTCAAATAAGGCAATATGCTTTTCAGCTCAAATCTGGACTTACTGTTGTGAGGAGTTAATTAGCAAGGACACCAGCTTTATTTCAAATGATTTCTTTCCATCTCAGATTTTTTATTTTCTTTGATAAAAATCTTCTTGCAAAATATATGGATTGTCCCTTGTACTCTAACTATGCATGCCTGTACTCTACAGTTTTGTTTGAATTGCTACATGTGTTGCTAGATGCCAACCCTGATTTTCCTGCTTCCTCCTGACTAACAGGATTTATGCAATGACAACCATGGGAATTCAATTTTGCAATTTTTCTTTTTAATCCTTGATTAAAAATGTTGATCCAGATATGTTTTCCGCTCAGATGTTCCAATTGCATTTGCATGTATTTGGCCTGCTCAAATTTTGTTTATAAGAAAATTATGTGTGGGCTGTCAAATGTCATCTATTTAGCAAGTTTTACAGCATATTTCTTGGTGATCAATTTTCAGGATGACAAAGATGTAAAGATTCGGGAACTGACAGCAGAGTTGCAGAGAGAGCGGAAACGATCAGCAGCTATTCAACAACAGCTCGACATGGTTTTAAAGGATATGGAAGAGCATTCAAAACGTCTATCAAGAAATATAGACGACATAGTTAAGAGTGTGAAAGAAATCGAATCAAGGACAACTTCTGACTGAGCTGATAAACACCATAGTTACATTTTTTTTTTTTTCCTCTCTTTTAATTTTGTAACAAGTTTTTTGGCATGTCAATTGCTCAAGTTTTGGGACCATAAATCTAGTTGTAGATTGAGGTAAATGTCCATATGTACATCCTTGTAAAAATAAGACAGGGCAAGTATAGCTATCTATCTGAAAAGCTTGTAATGACAATCTTTCTACATAATTGCTGATAAAGAATGTGGATTACTTTCTTGGTGCATTCTACTAATATGAACTGTAGTTGAAACCTGGCTGTTGCTGGAGAGTTGGCATGACAGATTCTGTGATGGATAATTTGGTACAGTTCAGAGGAATAAGCTTTATTGAATAAATGTCTTCAAAGGGAAAAGACACCAGTCCGTGATTTGATAGTGTAGATCCAACAAGTTCACGTGACGGCCCGGATCTGCATCTATTCCAACTACATGCACAAAGGATAATCAGAATGATTATTTGGACAAAGTTCAAACCATTGAGGGTAAATTAAGCCAAAAAAAAAAAACGTCCTCTTTGGTTAACAAGGTCCTGCACTTTATCTTAGATTTGAACTTAATCCTTTCATCATTCTAATCATCATTTATGCGTTCACTTGATCATTTCCTGTCATGCACAAGCTTGGAAGGATAATCCACATGAATATTTGGACAAAGTTCAAACCATTGAAGGTAAGGTAGGCCAAAAAAAAAAAAAAAAAGCTCTACTTGAATTAACGAGACCTTGCACTTTATCTTAGATTTGAACTTAATCCTTTCATCACTCTAATCATCATTTATGCGTTCACTGGATCATTTCCTGTCTACCTGAATTTGAAATAAGATACTCAAGAAAAGAAAATTTTTTAGAAAACCATAGATATAGAGAACACTTGTTTATTGATAGAAAAGTTATTATAGGCTTATAAACTTCTACAACCTCTGCATTCAAATGAAAACTAGAGATTCTTTATATAGATAGCATCTTGCCTTAGACGTAAGAGCTTACATCATACTAAATACAGATTCCTTACCTTTTTAGTAAAGATACAAACACTTAGACTTTAATAAAGTAAAGTTTCAGCTTTAATAAACAAAAGTGGTTTTATTAAAATAAAGGTACAATCACTTGACTAAAGTAATAAAACATGGCGACACAAGACATGGACCAGGTATACAATTATTCTGACTCAATAGTAGGGGTGTTCAAAAGTTAGTCAAATCAAATTGTCGAGTTGAGTTAAGTCGACAAAATAATTTTTACTTGACTTGTTCGACTTTCGACTTAACTTTGACTCGAAATCAAATTAATTAAACGACTTATCGACTCGACTTTGATTTCAACTTTCAAGTCAAATTATCGATCGAATACTGAACTACAGATTGACTGGTTTGATTGGTTTACCAGTCGAACAAGTCGTTCGACTTTGCCGGTCAAATAATTCATACAACATATATATATATATATATACTTGTTTCTTTATTTATTTAGTATATATGAGGATATACAATTATAATAATATATTAATGTATTTGTGTACATAGCATTTTAACCACAATATTCTTAATTCTCAATAATTAAATATGTTAATAACACATAATATTATTTTTTTAATACTTAAATATCTTTTCTTTGTATAATTAAACGTATTAGTGTTATGTACATGTATACATTAATATAAGTGTACAACTTGTTAATGTAACATTTTTGTTTCAATAACTAATTAAATGAATCACTAATTTCTTTTCAATACATGTAGATGCTAGAATTAAATAATTATATATGTTTCAATATTTATTGAAATATCTACATATAATATATTTGTACATACATATTTTTATATTCATATACTAAGATTTGCATAATTTATAATTACAATAAAAATATGTTTTACATAACATCTAATTTATATAGTTATACAATAATACTACATAACTTATTAGTATAACATTTTTACTATCAACAAATAAATTAAATGCATTAATAACTTACTATTGTATTGATAGAGTTAAGTAATCATATATATTTCTATATACTTATAGGATGTAATTTAACAGGGGTTGGTGATTTAATAAAATTTTTATATATGAATTAATTTTAGTAAGTGGTTGTGAATTTATAACTTTGTAAATCAATATTAATATCTATATTGTAAAATTGGATAATATATACAATAATACACATTCATATATTAAGATTTGTAACTTGTGTGTGTATATGTGTATGTGTGTTGTATATGTGTGTGTATAGTATACACACAAAGATATGTGTATGTAAATTTGTATATATAATATACGAGAATTCTACAATCCCTTTTAGAAAACCATTCCCTTAGCTTTAAAAGTTTATATAGTACAAGTATTTAAAGCACACGGTATTGTACTTTACAAGCATTTAAAGTACAAGAAAATGGTTCCCTAAAAGGGAATATAGAATTTTCCTATAATATATTTGAAACTTGTATGTACAATATATTGTGAATTATATTTTTGTACACACATTATATAAAGATCATAATGTGAATGATAATGTGAAAAATGGAATAATTAATACAAAAGTATTGCACTAATAAGTTGTACACTTAAAAATTTAGTACACTTTTGTGAAATGATATGGAATTTGTGGAACAATATACTAAATTTTAGAATTAAAATACGGAATGAGAAGAAGATTAATGTTTGGCTTATTCGACTTGTTCGACTTACTGGTCGAACAAGTCGAATTTAAACGATTCGACTTTAATCAACTTTGAGTTTATATGACTTACTTTGACTTTGAGATTTTCAAGTCGAAAGTCAAATAAGTCAAGTCAAACAATTCAAAAAATTGAACACCGGTCAAGTGAACAACCCTACTCAATAGTACAATAATTTTGAGGAATTGTTGTCTCAATAATTCTAAATGTCATCACTAGAATCGTCTGTTTCTAATGGATTGGAATCTGGGTTTGTGATGTTCAGAAGCTCCATGTGATACTCATGTTTGGCTCTGTTTTTTCTTTTATTTCTCATCCTTCTTACATGTGATCTTATCTTGACAGGTTGTTTGCTTTACTATTCATTTGTCTGGGACTGTGAATTTTCTGGGAATTTTTGTGAGTATGGATCTTGGGAATCTTGAAATGCCATGAAGTATTCCTGCTTAGCTTGTTGAACTTTTATCCAGTGTGGGTGATTATCTCTGGAATTCCATGAACCTGCATTTGGATTTGGCCATATTTCTGGAGGAATTGTTCTATTTTTTTGGAAAATAATTCTTTGGAACTCTGAGTACTTTTCCTCTAGATTATGAAGTGAAACATTGAATTCTCTAAGAATTATATGTGATGGAAATGTTTGTAAAATCTGACCAGAAAGATGAACTAGTCTGTGAACTTGAATTAGCAAAAATCATTTCCTGGAATGAAAAAAATTTTGCCAATATGACAAAGGACTGAACCAAGACAAAAACTCACACGAATATGAAGATTTAGGACTCAAAAACTTTTTACACTTGAATTCTAACAAGATTTGATATTGATGACACAAATACCAAAAGAAATTTAACAAAAGAGGTGGGAAATCATTTGGATTCATGAAGAAAATATGTGCAAATGGATAGACTGGATGAACACCAAAAGGATTAAAAATTGATCCTCCATATTCAAAAAAAGTTTCTAATTCATGGACTATTCTTTGAAGATGATCAAGATCTTCTTTTTTCCATGGGTAAGAAAGATTTGGTAGATCTGGTGGGTATGACTCAATGGTTTAGAATGGTGAAGTAGAAGATGAAGGAATAGGGGAAAACATGTTTACAGAAGGCAAACATGTTTGGGATTTTTGGGGTCAACTTAGGAAATTAGTTACAATATTTTGTTTTCCGTTAATGTGTCTGACATTAAAAGTGAACTGAGAAAAAACCGTTGTGCCCATCTGAGAAGTTGTGGATGAAGTAACATCTTCTGCTTGAATTTGAGCATATTAGGAAAACTTCTCATATCCAACTCGATCATGAAATGGTGTCCTATGAGATAAAAATTAAACTTTTAGATGGCATTTTTTACTGCAAGGATTTCTTTGAAAGTAGAATGATAATGAATTTCAGAGTCTTTGAATCTACCACTGGCAAAACTACAAAGAGATCTTTTCCCTTCATGTTCAATAAGAAAAATAGCTTCCCAATATTTATCACTTGTATCTATTTGAATGATTCTTTTGATGTCCATCAGCTGGAGGGTGAAGATATGGTAGATGCTATAGACAATGCTTGATGGTTTGGACTGCTCGGGTTTGAGATTCACCCTAAGGAATGGGTTTCTTTTTCAGAAGTTTGGAAAGGGTGTGGATTGGTCTGGTAATTTTGGGTATGAAATCTCTGACATAGTTTACAAGCCAAAAGAATTGTTGGATTTCTTTGGTTGAAAGATTATTGTCTGGAAAGTGGTTAAGGGCTTCAGAAATATGTTGTTCAGGGGTGTATTGTCTATTAACAAATTTCATTCCGAAGAAGAAGATTTCTTCTTGACCTAGAATCGTCTTATTCTTAGAAAGCATTACAACATAATTCTGGACAATATCTGAGAATTGTTTTAGAAGATTAATATGGTCTTTAGGGGTCTGCCTGAACAAAAGGATGTCATCAATGTAGATGAGGCTGTTATCAATGATAGGTTCAAAAATTTTGATCATGGCTTTTTGAAATAATGAAGGGGCTATTTTCAAGCCAAAAGGCATCACCTTCCATATTAGACTGATAATGGTAATTTGGGATGCAAAATCTTATTTTTTTTCTCTGTCTTCTGGGTCAATGCCCAGTTGCCAAAATTTTGTTTTTAAATCAAATTTTGAAAATCATTTGGCATTTGAGAGTTTTGAAAACAAAGTATTTCTGTTGGGCAATGAAAATTTATCATCTTGTAATAAATGGTTTAGAGATTGATAATTAATTACTAATCTCATCTTACCATGCACTTGCTCAGTTTTTTATTTACATAAAAAGCTTCACATGCCCATTGAGAATGAGAAATTTCAATCAAATTATGTTTTAGAAGATCCTGGCATTCTTGCTGTCCGAGAGTGCTCAGGGTTCATTCCTAAATGACTTGCTTTTGTTGGATTGGCATCTTCATTCTTCTTGAAAGGTAACTTGACAAAAAACTCAGGATTTTGCCACAAAAGATTAGAACATTTTTGCAAAAATTCAGAGTGAGATTCTGCACAAGATTATTCAATCAATTTGGATTTTATCTGGGATATTAAATCGATTGAAAATTTGAAACAGTTGAGAGATATAGTCGAGGAATATCAATATATTCTTTGAAAACCCTTTTGTACCTGATTCCTTCTGCCTGAATTTGTAAATCTGAAGTTTTCTTGTAAAGATCTATTCCAATGATAACGTTCTTTACCTGGAAGAGCACACCTAAGAATTTGAGTGCGAATTTTGCATTATGGAAAGAATTAGATTGTGATATGTCCTTTAATAATTAGGTGAGAGGTGAAAAGTCTTCCATCTGTAGCTCTAAAGTCTTGTTTGTGAGGTTTTTAACATTCTTCCCCTAAAACATTTGGATTCATTATGAACATAGATGCACTTGTACCAAACATACAATTACTGGGATTGGTTTATCATACTTAGTAGGATAAATATGAATAAGTGTTTGAGCAACAAGACACGAGAGATTGAGTGGAAGAATGGGGTCTTGTTCCCTGTTTGATGGCATGATGTTGAACATTTCTATTGGAATTTCTAGAGCAAACAGAGTCTAATCATAGGGTTCTGTTTCTTCAGAGAAAATGTATTCAAAATCATTATTTGAAGAGATATATTGGCCAGTATGCTTATGAATATCTGCAATCAATTTAATGCCTTTCTTGTTTTGGGAACAATTCTTGGCAAAATGGACTTTTTGATTGCGGATGTAGCACCGAGAAGATTTCTTCTTTTTTTCTTTTCATCAGGGACTCAAAATTCTTCTTTTTGAAATATCTCCATTTTATGGGTCTTGAAAATTTTGATGAAAAGAATTTAAATTTCTTGAATTTCTTTTTTTTCTTATCTCCTTTGGTTTTGCAAGCTTAATATTTGCCTTTGATAACCAATTCTGATTTCTTGCATGATTCATCAATGCATGGGTCTCCTCTCAGGTGTTCACGAACCACCTATCTCTTATGACATAAATCTTCAAATGCAAATATCACTAATTGTCTAATTTGTCCTGGTGACAGTCCAATGATGGATTTGTATTTGTGATGGATGTAAATCTCAGCTCCGTCTTGCAATATCATCTGTTTTAGGCAATGAACTCAAAATACTTGCTTTAGACTTGGGTCTGCACCTACAACATAAAAAAGATTGGTTAATCTTTTCATGTGTTTATCAATATCCTTTCTGAAATAAGAATGACATTTAAGTTAAAAGAACTCTTTTCTTTTAAGTTTCAAATCTTCTGCTGATTCACCAAGGAAAACTTGATGAATTAAGCCTATAGCTTCTTCAAAAGTCTGTTTGGTATAAAAAAATATTCTTTCACTTTCTTCAGGTGTTGACCACTAGCTTTTCAATACTCCTGTGAATCTTACCGTGAATTCTGACAGTATTTCAAAATTGCTTTCTGTATTGATTTTTTTTTACTATTATCCATGCATGAAATTCTTGAAGTCTTTGTTCTCATTTAGCATGTAGGACATCATCTAGAGTAAATAGTGAAGTTCCAGACGCTCTTCCATATGATTTACGAGATCCAGAGATAAAGGATGTACTGGCTCCTCTTCCTTTTAAGTCCATATACTCATCATCCATCTGGATGTTCAACTGTAGGTTCATCCTCTCCTGCCATGAACATGGGAATTTTCCTCTGAGGATTCTGATTCTGGATAACTTTGTGGGTCTGCTTCAGAAGGTTTAGAAGATTCTGATTCTCTACCAGTTTCTTGAACAACAGCAATTTGTGGTTCTGATTGGTGAGATAATTGCTTCAAGAATGAACTAATGAGATTTGAATCTTGTTGAGGTGGTTGGGTTGGAGATATCATAAAAGATTGTTTAGAAAAACTTACTTCTTGTTTCTGCTCTTCTTGCTGTTTTCTTTGGGCCTCCAATTGGACTTCTTGTTGCTTTTTTTGCCATTTCTTTTGCTTCAGCATCTTACCTCCTTTTTTGTTATCTTTTGAATCTACACCATGCTGCTATGTCCCTGGTAGAAGGTTTACCAGGTTCAGGAATATATGTAAATACTTCTGGAGGTAATATGCTTGGTGGCTTATGTTGGGATTTCCTAGCCATAATATAAAATAACGCAGCGGAAAAACAGTGTCCGGAAATCCCTATAAGAGGATCCATGCGTTCCGATTAAATCGTCTAGGGTTTAGATATATATACCTTTGATGCTCGATAGCAAAACCCTGGTTGCGATCTGAACCTTTCCACGATCTGAACACCACGGTCACTATTTGGACACCACGGCAACCACGAACTATTCGTTGAACACGTCAGACCTTAGGCGCTGCTCTGGATTGAACGAACGCCCTCTATAGGTATCCACACGAGTAGCTTTTCCGATTTTAGGGTGTTGCTTGCTAGAGCAGTGTTTCGGAACTATTTCGTAGGGTTTTTCGTCCACTGTGTGTTACTAATGAGTCGCATGTCAGACACACCGAACCCTAAAGAATCATATTCTATATATAGCGGTTAACCTAAATTCAAAGAACTCTTCTTTGATTAGAATTCTTCTATCACACGTATTAGGTATATAAACGCGTATGATAGTAAAGATATATTTCTTTACGAATTATTATAATTACTATTTAACTGGACAATCCAGTAAATCCAATGTAATTAGTAAATAATTCTCGTTCATTGAATCTAGACACAAATTCTTATTCAACGAACTTAGTCAACAATTAACTTAACCCAATGCTTACTCTTAGTGTGTGACCCTTTAGGTTCATTTAACGTTGGCAATAAGTATAATTTCTAATTCCAACACTGTTGCCTTTAGTACATAAACCAACAATACTCCCAAATGGACTATAGACATGTGTAGCCAGAGACAGGTTGTTGAGAATTGAATAAATTAAACACCTTTAATTTATCATTACAGATTATACTCATAGATCAAGATTGGCCTCTAGCAAGGCATCATGACCACCCAAGTTAAATGAAGATCATTGATCTGACATAACTGATCAAATAACCCATGTCTTAATCCTTTTGTCTCACGATGTCTTAGTTGGACATAGAGCATGGACAATGTCATCTCTATTTGTGTCCAACTATTTGATTTCTCGATCTCGAAGTAGAATGATAAAACAAATGAATTTGATCCACCTTATCAATCCATTTGAGCACGGCCATGCATTTGTGTTGTTACTGGAACATAGGGCCCAAAATACATCTCCCGATCATATATAAGAGGGACAAATTGTCCCTCTTATTCATCATTTTCTTATACACATTCTAAATGTGTATTCAAGATCTTTATAAAGATCATCTGGTTATAAGACAACGTTTGATAGTTTCCCCTAACACTTAAGAACTTATGTGTGTATGAGAGTCCTGCAGGTCTAAGGATGATCAACATGTTCATACGTGAGAATTACCAATTACATTTGGAGATGTTGTATTCTCATAACGGGTCAATCCAGTACTTTGTTCGCCAACAAATACCCATGATTTTCATTATATCCATATATCCATAATCATCATATGATTATCAATAAAAAATCATACTAGTCTTAAATCAACACAGTTCCCACTATATTGAATAACTAGGGACATTTAGAATAATAAATTATTCATGGATTCTAATATTAAAACATGCAATAATAAATCTCTTTTAGGTATAAATAAAATATCATGATGACAATATTCGTTTTAAAATTATCCATTAAAAGTCTCCCAATTAAACAATTAGGTCCAATCATACATATGTCTAAGACCTATTGACCGAACATGGCGATCATGTTTTGGTTGTGGTAGTGGTTTAGAGTTGTCTGTCCATTAACTAAACCACATCGGTTGGTACTTTGCATATTTTGACGTCTCTCTCATTCGTGTATCAATAACCTTAAAAGAAAAAAGGCAACGATCCAAACACATCTGTCTCTTATACACATCTAGATGTGTATAAGAGACTGGAATAAGGTGGATTATTACTTAAAGGAATCAACATGGATAGTAGATGACAGGATGTGATTTTAGATCACAGTCAGAAATCATCTAGATGTCAGACTGGAAACTTGCATCTGTGTAACCACTTACAACAAGTGGTTTTTCCAGTCCTCCATAAACCACAAAACAAGCCCAAGAACCAGAACAAGCCTAAGCCTCCAAAGGAAGGAGTTTGTCACTTTTGCAATGAGCCTGGTCATTGGAAAAGAAATTGCAAACTCTATTTGGAAGATCTACATCCGTCAGTACATAACATCGCATACATGATGGATCCTATAGCTGATGCATATGGAATCTCACTCATGCGATTTCGCTCATCTTGTGTCGCAGGACACTGAGCCTTTCCAAGACTGATGCCATGCGACATTGGCAAGAATCCTCTTTTAGAGCAGCCAATGTCTTGCACAAGGTAGGAATGTCATTTCCAATGAGCAGTATGTCATCAACATACAAAACTAGAAACACAACTGCATTTGCATTAATATTCTTGTAAACACAAGGTTCATCTTCATTTTTGATGAATCCAAACTCTTTGACTGCTTCGTCAAAACGAAGATTCCAACTCCGAGAGGCTTGCTTTAATCCATAAATGGATCTTTGAAGCTTACATACCTTTTCAGAATTCTCAGCTTGTACAAAACCCTCAGGTTGTGTCATATAGACATCCTTCAAATAGCCATTACAGCATACTATGATTATGAGATATGGCAAATGGATGTCAAAATCATAGTATGCTTAATGGCAATTACTCGAGGATGTGTATATGACCTGTCTCTTAAACAATCTACCATTTCATCCTAGTCTATACCATGAGTTTGTTTGAAACCTTTTGCAACCAATCGTGCTTTGAAGGTATGTAGATTGCCATCCATGTCAGTTTTCTTCTTGAAAACCCATTTACACCCAATGTGTATAACAGTTTTTATACCATCCGGTGGATCAATCAAAGTCCAAACTTGATTGTCAAACATGGATTGCATCTCAGATTTCATGGCACTTTGCCATTCCTCAGAGTCTGGACTAGTCATAGCATCTTGGTAGCTAGTGGGCTCATGGTGATCCATGAGTAACACATCATTTGTATGTGTAATAAGAAATCCATATCTCTCGGGCATATTTCTAGCTCTACCGGATCTACGGAGTCCTTGTGTTTCATGTGGAAGCTCAACAACCGATCTGTCTCTTATACACATCTAGATGTGTATAAGAGACAGCTCATCAAGAATCACAATTAGTTGTTGGTTCAATCACAATTAGTTCTGTCTCTTATACACATCTGGCCAATAAATATTGGGCTATCAAAACGGTTTTGGGCCCATAGGCATAAGATGAGATTCTACTTCGCCGAGAAATGTGATGTATTGATCTCATAATTGTTTTAAGAGTTACATATGATGAATTATGCATATATATATATATATGTATATATGCTTCTGTCGAATGATTTACATATATGAGCTTTAGTCATCTTTCCCAACAAACAAGATTCGCAGATATCATAAGATTTAAGATCAAATTGATTCAAAAGCCCATCTTTATGGAGTTTTGATATGCGCTTCTCATTTATGTGACAAAGGCGACAATGCCATAAGAAAGTTTGATTTGAATCATCCAATCTAGATTTCTTTGTATTTATGTTATAAACAATCTCTGGATTGGGCTTTTCAATGTTTAGAACGTAAAGACCATTATGCAAATCAGCATTTCCATAAAACACGTCTTCACGGTGAATGGAGAATTTTTTATTCTTAATAAAGAAATCAAATCCATCATTGTCTAAACAAGAAAGAAACAATGTTCTTGCAAAGCGGTACATAATAACAATTATTCAAAGTTAAAATCAGCCGGAGGTAAAAGGAGTTCACATGTTCCTACGGCTAGAGCGGCAACTCTTGCTTTATTTCCAACCACATCTCCACTCCTGTCTCTTATACACATCTAGATCTTTTCGGATCCTTCACATTAACACAAATGTGAGCTCCACATCCAGTATCTTATACCCATCTAGATGTTATGAGCTAGTAAGATTAACGTGTATAACATAAATAGTTCGTAGTAGTCTCACTACTCTTCTTCTTCTTTAGATCTTCCAAATAGAGTTTGCAATTTCTTTTTCAATGACCAGGCTCATTGCAAAAGTGACAAACTCCTAGATTGTATAAGAGAGGCTTGTTCTACACATCTGAGATGTTGTTTTGTGAATAGAATTGATGTTCATAATGGTGTCCAAATGAGCCTCAGATTGGTACACAGGTACAAGAATCTGTCTGGAAATACAGTTATACTTATTGCCAGATGTGTATAAGAGACAGGCATTCGAAATGACATTAAAACTTGCTGAGAAAGTCAAGTCTTGGTTAGGAAAGTGTTTCTTCATGTTGAAGTTCATAACAAACGGCTATAACTCTCGGGAAGAGAATTCGGGATCAAATCCGTTGCCACTCTTGACTTATGGGAAATCCAAGTCTTTCAAGATGATCTATGTGACCCTTCATCTTCAAGACATGAGGACTAACAGCGCTCCTTCACCATTTTGCGGGAATGTAAAGCTTTGGTCGTATCAAACCTTTCTGCCGTGCTTCTTTGTTGGAACATTTCCTTGAGATGATTGACCATCTCGAAAGCTTCCAAGTGCTCCAAGTCCTTCGAAGGTCGGGCTCATGGTAGCAAGCATAAGGCATCCAACATCAACGAGTCATTAGAATGCTTCGTAAGCATCTCTCTCTGCTCTTGGAGCATTGGCTGCAGGCTGTTCAGGGATAGGATTGTCCAGAACATACAGCTTCCTTTCTTGTTTGAGAACAATTCTCAAACCTCTGAACCAGTCAAGGAAGTTGGTCCCATTCAGCTTGTCCTTCTCAAGGATAGATCGCAAGGTGCAAATGCAGATAGTGTTGAAGTGTTATTAGCGGCCATCGATCTACAACAATTATGCAAAGTACAATATTTCGATATTAATATAAAACTCCCACTAAATCAATTACCCTCATAAATGAATACACAACAGTTTGTATTTAGTGGGTTAAAATCCATATTTCACTTAACCTTAACTCAGCTTTGGCATGACAATTAAAATTAAGTTATTTAGGTAGGTAACTCTTTACCAATTACATCATATGTAACTCTTAAAACAATTATGAGATCAATACATCACATGTACCGGCATGTTTAATCTCATCTTATGCCTATGGGCCCAAAACCGTTTTGATAGCCCAATATTTATTGGCCAAATTAAACATATAAGTAGCACCATTACTTATCCTTTCTGACTAAAATAACTAATGTACTTTTACTTTAGCAAAACGCACATCGTGATCAAAGTCATGGGAATTTGGCCAATAAACGGTTTGGTATCATACTGGTTAATTGAGGGCTTTGACATGTTATGTGAACTTACTTGTTAATTGATCATATGTTTTCATGCACCACATATATTTAACATTTAACATCACATAAACATATACAAATAACAGTAAGATAAACGTGTCATAGCATGGCCCTTAAACTATGGTGATCTTCATAAGCCAATATGAAGATCAAGGTCAATCCTAGGGTCAAATTACAACTTCAAAATTTCTTCCATCTTCATGGAATACACCTTGTTGTTGATTGACGCCAAGTTGCTCCTCTTGCCTTCTTTACAAGCTTTGTAATACAATAATACAAAACTTTAAAATTACAAAAAAGAAAAACGACACGCAGGCCGTATTTATATAATTACACCCCAAAATAGAAATGAATTACTATTCTAGTAGGTATTCGAGCCATGTATGCACCATGCATATGAACACATCATATAACATTGTCTGTTACTATTATTTATCCGATGTTATAACCAAAACGATTTTAAGCCACTACGACAGAAAGTACGGCGGTCCCTATCGAATAGAATCATCGAACCAGAACAGGTTTCTATCGAATAGAATCTTTGCATACATCATATGTATGTATTGAGATCAAGATATCAAACAGATTTTCAACAGCATACATTGAGCGAAAGTTTCCGGATGTTTTTCCGCTGCGTTTAGAAGATGATGCTTGTTTTAGGAAATCCCAACAGATGAAAATTTTGGGTTGGGTTAAAAAATCAATATTCTATATATAGCGGTTATACTAAATTCAAAGAACTGTTCTTTGATTAGAATTCTTCTATCACACGTATTAGGTATATAAACGCGTATGATAGTAACTGATATAGTTCCTTACGAATTATTATAATTGCTATTTAACTGGACAATCCAGTAAATCGAATGTAATTAGTAAATAATGACTCGTTCATTGAATCTAGACACAAATTCTTATTCAACGAACTTAGTCAACAATTAACTTAACCCAATGCTTACTCTTAGTGTGTGACCCTTTAGGTTCATTTAACGTTGGCAATAAGTATAATTTCTAATTCCAACACTGTTGCCTTTAGTACATAAACCAACAGCTTATATGATGGATTATAAATTGATGTGGCTCCAAAAACTCCAGATGATAGTGGATAATAGGGTTTAACAATTGAGTCTGGCATAAAACATGTTATTCACAGAAGAACTGGTGCTACTTGTCACAAAAGTAGTCTTAGTTGTAGAAATTCTCCTATTTTCTTCAAACTATTAATCTGATTTTGAAGAAAATTTCTTTCCTTGGCTTGTTGAGTAGCAAATGTATAGATTGATATCCCATAAGAAATAGTTTCAAATTGTAATTAAGCTATTCTCTTTTCAAGAGTTTGAATATTTATCTGGATGTCTTCCAAATGCTCATTTTGTTTTTCCAGAACATTATTCGTCTTTGTTACTTGGTTGTCAATTTGATTAAGAATTCTATTTTGGGCTAAAGCATTTTCAGTTTCCCAGTTTAAGACTTCTTCTGCAGTACTAATGGGCTTTTGTTCTCCAGTGGGAAGAACAACAACATTTTGAATTTTTGGGGCATGGGCTGCATTTTCTTTTGTAAAAGCGGTGAGTGGTGGAAAATCAGCAGGCTGAAACATACATACTCCAGGAATTTGTGGATGAGTTTTTTCAGCTGGCTTTCAAGAGAAGTTTTGCAAGATGATTTAATGAAGCAAGGAAGTTCTGCTAAATTTGTGACAGGTTCTTCCTCCTTGAAATCAGCTCTAGAGACAAACATTGGCTCTGCTGGCATCCATTCATCAGAAGGAATGGAACACGTCAAAGGTCACAAGTGCTTCTAAAAGTTTGTTTTTCGGATGAGGGATCATCAAATTATCGGAGAGTTTATGCTCAAATCTAGACTTGTTTGTCTTTTTCTTCCTTTGGCCTTGCTGGAGATGTCTTCCTCCTCATCATCATCATAAGTGGTCAAACATTCATCACAATACCAGACAACAATGTAGCAGTGACCAAAAAAAATGATCAACGAACTAATATATCTTCTGTCCCGTGTTATCAAAATGGATTGTGATATCATCCATATTCATGCTCCTGATATTGTTATAATCATGTTCACTTTCTTCCAAATAAATCTAGTACTCACTGGGACCTGCAATTTGTTGGGAATTTCCTTACAGAAAATATCAAAATAACGCAGCGGAAAAACACCGGAAATCCCTAAAAGAGGATCCATGCGTTCCGATTAAATCGTTTAGGGTTTAGATATATACCTTTGATGCTCGAATGCAAAAGCGATCTGAACCTTTCACCGATCTGAACACCACGGTCACGATTTGGACACCACGGCAACCACGAACTATTCGAAGAACACGTCAGACCTTTGGCGCTGTAATCCATATAACTGGACAATACAAGTAATCCAATGTAATGTCTAAATAATTCTCGTTCATTGAATCTAGACACAAATTCTTATTCAACGAACTTAGTCAACAATTAACTTAACCCAATGCTTACTCTTAGTGTGTGACCCTTTAGGTTCATTTAACGTTGGCAATAAGTATAATTTCTAATTCCAACACTGTTGCCTTTAGTACATAAACCAACAATACTCCCACTTGGACTAAAGACAATTAGCCAGGAAGTATAAGGAATTGAGTAGATGCTGTCTCTTATACACATTAAAGATGTGTATAAGAGAGAGATCAAGATTAAGATGTCTATTAGACAAAATGATTAAGACATGGGAAGAAAACTGACATGGATGGCAATCTACATATTATTTGACCCATGTCTTAATCCTTTTGTCTCACGATGTCTTAGTTGGACATAGAGCATGGACAATGTCATCTCTATTTGTGTCCAACTATTTGATTTCTCGATCTCGAAGTAGAATGATAAAACACATCCAATGAATTTGATCACCTTATCAATCCATTTGAGCACGGCCATGCATTTTACATTCCTACTAATCGAGGGCCCTGTCTCTTATCTAGTATGTGGGACAAATTCCATCTTAATCACTCATTTTCCTCCGCATAATTTCTACATGTTCAATCACAATCTTTATAATCATCCGGTTAAAGACAACGTTTGATTGTGTCAAAACACATAAGTTCTTATGTAGGAAACTATGGTGATCTCAGGTCTAAGGATGAACAACATGTTCATAATGAGAATTACCAATGACATAAAACCATGTTGTATTCTCATAACGAGTTAATAAATCTCTTTATAAATAAAATATCATGATGACAATATTCGTTTTAAAATTATCCATTAAAAGTCTCCCAATTAAACAATTAGGTCCAATCATACATATGTCTAAGACCTATTGACCGAACATGGCGATCATGTTTTGGTTGTGGTAGTGGTTTAGTTAATGGATCAGCAATGTTGTCATCAGTTGGTACTTTGCATATTTTGACGTCTCTCTCTCAATGATCTCACGAATGGCATGATAACGTCTTTGGATGTGTTTGTCTCTTATACACATCTAGATGTGTATAAGAGACAGCCCCATTATTATTGTGATAATAGATGGGGCTAGCTCAAGCATTTGTGCCTTGCTAGGAACAACACCTAATTCGGTGACAAATTTCCTAGTCCAAAGCGCTTCCTTAGTGCATCGATCTTTGCTATATATTCTTCCGTTGTAGAATCTGCTATGGTCGCTTGCTTTGAACTCTTCCATTGCAAAGACCTCCATTTAAACAGAACACATATCCAATATTTCGAGAGTATATAAGTATGGAAATTCTGATATGCATAACGGTCTGTCTCTTAACATTGAAAAGCCCAATCCAGGGATTGTTTATAACATAAATACAAAGAAACCTAGATTGTTATGATTCACCAGGATCCGATTGGTATCTACTCGTTATGCTCAAAGCATATGAGACATCCGGTCGAGTACATAACATCGCATACATGATGGATCCTATAGCTGATGCATATGGAATCTCACTCATGCGATTTCGCTCATCTTGTGTCGCAGGACACTGAGCCTTTCCAAGACTAATGCCATGCGACATTGGCAAGAATCCTCTTTTAGAATCTTGCATACTAAACCTCTTTAGTACTTTATCTATATAAGTACTTTGACTCAGGCCAATGAGCTTTTGAGATCTATCTCTATAGATCTTGATACCAAGGATATAAGCTGCTTCGCCCAAATCCTTCATTGAGAAACACTTTCCTAACCAAGACGGATTTGACTTTCTGCAAGGTAGGAATGTCATTTCCAATGAGCAGTATGTCATCAACATACAAAACCAGAATGACAACTGACATTTGCATTAATTTTCTTGTAAACACAAGGTTCATCTTCATTTTTGATGAATCCAAACTCTTTGACTGCTTCATCAAAACGAAGATTCCAACTCCGAGAGGCTTGCTTTAATCCATAAATGGATCTTTGAAGCTTACATACCTTTTTAGAATTCTCAGTTTGTACAAAACCCTCAGGTTGTGTCATATACACATCCTCGAGTAAGTTTCCATTAAGAAACGCTGTTTTGACATCCATTTGCCATATCTCATAATCATAGTATGCTGCAATGGCAATAAGAATCCTTATGGATTTAAGCATAGCAACTGGTGAAAAGGTTTCATCATAGTCTATACCATGAGTTTGTTTGAAACCTTTTGCAACCAATCGTGCTTTGAAGGTATGTAGATTGCCATCCATGTCAGTTTTCTTCTTGAAAACCCATGGGAAGTTACACCCAATAGTTTTTATACCATCCGGTGGATCAATCAAAGTCCAAACTTGATTGTCAAACATGGATTGCATCTCAGATTTCATGGCACTTTGCCATTCCTCAGAGTCTGGACTAGTCATAGCATCTTGGTAGCTAGTGGTGTCATGGTGATCCATGAGTAACACATCATTTGTATAAGAGAAGGCAAGAGGAGCAACTTGGCGTCAATCAACAACAGATTTATGTTTCATTAGATAGACATAACCATATCTACTGAAATCATACTGAGAAAGTAATGAAGTACTGGTAACCTCCTCTGGCAACAGTATTTAATGGACCACATACATCTGTATGTATTAGGCCCAATAAATCATTGGCTCGTTCACTGTGTCCAGTAAAAGGAGCTTTAGTCATCTTTCCCAACAAACAAGATTCGCAGATATCATAAGATTCAAGATCAAATTGATTCAAAAGCCCATCTTTATGGAGTTTTGATATGCGCTTCTCATTTATGTGACAAAGGCGACAATGCCATAAGAAAGTTTGATTTGAATCATCCAATCTAGGTTTCTTTGTATTTATGTTATAAACAATCCAGAATATATTCATCTGTATATTGAATGATCAATTTTCAAATCAGCACATCTAGATGTGTATAAGACACAGGCTGGCTAAGAGGAACATGGATTGCTAGCTTCGGGGGCGCAAAGATCTCCACTTCTCCTTTTACTTTAACAGTGAACGAGCCACTTCTTTATACACATCCTAGATACATATAAGACAAATGTGAGCTCCATATCCAGTATCTAATACCCATGACGAGGAAATAGAAGTAGTTATTAACGTGTATATCTCTTATACACATCTAGATGTGTATAAGAGACAGGAAGAGACAGGACTTGCTTGAAGTCGTGTTCGAATGGTGCAGTGTTCAGGATAGGATTGTCCGAACATACAGACTTCCTTTCTTGTTTGAGAACAATTCTCAAACCTCTGAACCAGTCAAGGAAGTTGGTCCCATTCAGCTTGTCCTTCTCAAAGGATAGATCGCAAGGATAGTGTTGAAGTGTTATTAGCGGCCATCGATCTACAACAATTATGCAAAGTACAACATTTCGATATTAATATAAAGATGTCCCACTAAATCAATTACCCTCATAAATGAATACACAACAGTTTGTATTTAGTGGGTTAATGATCCATATTTCACTTAACCTTAACTCAGCTTTGGCATGACAATTAAAATTAAGTTATTTAGGTAAGTAACTAGTGCTGTCTCTTATATCATATGGGATATTTTTATAACAGACAAATGAGTGTTCAAACAGTGCCGGTACAGTGTCTCTTATACACATTGGTGCAGATCTACATATCAATTCACATCACTGTTGAATTCGAGCATCAAGAGTTTATAACTAACTGTTGGTCGAATGAACTATGATCAAAGAGAAGTTCTCTTATACACATCTAGATGTGTATAAGAGACAGATGTTTCATGTTATGTGAACTTGTTAATTGATATATGTTTTCATGACCACATATAAGAGAAGATTTAACATCACATAAACATATACAAATAACAGTAAGATAAACGTGTCATAGCATGGCCCTTAAACTATGGTGATCTTCATAAGCCAATATGAAGATCAAGGTCAATCCTAGGTCAAATTACAATTTCAAAATTTCTTCCATCTTCATGGAATACACCTTGTTGTTGATTGACGCCAAGTTGCTCCTCTTGCCTTCTTTACAAACTTTGTAATACAATAATACAAAACTTTAAAATTACAAAAAGATAAAACGGCGACAATGCAGGCCGTATTTATATAATTACACCCCAAAATAGAAATAAATTACTATTCTAGTAGGTCAAAAGGGCCATGCTATGCACCATGCATATGAACACATCATAAAACAGAAAATATACTATTATTTATCCGACGTTATAACCAAAACGATTTTAAGCCACTACGACAGAAAGTACGGCGGTCCCGCAACTAGCCGGTTAGCGGGCGGGGTCGAGGGGCAGCGCCCCCGACGCTAAAGAGTAATCGTAACTCATTTAGCAGTGTCTTTGTCATAATTTTTCATGATGCGAATTAAATCCATCGAACAGAACATACACATATCATATATGTAAATCATTCGACAGAAGCATATATACATATATGTATATATATATATATATGCATAATTCGACAGAAAAATACATATATCATATATACATAATTCAACAGAAACATACGTATATCACATATACATATAGTTCAACAACAGAATCTGTCAAATAGAATCATCGAACAGAACAGGTTTCTATCGAATAGAATCTTTACATACATCATATGTATGTATTAAGATCAAGATATCAAACAGTTTTATGACCATCTTAGAAATTGTGGAATTGTTTCAAAAATTAACTTTAATGTGGAACAGTAAATGATTTAATTGAAACGCAAGCGGCTCGATACCATTGTTGGGAATTTCCTTACGAAATATCAAAATAACGCAGCGGAAAAACACGGAAGGGCCTAAAAGAGGATCCATGCGTTCCGATTAAATCGTTTAGGGTTTAGATATCTACCTTTGATGCTCGAATGCAAAAGCGATCTGAACCTTTCACCGATCTGAACACCACGGTCACGATTTGGACACCACGGCAACCACGTGGTTTCGTAGAACACGTCAGACCTTAGGCGCTGCTCTGGATTGAAAAACGCCCTCTACAGGTATTAGAGACAGGAGCTTATTCCTCGTTTTAAATGTATTGTTATACATTCGAGGATATCTTGAACTATTTGGTAGGGTTTTCTTACATTGTGTGTACCAAATGAGTTCCGAAACACTGTCTAGCAAGCAACACCCTAAAATAGGAAAATGTGAACTCGTTTACCTAAATTCAAAGATTTCTTCTTTGATTAGATTCTTATATCACACGTATCTTATGTACATGAATATGTTCGCTATCTCTTATACACATCTAGATGTGTATAAGAGACAGTTAATTATGACACTAAGTACATCCAATGTAATTAGTAAATAATTCTCGTTCATTGAATCTAGACACAAATTCTTATTCAACGAACTTAGTCAACAATTAACTTAACCCAATGCTTACTCTTAGTGTGTGACCCTTTAGGTTCATTTAACGTTGGCAATAAGTATAATTTCTAATTCCAACACTGTTGCCTTTAGTACATAAACCAACACAATTTGCATCATTGATATAGTTGGCAGATAATTATTTGTACTAGTACTAGGAAAGCTACTAGTACTGGTCCTTGGTTTAGAGACATGAGAATGATCAAATTGAATAGCCACTGAACCATCTGTTAAGGTTGTGATTTTTGTTTCTGATGATTCAATAGGCTGGATCAAGGTTGGCTGGGCTTTTTTATAATTTGTGACCCAAGTGTCTGACAATAACTTTACCAAGTCATCTTTTGAAATTTGCCTGAGAACATGGGTACATGAAACTGCCTGACCATCTTCAATTTTTATATACAAATCTTTCTTCTCTTCCTAGAAGAATTAAGTCAAATGCATGGTTTTGGACCTTGTATACTATCTATTAGTATAAGGTTGCTGCCAACGAATTGGAAATTCGCTCTGCTCCCTGAAGCTGAACCTGAACTTGAACCTTGAGTGCAGAAAGAATATATGGGTCTGCAAGTGACGTATTGAAATTTGGAAAGAGAGTGACAAAAATTGTTCCTGCATTTAAAGTTGTTTCAATTGCTGTTATGCAAGTATGTTGATATTTACAAAATTTGGTGTCCAGAAGTGCAATTCTGGTTACCACAATAAGGCATTTTCTACCATGAAACGTGAGAGCTATCCTTATTGCTCCAAAATGGATATGAGTGTATCCTTGTTGTCTCCATTGACGAGGGAAATCAGAAGGGATGTAAAGTGTAACCATATACTCTTTAGATGAGGCTAGAATCTGGTGTTGATCCATCATTTGAGGCATGGATATATTCTTTCACATATTTTGGGCATTGATTGACCAGAGATCGAAAAGACTTAAGAGAGAACTTGGGCTTTGCAAAAACAAAATATGGGTTGATGAGAGGTAGATCAGTAGGTATTATTTGGTTGGTATTTTCTGAACTCTCAGGGACAATATTTACTTCATACAAATAATCTACTTTATTACTAACAGACTTTCTGAAAGTAGAAGTAGAATCAAGAGTAACTTCAGACATGATGATGGAAATTTTCCCTTGTATTTTCCTCAAACCAGATACAACTAATCTAATGATACCAACTATATGCACCAAGGATAATCAAAATGATTATTTGGACAAAGTTCAAATCATTGAAGGTATTCCTAAACTATTTACTAAGGTTAAGGTTGTGTATGGGAATTTCAGATTTAGTTAGAGATTTGAAATTCAGTAATTTTAATGATTAAATAATCGATTTTAAATTTATTTAAATTTTATGTGATTTTAAATTTATTCATTTTCAATTTTTTTTTTAAAGACAAATTCATCCAGTCAAAACGCAGCCTAAAATTATTGTAAGATTATTTTTCCTCCTCAAACCAAATTTTAAATACTTGAATAGAATAGAATAATAAACTCATAAATCACACACTACTAATTTTTTCTTAAACTCTAAAAAACTCCCAAACAATAGGAAAACAAAAAAAAGAAAAAAAAAAGAAAAATATAATTACAATCCGATAGATTTATTTTTATTTATTGTTTAATAATCCAATCTGACAAAGCATGCTTAGTGGATAGTAATAGATATTATTGAAAATATTGCTTAAAATAATTATTGTGACAATTACATAAATTAAAAAAACGGTTGAAAAATGTATTTAAAAAATATTTACAAAGTACTTATTTAAAAAATTATGACAATTTTTAATCCAAACGAGCCTAGTACAAACACCACTTCTCTCTAGATTTTTTTTTTTTTTTTCAAAAACGGCATAAAATTTTATATATAGAATTATAGATAATCAATATACAGAGGGATGAGTAACTACTCAAAGTTAGAGAGATTAGACTTAATTATTTAACCAGTTAGGGAGGACATTCTCCCAATCAATATTTCTTATTAACTCTGAAGCAAAATAAGCTAATTTTCTAGCCTTAATATTAAAATCTTTTGGCAACTAAACAAATGAACAACAGGAAAAGACGCAGCTGAGATGGATAATGTCTTCTAATACAGTCGCAGCTTAACTGCTTCATTATTTTCTTTTTGCAGTTTATGGATAATACACTTGTTGCTTGATCCCACTTCTAAATTGCTCTATCCTACTGATCTTGCTTTTAGTAAGGCATTTTTTATAGCTACTGCCTCAATTAAAGAAGGATCAGTGAACCATTCATTTATTTCTGCCCAAACCTTCAATGCTTTCCTATTTCTGTTTATACCCAGAACACCAACACCAAAGCAGTTTCCCCTAGTGTAACATGCAATTGCCACTTCTAGGAAAACATCTGCTCGTTGACCTTTCCAAGAGTCATGATGGTAGTCAGAGGGAGACTACTATAAGAGGTAAAAGCATTAGTGTCTCCCATTCTGTTAAGTTGGGTTGCCATTCTATACTCCCACCATTCCTCTTTAGCTTTCTCCAGAACCTGTGAAAAACCATATCCATTATTATTAAAGAGTTCCTGGTTCCTGTTCTTCCAGATCTGCCATAAAATATTTGCAGTAAGGGTGGATTGATCTTCATCATTTCTTTCATAAGTAGCTGCTCTCACCTTATCCCACCAAGTCCAAAAATCTCCTCTTACATCCACTGGCTAGGCCCCAGTTTACGTTTACTGTCCTTGCGCTTTAATTCCTTGTACGCAGATTCTACAGTAAATAGCCCTGAAGTAGAATGAAACCAATACCACTTATCCTTTTTTCTGGTCAGAGAAATAGGGATTTTAGCAATATTGACCACATCAGTAGGACAAAAATTCTCCTTAAGGGTCTTAGTATCCCATTTTATTACTAATGATTAGTTGATCAACAATATTAACAAGGCAGTTTGGAGGTTTGTTTGAAAGGATTTTCCCCTCTTCATTCCCAGGAACCCATCTATATTCCCAAATCCTAATAGACCTACCATCACCCACCATTTTCCTTAAACCCTCACTCACACTGGATTTCACACTACAAATACTTTGCCAGAACCAAGATGCCCCCCTGGGGACAGCAGCATCCAGGATAGAGCAAAGGGGAAAATATCTAGCTTTAAGGATTTTGGTTACCAAGAGATTAGGATGGGTAATGAACCGCCAAACCTGTTTAGCAATCAATGCCTCATTAAACAACTAAATATCTCTGAACCCAAGGCCCCATTAACTTTTGACATTAGAAAGCTTTCCCCAGTGTAACCAATGAATCTTCTTCACCTCGTCATTAGAGCCCCACCAAAAGTTAGCAAAGGTACCGTTCAGATCTTTGCAAAGACTCTTGGGTAATTTAAAACAAGACATCACATAGAAGGGTATAGAGAGAGCGATGGATTTCAAAAGAGTCTCTCTACCAGCCATACTAAGAAATTTATTTTTCCAACCCTTAATCATCTTATTGACCCTATCTCTAACAGCACCAAAGACCTGATTCTTTGATTTATAGATAACCATAGGTAAACCCAAGTAGCTACCCTGAGACACCATATTTACTCTATTAAAAATGTTGCACACATCCTATTTGGTATCTGGCTTAGTATTCTTACTAAATAAAATGGACAATTTCTCAAGATTGACTAATTGACTAGTAGCAGACTCATAAAGTGAATAATTTTCAAAATTCTACTAGCTTCCTCGACTGATATTCTTAGACTTTGCAAAAGATGATAGAGTCATCAGCATAAAAAAGATGAGAGACAACAAGACCATTCTTACACAGTTTCAAGCCTGTGATTTCCTTTCTTTTACAGGCTTGGTTTAACAAATAGGAAAAACCTTTAGCACACAAAATAAACAAATAAAGGGACAGTGGGTCCCCTTGTCTAATCCCCCTAGTGGGTTTGAAAAGATCAATCTTGTCGCCATTCAAATTAAAGGAATAAGCGACTGTTGAAACACAAGTTAAGATCCAATTAATCCAGATTTGACAAAAACCAATTTTTTCCAAAATCATATGCAAAAATGACCATTCCAATCTATCATAAGCTTTAGCCATATCCAATTTCAATGTCATAAAACCAGTCTTGCCCTGTTTTTTGTTTTTGAGGAAATAGAAGCATTCATGTGCAACAATAACATTATCAAGTATTTGTCTATTAGGTAAAAAAACTGATTGATTGTCATTGACACACAAATTAAGAAGGGGTTTCAATCTTTTTCAGCTAATAGTTTTGAAATGATTTTGTAGAAGATATTACAAAGGATAATAGGTCTATATTGGAGTAAGATTAGCAAGTAAATGGACTTTAGGAATCATACTAATCAAAGTTTCATTCATGGAATTAAGCATTCTACCATAATGAAAAAAATGCTGAAAAGCAAGGATGATATCATTTTTAATTAAATGCCAATAATGTTGGAACAAGATAGGGGACATACGACTTCTCTCTGCTTGTCACGTCTCTTTCTAGGAGAATCCTAGGGAATCAAATTTCTTTATTTTAATAATTTATATAAAATTTTAAAATATATAATATATTATTTTGTAAAGTAAAACGAAATGATTTCGAGACCGTACAATTTTCTCCATTTTAAAGTCTGAACCAATTTATGACCCTTTGAGGAGGGGTATTTATTCATTCGTCCCTCTCTTTCTTACAATTTTCTAAGTCCTTTCTGTTGCATATAATACATATTATCCTTGTGTTCGGAGGAAGAGGAGGTTTCTTACTCTGTTCTTTTGTGACTGCAGATTAACTGTGCAGCATTTTTTCTTTGTTTTTTTTTTTTTTTTTTGACTTGAGAAACCATGGAAAGTGGGGGAGAATCAGAAGCGCATCCATATGTTCCAAGAGACTTGAAATTGCCTGGATTTGTACCTGGGTTTATGCCCAAATCTACTATTATTGGTGCTTATCTCCTCACTTCCCTTCTGGTTGTTTCCATTGTCTGGATCGGCTCTGGTATTTAATTCTTCCAAACACTCATTACTACTGTTTCTCGGATTTTACTGAGTAAATTATATATTTTGTTATCCTTGTTGTATTGCTTGTTATTATTATTGCACTTAATGAGCAAAATGTGAATACTATGTCACATACATAGTATTCACAAGAAAGTAGAGGAATACTGGGTGCATAAATGTTGTTGTTATGCTTATGAGTAGATGCTTTGTACCGATCTAACGAACATTCAATCTGTTACTTACCTGAATAATGCTAAGAGATCTAGAAGGGTCCCATGAGTACCATCTCATTGTACTGCTTCTGATCTGGTTCCCAAGATTTTTGTGTTTTGCTTCTACATGAGGTCCTGAACTGTGTTGTCATCAAGTTGAGATCGGTTTATAGGTCAATTGTTAGTTGTCAATCTCTTTATGGAAGCCCTTTCAATAAATACTTAATTCTTATGGCCAATCATTCTGAATGCACTCCTAACCCAAATTTGCTTGTCTGGCATGTAACTATTAGCAGGATGCAGCAACTAAGTTAAACATATCCCGAATATATCTTGTTTTATTTATTCTCTTACTTGGAGTAATAAGTAAAATTCCCAAATGTCCTCCAGTGTTTGAGGATTGCTTGATTGGTCTATAATGTCACGCAGTGAAGAATTACTAGACACTGGTTCTTTAATACTTTGAAATGGGTAGTTATTTTTTGCCCCTTTTTCAATTGAATCCTTACAGCATGATCTGTATGCACAGCTTTTTACTAGTTATGTAGATATGTACTATTATCTATCTGCATATTGAAGAAACTATAATTGCTTGATGAATATCTGGGTAATAATCCAATATACTCTCCTCAATTTGGATGTTTACAAATCTTATGATTTCACTTGACAAGTCTTCCAAACAAATTGAGCATATTACCCTAGTCACATTTACGAATTCCAAAAAGCATATCCTTTCCTGGAAGAGTTCTGCTTATGAACACGTTTTGACGTCTACCTACTAGGTGTCCTTCTCTGAAGTCCAAATTCAATGATTGTCAAATTGATCTTTTATATCCTCACTTAATGCTAGGACGGATCCATAAAATATCAAAAGTTGATAGGATACTTATGTGCTGGTGGATCTTCACGGGGCTGACCCATATGGTCCTTGAAGGTTATTTTGTATTTACTCCAGACTTTTACAAGAAAACAAGTCCCATTTACCTTGCAGAAGTCTGTAAGTTATCAGCTAATTCTTTTAGTCAAATCTTCAATCCTTTCCTCTAGTTGACATTGATTAGAATTAATCGCTCTTCATTGAAAATGGCAGGGAAGGAATACAGCAAAGGTGATTCAAGATATGCTGCACGCCATTCTGGAGTTGTCTCCATAGAAGGAGTTACAGCAGTATTAGAGGGTCCTGCTTGTCTTCTCGCTCTGTATGTACATAAAGGGGAACTTACTGTATTATGAAAGCTAATACCATTATCGATTCAAAAACTTCATGTTTATAGGGTTCTTAGCTCTTCTACCTCAATCTGAATTGCAGTAACATGTTAGTGCAACTTTGGCAGGTTTGCTATAGCCACCAAAAAGTCGTACAGGTACGTAATTCAGCTGGCCATTTCATTGGGGCAGCTTTACGGTGCCATTGTATATTTCTTGACATCATACTTGGAAGGGGATAATTTTGCAGCAAGCCTGTTCTACTACTATGCATATTATGTCTTCGCAAATTCCTTTTGGATTGTAATCCCCACAGCAATATCTATCCGCTGCTGGAAGAAGATATGTGCAGTGGCAATACAGGAACAGGACCTGAAAAAGACCAAGACCCGCTAAGGTTTGAAGGGGATTTCTCAACTCGATGCTTCAAGGTTTATGATCTTTAATCAATTGAATGAAAACTGAATACTCATTGACATGAAATCTCTGTGTGAAGGAGAGTTGAATGATTCACAAACTTCATGAAGGTGACTATGCCAGTGTTTTCATTTAATCTTTAAATTGTATTTGATGGACATGAGATGTGTATTAGAGACAGGCTCTTCTGTTTCTATCACTGTCCTTTCTATAATTTGCTTGATGGGCCTCGTTCATGTGGATGTTTAGGCTGGAAGTTTGGTAATGGACATTGTTCGGGTTCAAGTAATATGACTTCTTGTATACATGTATTCTATAGAACATCTAGATGTGTTTTCAACTTTCTATTTCAGAGACAAATTTGCCCTCTCCGAAATCACTTATCTGAAAGAGATTATAAATCTCATTTTTAGTCAACTTTTCTGCAACCACTTCTAAAATCGGCAGTTTTCCATTTCTTAAGTTTGTAATGCAAAATTGATTTATTACAAGTGTGATGCCTTTAAGCAAGAAATTTTGACACATTAAATGGAAAGTAATTTCAACTGCATAACAAAAGCACCCAAATTTTGGCACTCAAATATCCAACCTACAAGCATATACAAGTAGTAAAGCTGAAGAGAGAAGATTTTTTTTTTGAAGGAACCATCAGAAACCAAAGAATTATTCCCATAAGCTGAAGAGTGAAGATTGAAGACACAAACTAGTAGAATTTTATTTCAGAAAAGCAAGGATGGTAGTTGAAATATAAAACAAAAGTCCGGGTGCCACCAGAACAATCAAACTGCAAACTGCTTTAACTGTCCACTGACTCCCACAAGAAAGCGTTCCCAGCCTTATTTGAATCAAATCCACCATCGAAAGCATCAAGAAAACGCACCCCATGACAGAACCAATTGCCGAGGCCAACATCCCATATATCAAAATATGCCTATTCATGTAGACTCTGTTGAAGGCCTCCTCCACATCTTTACAGTTCAAAAGATTGATGGCAAGCTTGAGGCCTTGTGCTACGAGGGAGGAAAACAGGAAGAAGCTGAAGGAGATTACTTCGTACACAAGGAGTTTCCTGTCGACTTCAATGCTGGCATCGCAAGCTGAACCTCCCAGACTTTGCTGTCCTGAGGTGGCGAATGATAGCCCAACAAACACTGCTATGGTGAAGAGGGAGTTCACAGAAGTAGCAGTCTCTTATCAAGAGCTGTCACTTGAACGCTGGTGGGGCTGGAGGATGACCACCCCGAGGATGTGCGGGAGGTGGTGGAGGCCTTTCGGTTTACCTCATTTCTGTAAACAGCAAGATAACAGTAACTCGTCAATAACAGAAATTATATAATCAGTATCTCTATTAGCAGCCTCCGAAAGTGAAAGTCTTAACTGTTCAGCAGAGGGAAAAGGAGATTGTTGTGGTTCCATGATTGCACAGATACACTTCTTGATTGGTCTGAAGTAAGCGACACAGATGATGAAGTCTTTATTGATAACCGTGGCTGCTCTTGATATTGTGTTCTGGGCTTGTGGGGGTTGAAGACTATATAGACACCACAAGCTCTGATGAAGATATTTGTGGTTCTCTACACAGCCGCCTCCTTGAAATGATATATTAATTTGGAGTCGTCCCCGGACAATTGAAGAGTGTGGACAAAACCATAAACCTCACAAAGTTCAACAAAGATATTTTGCAACCATGTCACCTGGGGTAAGAGTAAATCTATCATGGTTAATGTGCTATGTATCTACAGCATTACACATAAAGCGACCAAGTCCATTTCCCTGGCTTTCGAACCTGGTGAGTTGTGACCTAACTCATAGAATTGAAGTAAATGAACAATTGACTGCAAGTCTATGAATGTGGCTAGAAAGCTTTTCTTTTATTTATTTCTTTTCACCAATAATCACCACAAGAACAGATACCATTTTCAAAATGGTGAAACCTATTCCGATCTCTGACAACAATTTTTCTCCCCCCAGTTGTTTCTGTAATAAGCTTGATCATATAATGGCAATCACTGCAAACGCTCAAATTTTTTACAACCCTTATTGTGGTAATGCGGTTTGGTGGAAATCAGGTCATAACATATTGCAAGCCTCTCACTGTGTATGGCTAAAGCCCATTCTTTCTCTTTGTCCCCAATATCCTGTGAAATCACCTCTTTATCTGGAGAATAACCTTTTAACTGTAATATCTGGTTCAAGTCCCTGACTTTTTCGTAGATTGCTTCTCTTTGAGGGTGTCTAATATCTCCCAAAAGGAACTCATGAATTTCATTTTCCACCTCAATTGAACTGCAGCCTGGTCCCTTTTGAACACCAAATGCCTTCAACTTTGCTCTTGCTTGTGCTGCTGCTTCCCATTTTCCCTGTGCAGCATAGACACTAGAGAGAAGAATAAAGGTAGATGAATCAGCACCTCCACGATCCACTAGAATTTGTGCAACTCTTTCTCCTAAATCAAATTTCTTATGAATTCAGTGCATGCGCTCAACAGTGATCCCAATATTACATGATCAGGAGCTATTTGCATACTTTGGATCATATTGTCAATAGAATTGTATTTAGAACACATGCGAAGCAGCTCGAATATGATAAAGAGATCATTTTTGCGGCCATTTTTGACTATATTAGCGTGGATGGGAGGAATTTCTTTGAGGGTTTTGCATTTCCGTAACAAAGATATGATGTTCTTGCGGGCAGAGATATTCCGGGAGTCATTAGTACAGGTATTGGAAGATGGCGGGTAAGGGACGGTTAGTGCGGTGGGTTGTAAGAAACAAAGGATTATGAAATCGGAGAGTCAGTAAGGAAAGATTATTGTATGTTTTCAAGAAAATATTTACGATTTTTTCTTTTTTTAGGTAAAGAAAAAATGTAAGATATGGACCATATGGATACTGCTGACTTTCAAGAAAATTGTAAAATTATCTTTATCTTTTTTTTTTTGGTTATTTTGTTACAACAAAGGGTAAGTTAATTGCATATTAGGCATATCTACCAAGTTTATTTGAATTTTTATACAACTGATTTGGTTCATCCATATCTTTTAATATTTCTTCAGCAAAAGTTCGGATTAGTTCGTTAATGCCAACTAATCGGTACAAAGTTCATGCCATCAATAATTTTGGTAGAAAAGTGTTGGTTATCACTGCAGCGATAAATTTAGTACTGAGAATCTCATTTTAATAAACACAGCACAAAATTTGTAAACTCTCTTTTTTGTTCTTTTTTTGGCACAATTAACTTCCTTGGCCTGGTGTAAACACAACTATCGTGCGACATCAAAGCCTTCAGGCTTCAAGAAACATCTAAGGCTTGGAAAGCCCCACCTTAGCCCAAGGTTAAATCATAAAAGCATGAATAAACGGCCTATATCTTTCCTTGTTTGATCTTGGCATGCAAATTGAATCAAATAGATCAAAAACAATAAAAATGATCATGCATCAATAATGTCATTGTAGAGATGATTCATCCTATTTAATATATACAACTTTGATGTACCGCTGATAAGAATCAAAATAGGTACAAGCAACATCAAAACAGATCAATCTACTTAATGTAGTAAGGAAGGTCAAGAACATAGAGAAGGAAATAAGCCCAAATGACACCAGAAATGCCACCAAAGAAGAATCCTCCTGTGAACTTGGCCCATCCCTCAGCAGTCTGCAACTGGTCTGGCTCCTTCTTCCTTCCAGTCAAGGTTAGTGATGGCGCAGTTGAGGGCTCACCTTCGTTGAATGATGAAATTCCATACATTGTTAAGCAAATGCTTAGGATCACAACAAGCCCTGCTGCTGCAAGGGAACCAGCTGGACCTGCTATGTCTGTGTTCCTAAGTGGGCCTGTCTTCACGAATGGACCAACCAAGAGGTATCCATGGGCTAGACCCACTTCAACTCCCCTCACAAGTGGGTTCACGGCTGTCCGGTAACCTGGTAAGTTGGAGAGAAACCAAGCAATCAAAGGGCTTGATGTCACTGGGGTCTCCAAGACTGCCGATGAATGGATCCCCATTGAGAGGCTGAATCACTTGATAAGTGGCCTGCAATATTGGATAAAGAATAAAACTTTTCATCATCAAATCTAAAGTACTGTAATTCATTATACACACCCAAAAAAAAAAAAAAAAAAGTATAAAATGTGACAATTTCATGACTTAATTATTGTCCTAAAAAATTAAAAGTGGTCAATTTTTAATTAAATCTCTAATTAGCATATGAAAAGTCAACATGTTATTCTAAATTGGTAATCAAATGATTAAGTAATAACCTGACTGCAAATAATATCTGACGTGCAAATTAACTCTTTTTAATTAGTATAGTGTGGCGGACTGAAAGATCATTATAGCATATAAAGAATGATATAGGTATGTTGTTGTTGTTGTTATTAATCTTACCTTTTCTGATTGGATTGCTTTGATGGTGAAAGAAGACATCCTCCTGGAAGGTAAGACTCTGAATGGAGCTCCAGAGATTCCCTTAGGAGTAACCTCAGTCTTCTGGTTAGGGATGAAGCAAGGCTGCTCTGCAGCTGGCTGGCCATGGTGGATGCAGAACTTGCCATTTGGACTTTTTTCTCAGATTTCCAATTCGGAACAAGAATATAACTGAGAATGAGATGATGCAAGTAGAACAAAAGGATTGTGTAATTTCTGACTAGGAAAAAGACTATATCTTTTACTCACAAATGCGTGGCTCCAAGTGATGATGACTTTACATGGATGTTTTTCATTGGACTGATGGTGTTTGGAACCTTATCCCTTATCTACTTTCTCAACAATGAATGGCTCATTGGGTTGATATGTGGGGTATACTACATTCATTCATGGAAACCAATAATTACACAAATTCTTAACAGTATTAAGACTACTTTTAACCTTTTATGGTTCCAAAAGTTTGCTTAAGATTTTGGGAAAAACTTGTCTAGGACCACCAGACATAAGATCTTGGTCCCACATGGCCCTGGTCTATTAGACCAAGTCTATACAAGTATATAGAATTGCCTAAGATTTTAAGGTAAAAGCAGAACTTTACATCTTCCACATGTACTTCTATGACAATAAAATAGAGTAATTTTGAACTTAGTAATAATAATAACATTCTATGTTGAACCAAAACTGACACCGTTTTCATAAGAACAAGTGTATTCCAGCAACTACAATCCTAGCCGAAACAATTATCAACCTTAAACCCCAAAAAGATGCAACACAGATTCTGAAGAAGGGGAATTAATGATGAATTGGTTCAATAATTATAAAGTTATAATTTGTTACGACTGACCAACCGAGACTAGCATCTCAAAGGGAACTTGAAGACCAAAGACTTGGCCAACTACAGAGAACCATGAAACCAGATACTCGGCAACTGCAACTCCACCACCTTGACCCACCACAGGTTCATTGTTAAAGAGCATCTTCATCCTGTCACTGGTCCCGCAAGGATGTAATGTATACCATGGCCGGTTCAAGTAGGGGTGATCCTGCAGTTAATATGAAAATCTATGTCTTTGTAATACTGAAGCTTGCGTTAGCATCTCTTTTAACATTCAACTTTAGCTGGGAGAAAAACAAAATGATTGGTAACAGAGTACAGAGAATATACATGGAAGGATCAGACACCCAAAACAGTAACTACCAGATGATTGAAATTGTCCCCAGTGAAACTGCTCATATTTAAAGAATTAGGAATACCTTACATCCTGAGTTATAAATGTCCATTTAGATTCCGTTAGAAGCTTGGCAGAGCTGCCAGGGAGGCTCTTTTCAACATCATATAGCAGCAACACTTGTCCATCTACACATGTCAAAACAATCCGTAAGTTTCTTAAACTGGGCAGTCGTAAAAAATCAACTTATTTTGCAAGAATAGGATCCAGTGCAGACAAGAATTAATATGAATCTCCAATTATGCCAGGGGAATCAAAAAAAAGAAAAACAAAACTGGACCAAGTAAAATGGCAAATGACATTAATTCGAGTCTGTGTCTACTGAAGCCGTATCGGCATATAGATACTATGAAAAAATAATACCAGCTGCATTGCTATTCAGAAGACTAAAATTGTATCCACTATATAAAATCTAGAGAAGCCTGCAATCTTTTTGTCATATGTAGATAAAGTGGTCTCAAATAGGTGCTGCAGTAGCTTCTGAATGGCAAATTCTAAAGAATTACAATTTAATTAAGTACATTTAACAAATTATGTGATGAGCATTTTGAAGAAATTAACACGACTTTGACACCAGAAAGTGCAATCATATAACGATGCATTCACAAGTTATACTTATGTACCAAATGCGAGATGAATATTAGACTAACCACTGTAGCAAGCACGGAAATATAGCACTGGAACTTGATAGGAAGCATTGTACACAACATGGAAGTCACAGTGATGGCTTGCATGATCATGATTTTGGACCTGTTAGGGGAAAAAGAATTATAGTTGAAAATGAAGTAAATGAGTGGGAACAGCAGAAGCGGCAAGTTCTTAGTAGTAATCTAGACTATTTTTGATCGAAGCTGAGGAAGTTTCACATTTCCCCCCAGCCAAATCTAAGAATAACAAAAAAATCAAATAAGTTTGCCACATCAAGTTTCAATGAAATTTGTAGCAAAGTCACCAACAATAATTAAAATAGAACTAAAAGTGAGATGAGAACAAAACAAACTGCAATTGCACTTATTGACCATCTTTATAAGCGTCACATGATACATAACCGCAATTGATTAGCAGAACTGCATGTTAATAATTTAAGGAATGACCTATTTTCCAGGATAGTATCATGGTGATATCATAGTACAAAATGACCATTAGGTAACGAATCACCAAGACTAAATAGTGCAAATATGTTATAAGTGGCATTAATCTACTACCTAGCTAACTTTGTAAATTATAAATTCTAAACTGGACGATGATGAACGAACTTTCTTTATTACCCTCCCAAACACTAAAAAATCACTAAAAGAGAACAAAATAACCGAAGCAAAAGAGTATTATCAGTAATCAAAGACGAAGAGAGTCACATTATGCCACTACTGAAAACCTTTAGTATGAGACCATAATGAGACCCAAATACAAGAGGTTCTCAAAAAAGATCGCCAAAAAAAGGTCAAATAAAATGAACAATTCATCAGCTCAAACACGTGCAATCACTTAAACCAGGCAAAAGCAGTATGAATACCAATGTGGTGGAATCATCATCATCATCGATGAAGACATCCTTATCAGAGCAACTAAGCATTTCTTTTCCCTCTTCATCATCTCCTTCATTACAACAATCCTGACACCCAAAGACCCAAAAAAAAAATTAAAAAAAGGGAAGCATTTCTTTTCCCTCTTCATCATCTCCTTCATTACAACAATCCTGACACCCAAAGACCCAAAAAAAAAATTAAAAAAAGGGGGGAGGGAGAAGAGTTCAGATTCTTGATGAAAACAAACACCAAGAATTTTTAATCAAAGCCCATATCACTAACATACCTCACTAGTAGTGCAGGGAAGAATTACTACATTTTCGACCGATAAATATCCCCACCATCAGCCTAAGCAACAAAATGCAGATTCTTGAAAAAAAAAAATTATACTACTCCATATAACAACCAAAAATATAAAAAAGAAAAGAACCCGCGAGTGACCTGCGAGGTGGGATGCAGCCAAGGGGGGTTTGGACGAGGAACCCATGTGAATTGAGGAAAGGATGAGTTGAATTTGTTCCATTGATCAGCAAAAGTACTTGCTGCTATGTGAAATTCGTCCCGCGAAAGAGTCCCATCCCAATTTGATGTCGGAATTGTACTCTGTTTTGACGAAGTTATTATTATAATCACCTTAATTAAGGTAGTACTACTGCCTTTTATCAATCAAACGACGCTCTCTAGTTTCTCCTCCTCTAAATTGCTTTAGTACTCGGCTAAGTGCTGGCTTTAGGAAAGGAAAATACGACCCGATTTTGGCAAATTTTGTATTTAAGATTAAATTTTATAAACTTTTCCGTACATTAAAGTATATCATAAATTTTATAATTTTTAATTTACATCATAAGATCTTGAATTTATAAATAAGATTAAAAATTAAATTTATCTATGTATTTCTCTAAACTCCGTCTCACACTTGCTTCCAAACCCCATTTTAAAAAAGAGTAAATAATGAAAAATACTTAAATACATCAAATTTAAATCTGAAATATTATGAAATCTTGTTTACTTATGTCATTTTTTTTAAGATTAAATTTATATGATTGGGTCTACAAACAAAAATTGAGTCAATCTAGTGTAATATATTAAGGGATGCTTAGTTTACGGGTAGAAAAAAAAGATCAATTTGATTCTTTATTTGTAAGGTATTATTTTTTTTAATTTCTTATAAATCAAAAAGATTTTATTATCCTTAAAAAGTTAATTAATTTAAAACTTGTGATGGCATTGTAGACAAACCAAAGGAATATTTGACACTATATGTACGGTAGGTTAATAATTACGTGATTATTATGTGATTTAATCTATTAATTTATCTATTATTTTTATCATAAACTTTGAATTGATTAATTATTTAAAATAATAAAGAACTAAATTAATCTATTGTGATAAAGAATAAACCAGATTAGTTGATATAAAAAAAATAAGAGACTAAATTAATATTTTTTCCTTTACAAATATGTGAAACATGAATAAAAATTTGATACTTAGCATGATTTAATTATCAAATTAATTAATTTATTGATATGATGAAATTAATTTTTATTTCAGATCAATCATGAAAATGTTAAAATTTTATTTGCATAATAAATTTTGTCTTAATTTTAAACTTAACAAGTAAAAAAAAAAATATTAGTATAAATTTATAATAATACATTTCACAGTTTATGATTCCTATTTAAATTTCTATTAGCAAACAGCACCTAATCTGTTATAGAAGGCGCCATATGTTGTCATCTGTCTCTACCCTTTCCCTTCCCTCGGCTGTTTCCCATGGAGTCTTTATCCATAGGACTCTCAACTTCTTCACCTTCGCTAAACTACCCCAAATTCCAAAATTCTCCATCCAAATCCATTACAACTTCACACATTTCTCATTTAACCGTTCAACTTGTCAGCCCCGTCAATTTCTGCAAACTCTTTCCTCCACCACCAAAGAATCCCATATTGAAATTTCAACCAAAACTTTCACGACTCATTCCAATGGAAACCCATCAAGATTCCATTTTGATTCCAACTTCCTCAAATCCCATGTTTCTTTTCTCTCAATGGGATTCATTTTCCCTCTTTCTTGTTTTGCTTCTGAAGCTCCCGTTCCAACTCAAGAAATCTCCAACAAAATCAACTTGGAAGCTATAGTGGTTTCGATCGACGAATTTTTCAATAAAAATCCATTCTTTGTTGCGGGTGTTACCTTCATTTGGCTTGTTGTAGTCCCAGTGGCCGAAGAATATTTCCGAAAATACAAGTTTATGTCTTGCATTGATGTTTTTAGGAAGCTCCGGGATGAAAAGAATTGTCAGCTTTTAGATATTAGGGATAAGAAGAGTTTAAACTTCCTAAATTCCCCTAATTTGAAGATTTTAAATAACAGAGTGTGCTGCAGGTGGAGTTTCGTGAAGGGGATGAAGAAGGGTTTCTGAAGAAAGTGCTGGAAAATTTTAAGGAGCCAGAAAACACCAGTCTCTGTGTAATAGACAAGTAAGTTTTGGAAACTTTTACTACTTGAAGATTTTCTTGTTTTTTTTACTTTTTAACCCCCCTCTCCCCTAACTCGAACCTTGACTGAGAACTGTCTTACCACCTGAGCTACACTTCATTGTTGAAGATTTTCTTGTGTTCCTTCGTATTTCTCTGTCGTGTGTATAGATTATGATCAGATGTCTTGATGGATGTGGGCAAAAATTGATGCTTTTTTCAGAGTAGCTACTGCAGCATGATAAATCAGTTGAACTTGATTTTGTCTGCCAAAAAATAAGAACAAACAAGATGAAGGAAACATTTTAATCTAACTTTTGGTTCTTTCCGTTGCTTTGAGCTAATCAGCAAAGAGTGAACACTTTAAGATTATGATAAACAGTAAAGGCAGTAGAATGGCTGGCATAGGAACCATACTAGAAAGAAAGACACTCTTCAAATAGTATAGGCTTCTCAGAATTGCTGTTCGTCTTCTTCCAACTCCTCTAATGTCCTTTCCCAATCCAATGAAGAATGAAGAAAAGATTCGCCTACTGGATGTTAGAGATTTATTTAATTTTTTTTTCTTTCATGAAGTTGAACATCTACTAAATTACAAGCAGAAACAATTAACTGATTCCACAATTCTGCACTTATCTCTGGGTTGTTAAGTTTATTTTGATTACTACTGCAGCAGAGAATTATCTCGATAAGTACTGTTGATTTATTCAAAATTGAAGCAAGGTAAAAATTGCCCTTGCAAACCATTTTTCCTCTTGTTTTACCGTATTCTTCTTGTGTCTGTTCCACTTTTTACTTTTAATCCATTATCCAAGTTCTAAGCAATGGGCCATTGACGTTTTTGTTAAGTATTTTGCTTCTACTTGAACCTCTGGAATTCTGTCGCAGATATTTATTGTCTGTTTATCATGTCTCACTTTCCTTTGCTTAGGCACTCCATAATCAACAAGAACATTATACATTAGAGTTTCAGTTAAAGCATTGTTGTCTTGACATTTGGCGAATACTAATATTTAACAAATTTTTGGTACCACATTTAACTAGTATCTTTTTTACTCTCTTTTGTGTGGAAGGTAGTTTTGATGGTAACTCCATGAAAGTTGCTGAGCTATTAGCCAAAAATGGGTTTAAGGAAGCTTACGCTGTTAAGGGTGGAATTCGAGGCAAGAAAGGGTGGCAGGTACTTTTATCTACTTATTTGACATCCATTAAATGAGATCAAATGTGATTCTACTCCAGCATGTTCTGCAGGAGGTTTTTAATATCTATCATTAATTTGCCATTCTGTAATAAAAGTTTAGCTTGTAAAAAAGATGACAGTTGAATACTTCATATATGTTAACAGTGGCAGAAAGAAGGAAAAAAAATGGAAGAGATGAGTTGGGACTTCCATTGTTAATGTGTATTTTGCAATTGTTTGTGCATGTGGCCACGAGGATTTTAGCATAGTGTTTTACATTACTTGAACACTTTGATGGAAGCCTTTGTCACTTGCAGCTTTTGGGTCTATTGAACAATTTACATGACATCATTTATAGCTAGTTTACACATTCAATTTCCTGCAGGAGACGCAAGAAACCCTGCTCCCTCCATCTGTGCACATCTACCCTAAGAAGAAGGTCAAAGTGTCACAGCAACCTAGTACCAATGGAGGAGCTAACAGCCCAAATAAAGGTGGTGGTCCTTCGTCATCTGTTCCAGGTCCGCTTGCGGACAATCCTGAAAAAATTAGTAATGGATCTGTAAAGAGTTCCTCTGAGCTGACCTCAGGAAGGAAATGTGGCCCTAGATCATCATCTCCATACCCAAATGTATGATCTCTCTCTCTCTGTATGTGTCTGATCGCTCACATGCACTTTGACATGTTATGTGATCTGGCAATCTCTGATGCACTTACTGATATGTAGAACCTGACACAACTGCTCTATTTACTCATTCAGTTCGCATCATTCTATTTTTTGGGGTTTGTTTACTCTTCTGGCCAGGCAGGGGGAAGGGTAGGGGCAGGAGAGGTGGGATTGCTCCATCTCCTTTGGTTGTTTGGTTGGAGGTGAAAGGAGAGGGTCTATATCCTTTATATCATATTATTCTTAATTAATTTGATGGTATTTTGTTCCGACAGCTTAGTACTTCCAAACTCTGGTGATTTAAGGATTAGGAATATGACTTTAGTTGGCAGTAACCTTTGTGTAGGACTCAAAATTGATCAATTTATGTATCTTCTTTTTCTTTTTTGGCTAACTTTTGTATTCCAATTGGCGATGGATCTGCCGTACACTTAAGTCTTTGACTTCCTCTTTTACGAGTGTCATTTTAGTTGTTTCTATATAGTAGATGAGTCAGTTGTACCACGTATATGTATGCTTTTGTTGCCATAAGTTGATTTTCTCGTGTGAATGACTAACAGTTTGCATGGATGTAGTATCCAGTTTCATATTTGAAACCACCATCATCTCCAACTCCGTCAAAGCCAGAAAGATGATGCACAAGTTTGTCTGACGCAAAAGCTGAAATTTCATTCGTTGCTTTGGGAGTGTTGCTTCAAGTTGTGACATCGATATAGAGTGCAGACTTTAGATTGATCTTTGTGGAGAAGACTGTTGATGGATTTTGGCTATTTCATTATCTCAGAGTAAGAGAAAACAGTCATCGAATGCAGTTTTGAAAAGGGAATCCTGATTACTGAATGTGGACACCTCGATCATCATGTAGTGCTGCTTACAAGTATGCATGCAAAATGGAATTTTCCAACTTAAGCTCCATAGAGCGATACTCTTTCTTCATCCCTCTGTAACTGATGCCTCAAAAGTATTTTATTTCTTGATAATGTTGAAAATTCTTACACTCTTCCCACTGCTCACACAGCTTGATCTTGGTTTTATGCAACATTAAGCTACACGAAAGAAAAATAATTACTTAGTCCAGGTTCTATACCATTATTAAATGTATTTTTCGTGCTAGTTAATTTTTATTCGTATCATACAAAAACCTAAATAATGCTTAAAGCATCGTTATCTGGACAAAAAAGTCGCAAAGAAAAGGAAACTTATATTTTCCATGGAGAAATTATAGATTCATTTATGAACAATATGGAAGAAAAACAAAAACTTCAATTATACACATGCTACTGTATGCTGCGACGGTAGTAAACAAGCAAAGACTAAATTGGTTACTAACATGATATTAGAGTTCGAGAAAGCAGAGAGAGAATTTAACATCATAACACCATTATTGGCCTGCTTTCACCATTTCTTTGTTCATGAGATTTCTTCTCATAGCCAGCAACGAAATCTTCCATGCAGGACCTATAGGTTTGCATACCCGGAACCTTCTGGGCCAATTCCAAACCAATATCCATCCACTTTTTTGCCACTTCAGTGTGCCCCAACCTCAGAGGGAGTGCAGCACGGTTCCATGCCGTCATGGAAAGCCATTTTGCCTCTTTACAGTGGGATATTCCCCTTCCTTCAAACCCACCATTATTCGGTATGCTTGTCTGTATAAGCAGATTACTGCTTCATCATCTGTGTCATCCTTAAAACTAGTGCTTACAGAAATTAGTTTCCTGAGAATCAGGGCCACATTTCGGTAATCAGGAGAGGAGGAAGTAAGGAGAGCAGAAAGGCAAGTATCCAGGGCAAAACAAGCTACTTCAGGGTTGGATCGTGGTCCCTGAGAGGCATCAAGGCCAATTTGAAGAAGATGCAACGGATTGCAAGATTTAGAACTAGCATAGCTTTTTATCAGGAGAAGCTGCTTTTGTCCCATGTCACCTATACTTGAATATAAATTGTAGGCGCTCCAAGTGTGCATAAAAAAGAAGTTGGGCTCTATACTGGTGTCTCTGTCGTCATTTTTCCAGGAGAGTGCTGACCCTGATAATAAGATCTGCCATCAACAGTTAATTAGGTCATTGTCATAAAAAATCTTATAATAGTTGAAAGAATTTGTCCAAGAAACCATGCTCCAGTGAGGATTTAGCGTAATATGACAGGAAATGCAAGGCTTTTGGAGTCGGGAACTGTTTTTTAGTGATTAAGAAGAAATTGCAACAATGTGTGAAAATTGATTCTGTTCGGTTACCTTTCCGGCTCTATCTGACAGTTCAATGGCTTGTTTGGCTTCGCTTTCTAGCAGTATGCTATTTGTTTGCTTCTCATCTGCAATAACTGCAGACACACACAATACCAATGATTTGCAAACCATTACATTGGAATCGTCAGTTTCCCCATCAAAGATGATGCTATAGAATTCTGATGCCAATTTGAAAAACTGTGCAGATAGTCCATAACTTTTTTCATTCCCCATTTGCACCCCAAAATTCCAGGAATTCGCTGCAAACCAATTTCTTTCCCGTTTTCCAACCTCGCCTTTCCCAAAAAACCTATCAGCTCCAACCTCAGATATCCGATCATGAGCACGTTTCATATATTTTAGGATATCAGAGGCATGTCAGCCAGTCTCTCGAGTAAGAATTGTTACTAAGGTTCGGAAAACTACAACTTCCATGGCTGGCATTGGTTTTCCTGATGAGTAGAAGTTTAGGAGATGGGATAAAGAAGCAATCGCAACAGGAAGAGAGTGGCAGGCAACAGCTTCATGTGCAGAAAGGGAAAGGAAATCAGGACTGAAGTCAAGGCAGCTTGACATAGCTTGCACCTGAGCTATTGCGCCAGAGTGATCATTTTTTTGTAGGTAGATTTTAAACTGCAAAATGAGACAGATAAAACTTGTGTAAGAAAACATTAACATCACAGGGAGATCCAAGTTAATCTGCTGCACTTTGTGAAAGAGGTCTCACACCTTAAGGAAGGCACTAGCTATATCAGGTTGAAGCTGCAAAAATAGATGGACGTCAGGATATTTAGATGTCACAAGATTTGGAGATCTTCTAAAATTGGTAAAAGAAATTTAAAAATTAATGCAGACCTTTTCTGCTTCATTGATGTATTCCTGATCTTGAAGAGCCTCTAGCTCGATCTAGTTGTGATAGGCCTAGGTAACAGAGACACAGAACTCTAAAGCCCTTTGCTCTGAGTATTTTATTCTCTATGTCGTAAGGGACATAGAGCATAGATTTTTCAAACAGCTCAGCACTGGTCTGATAATCTTTGGATCGAAAATGTTCTGCAGCACTGCAAAGCATTTCATGAAAAAAAAAAAGAAAAAAGGAATGAAAATATAATTGACAGGATGAAATCCGTAATTTGTCACTAGTTCAAGACATAGTAGGGCTACATTTGTTTAGTTATATGTTCATTTGAGCTCCGAAGCAGAAATGTGAAATTGCAGATGTGATCATACCAGTTGTTCAAATGATCTAACAAACATAAAACTTGTATACTTAACAATGTGATAAACTAGGTTGGAGAAACAGTTACGAATTTTACCAGTTCCAAAGAAGAGCATGCATTGCAGTCCTCTCTTTGGACACCTCTTCGCCAGCAAAAAGTGCTACAACCCTCTCATCAGACAAAATCTAGTTCAACCACCACTTTGGCCCTCACCATTGATCCTTCCAAGCTGCCACCTCCATTATTCCCCACCACCCTATTTACCAGCCTAATAGCTGAGCCAGCACTAACATGACACCTTCCTAAAAGGCCTAAAAACACGCCCTTTACAGTCTCGGCTCCAGCCGCCCCAGCTGCCTGAAAAAATGACTCAATTGCCGACACCCAAACTGCCTCGGGAACTCCCTTATTTACCACCATACTTTTCAGCTCCTTCTCCGCTTCTCCATACCTTCCCAACCCCAACCATGCCTTCATTGCCAACACGCTCAGACTCGGGTGATGGTCCCCACCACCGTCCCTCAAAACTCTCACACACTTGAGTACATTCTCAAATTCATCCCTCTGCAAATGCACAGCCGCTATGAAACGCAACGTTTTTGCTCTCAAATCCTTCAGTGCTAAAGTCTCCTCTGTTCTTTTCACAATCCTCAACCCTTTCTCACACAATTCCAATGCTTCATTCAGTGTCAATTTCAACGATTCATTCACTCCAGATACTTCATTTCTAGACAAAATAATTTTTCCAAACATCATATATTGAGATGCTAATTCTTTATAATTTTCCGCAATTCCAAATAATGCAGTTTTTGATCGATTAAGTAATGTGATTGATAAGTTCTTATCAGAAACTTCCCAAGCACTTCGCGATCGAGCTAGGTTGAGATTCAGGAGAAGCTTCCGCTCATCATTATCTGAAATTGAACTAAATTCAACTTTTGAGACGAGATCTGTAGCTTTCTCGAAGCAATTGTTGGCGAGGTCAAATTTTTTGAGATCGTGCCAAAAGAGACCGGTCTTGTAGAAGAAGGAGGCGCACTTGAAGGCCGGGGATGGAATTCCAACGACGTCGGCGGTGATGAAGAGGAGATCGGCGGAGATTTGACGGAGAGTAGCGTGTTCTTCGGAGGATTTGACGCCGCTAGTGGCGGATGCGTTGGAGAGATCAACACAGGCATTCCAGAGGCGATGCGAGCTAAGTTTCCAGATGTTGAGGCTAACTGAGTTGGGGAGAGGAGCGAGTTGAATCAGCTGAGTTAGGGCGCGTCGGAGGTTGGACGAGATAGTTTCCGGTAAGACGGGGGTAGGAGAATGGAGTTCGAGTTGTTTAATTGAGGATTCGATTTGTGAAAGTATGTGAGAGTGAGGTCCAGTGGATTCCTGATTGTGGCTTGGTCGGAGCTCCGGCGAGGAGACCTCGGCGATTCTCATGTTTCGCCTGAAAATGATCCCAAAATTAAGTAGCAGAGTTGTCCGGGATTTTTGGAGGGAAGAAGAAATTTAAAATGACAGTAATTTGAACGCGCAGAGATTTTTCTTTAAATTGCAATTGCACCCCTGTTTTCTTATGAAAATACTAATCTAGGCCTCAGAGCACCAGTAAATCTCTTCCTAAAATGATTTAGATAGTAATTAATAGTAATACGATTTTTTTCCTAGCATTTTGATAATCTCGGGGCCAAAAGGGCCTTTGAATTTATAGAAAGCAAAAAGAAGAACAAATAAAACTCCGATATAAAATTTTTTGTATGACTTAAAAAATTTAATAATTAAATATAAATAGTTTATTTATTAGTCAAGTCATCTATAGTAAACTAGTCATTTTAAGGGGGAATTTTTCGTCTTCTTGGTCTAGTTGAGTTTTAGTAATCACTTTTAAGCTTGATAAAGTAAAGATCATTAGAAATTGGATTTACTTGAGCAAATGAAAGAAGTGTGAAAACAGATTAAAACAATCACGTAGTTTCTTTCTTTAGTGCTTGACGACTAGTTTCTTGGTGGGGATTGGGGGTAGCAGGAGATTACAGGGAAACTGGCACTCAGTTTCTATCAAACTACTGAGAATGATATAAATTGTGAATCACATTGCAAATCTCAAAGCTAATAAACAATTCTGAAACCAAACTACAACCGACTCCAGGACCTCTGATTTTGTCCAGGAACCAGGGACTTCCAGCTAAATGCAACATTCAAATGCATTTGCCAGGCTAATTAACATACAACCTCGTGGTAGAAAATGGAAAGCTAAGAATGGAACCTCATCATGGAAGTATTAAACATGTCTTTTCTGAGATTGTATTCAACCTATATTGATAACAATGAAATGGTGACAAGGCTACATGGTCGGGGCTCACAGCATAAAACAGCTTGAACCAAGCTCTTAATTCCATCAGTTCCAGTGCAAAGAAATTTTCAAATGACTACAAAGCAAGACGAGTCATGTGGAAGATTCCACCAACCAGCTTCAACATAATAAGAAAAAGGAAACAACCTCCGAACACTGTAGGCCCTCTGGAAGCACAAGGCAAGAGCTAAAAAGTGGACGAAAATAACAAAGGACGTTGAGCAAGTATTGACTACTCAATGCTTACATATAAAGTAGAAAAAAGAAATAGTGCATATATTAGAGGATTAAGTATCAGATTTTACAACAGATTAAAATTAACAAGGTAGTTTTTTTTTTTTTTGTCTTTTTTCTTACATATTAAAATATCCGTTCGCACACGTGGTACAGTACAACAGACGGAAAGGGTTAACACTAACAGTTAAAGGATCATAATCAGAATTGCATCATCCTACTGATTAGTGCAGATATGGTGGAGCCAGCTGGTACTGGTAACCAGTTGCAAAGAAGTTGCCATGACTATGAGGAAGATTGTACGCAGGAGTACCCAGAATCGGAGAAACATGATTGTCATTAGTTGGTCCAGAGTAACAGTATGGTCTGTCATAGATGTATTGTGGGTACCTATCAGTCGTCCTAGCATAGAAGTTCTTGTCAGTGGCAACAGTAGCAACTCGTGGCCCAAATCCTATACCATTAGCACGAGGTCTTTTGGGTTGAGGTTTTGCGACTTCTGTAGCCCTTTTCTTGTCTGCCTTTGCCTTCTCCAGCTGCATCACCCTTTTCTGGAGCGGATCCAGTGGGTAGAGCTCCTCAAGCTTATGTTCCCCAATGCACTTAATCACAGCCTTAAGTGCAGTAAGCTCCTTTTCCTTTATTGACATCCTGCTGAAAAAAAAGGAGAATATAATATCACATTGAAGACTTTCATGTTTTTGACAACAATTTTGTGGCACAGGTGGTAATGAGGTGATGTCATAAAAGATAACAACTTCTTCAAACCATGGACCTATTGAAAGTACAGAGTGAACCTACACTTAGTTATGCTTCTGCCAAGATATGATCAGCAAGTTTTAGAAAATATATGCATCTCAAAAACATCATCAATTTAGAAATTACGATCCCTGGAAAGACCTAACAGGAATTTGCACCAAGTATATGCTTTTGCAGTTTTGCCAGCCATATAAATAAGCATAACAAAAATATTCCTTTTGGAAGTTGGGAAGAGCAGGAACAGGGAAACAAACCTGTGCAGGAGGTGATGCATTTCCACATTTAGTAGGTGAAGACACTTTTGTTGCCTCATTCAAGTAGGATTTCAGTAATGAAACAGGTGAAAACTGCTCCGTCAGCTCAAATGCAAAAGCCAGATTAACATGCATCAATATGTCTTCCATTTTTCACCAAAACATCAATTACACCTGAAACAGAAACAGAACATGCTAAACTACATAAGATAATTAATTTGGGAGAAACTCAATTCTTAATCATAACTGACGAATATCTTATATGCAACCACAGCATTCACAAGAACCCAACCCAGCATTTTGTCTGACAATCCAAGTGAACGGCACAAATCAGCTGTCTGGCGACGACGAGAAACCATGGGTATAAGCTTGGACAAATTCTCCTGGTCAAAATCAGAATTGATACCAAAAGTAGCTAGAAGCTGTAAGAATGCATGAGCTTCTAAGGAGTTCCCACTGCTAGCATCAACATCAAGTTCATCTAACTTCGGCTTCCACTCTTCAGCAATAACTTTTGCTCGTTCCTTAACATCTTCTGAGATTATATCCGAATTGGAGTCCTGATCCAAATTTGATATTAAAGTGCCAAGGCATTCCATCAACATAATACAGGTTCGACGAAGGCCCAGGACTAAAGGTTGGAGTCCTTTTTTGCATCTGAACTAGGCATTTCCATGCTGTAGAAACCATTGAGTGAGTCCAAAACCAGAGAGGCAGGCCCATTTGCAGCCTTTAATGCAAACGGAATTTCCTCCCTCATGACAGCAAGGTTTTTACGATTATCTGATATGAATTTGTGCAGCCCTTCTGAATCCATCTCCTGACACAATTTGACAAGCTCCGGATACACCTTCACCACATTCCCACTTTCAGAAGGATTTGTCATATCTTTTATGTTATTCTCAGGAGCCATGGCATCAAGTGGTTTGTCCTCCATAACTAGAGCACCATCATGGTTTCCATTATTATCAACAGTTGGTTCATCAGAAAACAACTTCCTATGCTTCTTCAGAGCAGTGGTAATGGCAGAGACTGCAGCATCTCTCTTCCTTTGGAGTCTCTCCATTGAAGCTTGCTCCTTAACCATAACAGCTGCTTCACGCCTCTCCAACATCTCTCTAGCTTCGACTATTTTGGTATATATTCAAACTCCTTTTCTTGGTCTTCTAATTCAGTGAAACGCCTCTTCAAGGATTTCTCAAGCCCATGAAAATGTTCTTCAAGTTGTTTCCATTTCCAATTGAGCGTAATGGCACGATGACTTTCAAGCTCAGCAAACGCTTTTTGCAGTTGTTTTATCTTGGAGGTTGTGGAGTCCATGAGCGTAGAAACAGAATGCATATCTTCCATGGTAGATAAGGCTATGCACCACAAACATAATTCATTAAGCAATGTTCAAATGAAAGTAAAAGTAAAAAAAGCAGTTATCATCAGATATGCATCATTAACCAACAGAAAATAGATGCAAAATGATCATAATTGCAAAATCATGTAAAATCTTTCCAAATGTTGTATGCATCAGTGTGAAAGACCTTACTACCTATCCATGTTGATTGCATGTGAGTTTTGAAGAACATCTAACTAAAGCAGTTTAAAAGGAATTAGTTTCATGAAGTTTCAATGACAAATCATCGGAATGTGAAGATAGTAAGATATATAGACAGTATTATTCTTCCTCATTACCATAATCTTCTTTAATCTGAAATCTCTGTGTAATGACAAGTCATCGGACTCATCCCCATATAGTTGGACCTTGTTATTTGTCAATCTTATTTAAAAAGAACTTAGATAAGGACCTAATTTGCCACTGTTTTCCATGAATTTAGTCTCTTATGCTTTGTAGAACCGCATGAAACCAAAAGATTTTATACAACATTCTTCTACTAATCCACAAAGAATCCCCTCTAAGAAACTAATTTTCCTTCGTCTTGCTTTTGGAGTTAAGCCTTAACATAGCAACACTAAAACTCCTGTTAATAGTATTTGCATTATCCAGCACCCAAAACTGCTAACTTTGAGTCCTAACCAATTTCAGTATATTTTGTCTTTATGATCGAAACCAATTTCTCTAAGCCACTCATCAAGTGAATAGAACACGAATTATTGGCAATTTCAGAAATTGCCTACAATTTGTACAACCAAATAGATAAATTACAAATAAAACAAAAGGGGGATCGTGCAAGTAGTCTGTAATACAGCCATACATTAACACCTATGTTCAAGTTAAAAGAAATTATTGTATCAGACAAACAAATAAAGGTGTAATTAAAGCTAAATGTCTGACACTAATGACTCATTAACTTACTAATTAAATTAACGGCGAAAAAACAAAAAATAAATTATAAAAAAAAAAAGACCAACCAATTTGCATATCCTGTGGAATAATAGGTCAGAAATCAACGAAAAATCCGCAAATAACAAATACTGACAGTCTGACACTTAGATCAGTTAAACAAACAAACTCTCGAAAACAATTTTAAAAAAAAAAACAAAAAAAAAATCCATAATTAACAAGAATAACTAGGAATTAAGCTCAAGATTTGGAGAACTGCAGAACCATAAATTAAACTAAATTAGAAAAAAATAAAATCGAAGATTAATTAAAGGTGTTAAAAGAAGGGGAGTCTTGATCTGGAAAAGTACAGAAGAGGAAAGAGTGAACCTTTTACCTGGATCGGGAAGGACAGGTGGAAGGAGGAGATTGGGTGGGGAATAGAGACGGAGAATCAGACCATTTTAGAAGCTGAGGCAGATGCGGATTTTAGGAGGTTGTGCTGTTTGTTAGGAAGCTGCGAAGCGGAATGGCGAATCCCTAGAATACCACCCTATCACAATTCTCCAAGCAGAGAGAGAAAGTAATAGAAAGAGTACGGTATGGGCTGAGAAGACCACTTGTATTTAATTACAGCCTCCCGACACTGACCTCTGCTTTTTCTTCACCACCCTATTTTTTGCTATTACAACAATAATTCATAATAAAACAAAAATAATAAATATTCCATTTAGATTGATTTTTTTTTCATTATTTTACAGTAATTATTTTTGGATATTATTACTAAGATAATAATAACTTAATAATCAAAATAAATTTTATCCCCATAAATACTCATATATGAAGGGAAGAATACTTGTGTGTAGACAGACTGCAATTGTAGATATTTGAAATCCCTGACTTGCATAGCCCAAAATAAACTTAAGTGCTACGTACCTCAAATTTAATGCTCCTTTCATTTCTTTATCCCTAAAATTTGAGGATATCTACCTTATATTTTTGGCAATTAAATATAAAAATCATATGTGATGGAATTTGAGTTTATTTGTTTTTATATTGTTTGTAACTTGCAAAATTTTACCAACATTTACCCAAGTCCATAATAAAAGCAGTATTGTGATATTTCTTCCGAATAAACATGAAGACCTACCATCGTAGTGAACTACTGATATATTTGCTTTGCCCTTCGCTTATACTATTGTAAATTGATGCATTATTAATTTCTACTTTAATATGTGATGGATAAAATTTGTTTAAAGAGAGCAAGTAGAGAGATAATTGTTATAATTGAGTTTTGATATTATTAATTGTCTCCCTCTATAATGAAAGGATGAGTCCTAGTAGTCAGAGTTCTGAATCTCTAACTGATCTAGTAGATCGGTCAAAAATTTTAGTTGCTGATAATAGCATGTTTAATCGAATCTTTGATGAACTATTTAATTACATGTCACGTGAATTCAATCTATTAAAGAAGTAATTTCTTTATCATCAATATGCTCACAAGAAAAATGTGGAGTCACTAATAACATTGTTATCTTTGTCATTAGAACCCTACTTTTCATATGAATATATATGTATATGGACAAGATGATTATACATCACTGGTCTAAAAAACAATATACTAGCAATTATCAACATCATGTTTTACATAAAGTATCATATTAACGCCCTTTTATATTTGTCTCCAATTGATGGAGTGTAAGAAGCTATGGTCGAGAGCAAATATAGTTTTTGCTTTCCAAACTTCCCATCATTATGAAAGTGTTCTTCACATCATTATTGAACTTAATTTATTAGCTCAAAAACTAAGTCTCTTTTGAGATTAAGTATCATTAATGAGATATCCAAACCATTAATTAAATAATTAAGTATTAAGCTCCGAAACTACCGAGCAAATGAATTTTGTATAAGACTTTCCACAAGCCAGACAAAATACAGCCAATTTCAATCTAACAGCCCAACAAAAATTTCTTTCTTGTCTAAAAATCAAAATCCATCCAATAAGACTTCCAGCTTAGTGGGCCTGGTCTTATATAGAAGAAAAGCACAAGATATTGGGTACTGGATACGGACTTCTTCAAGACATCATGCGGCCTCGTAACTGAAGTTGTTGGAAGCCCAATATGAACTGAAAAGATGAAAAAGCCCACAAGCTATTTTATTTGGAGGGACGACTTCCCGGTCTTCCACCATTACGACGAGGCGTTTTCAACGTTTTCTGTCTCCTTTTTCGGTTGCAGCCGGCACGACTTCAATGTCCATACACCTCATCTATAACGCAATGTTTGATGACCAACATCCTCATCTTCCAGATATTACAAATTTGCCTGCTTTTATTTTTAATCATTAATGACTTACAAAATTTTCAAGCCGTTCACACTTTTAACCGGAGGAGATGGCTAAATTTTCTCATTATTTATTATTACACGAATAATATTCAGTAATCATTCTCTAAGATGTTTTTTAATTGTTTATTTATCTTATATATATTACATTTTAAAAATTATTACAATATTATTTTAAAAATAATAATCATTCAAACAAAGACCAACTTTCGAACTAAGACATTCTTGTCCACTTTGTATTTTACATTTTGTGAAATTACTCAGTTGTTGTTTGTTTATTTTAATATTTTCATTACATTTAGAATTTTTTTTTCTTTAAATGCAAAGATACTAAAAAATTCAGGCATTCAAGAATTTGTTTCTACTAAATATACGAAGTTCTAACATCTTAACAAAAATTAGCTCGAATAAGATATAAAAACATTCATTTTTGGTACAAATTTAAAAAGTTCCTAAAGACTTTTTTTGTCCCCAAAAATTTCATAAAAAATCATATCGTAATAAAAGTGCTTAATAAGTTCAATTACATCACAACCCAACAAAAAAAATAAAATGACAGCAACTGCCTGCAACTCAATAAATCCTCCAAATGATTTTCTTTCTCAAAACATTCTTAACAATTTCAATCAACTCATCTGGCTTTGTGAATAAAGCCTCTTGGCATTGGATTAATTGGACAAGAAGAAAACCTTACGATTCATATGTCCAATGTCTTTCACTCAACACATCGACGAACAATTGGAAAGCAAGATTTTTGGAGGACCATTCATTAATGTCCTTCATCCTCTCAGGTTTTAATAGTTAACTAATGGAAAATAATTTACAAGATCATAAATTTACTATTAATTATCAAATTCAATTAATGTATAAATAAAATTAATAAAATTAATTTTATAATTTAATCAGATTTCGTTATCTTTTTAACTTGAATTTTTTTTTTTACAAAATAAGTATTCACAAATCTCAGGTGATTTTTTATTTTTTATTTTTATTTTTATTTTTATTTTTATTTTTTATTTTTTATTTATCTCACTAACTATCATAATTATATAGTGAATAAATAAGATGTATTAATTTTCTGATTAAATATAGCAATACATTACTAATTTTGTCAAATTATATACATGTGTGGCTAGTCACACACAAAAGGAAGAAAAAAAAATGGAGGGCTGGCAAGTGTGAAAAGGAGAATGGAACCCATCAAGAAATATCGCGACTTCCAACACGCAAATTGTTTTCCAGAGCCAAGCGGCAGCATAGTCAAGCACTTTGGTCTATTTACCTTTCTTTATTGCAGTCTCAGTCGTCTGTTGGGAGTTGCTTAGAAAAAAACTGGTAGAAACATTTGATAGCCATTGGCTTCTTTGTGCCGACCCCAAAAAGCATCCCCAACCCTTTTCTTCTTCTTCTGCAGTCGAAAATCTGAAGACCCATTTACTGAAAGTTGTAGAATTCACACCAGCTGTAAATATACATCTTTCTCTTTCATACACTTTTTTTTTGAAGTATTTATGCTGTTTTCTTCAGTTATTTTACTTGTATCAGATGCTTTCTTTGATTCTTGGAATATCAATCTCATAGCTGACTTTGAATGCTTTGAGTAAAGTCTTTGCCTTTTTTCCTTTTCTTGGAGCTCTATTTTGTTTGTGTGAAATTTGTGATCGATCAATTTGTTTACTTTATCTGTGTAAATAAAGATTCCTTTTTTTTATGTTGATTTCAAGAACCCTTTTTTTGTGGATCCTTGAATTTTCTGGATTAGACCTGGTGGTGTCTAGTCCTTTTTATTTATTTATTTATTTATTTTTTCCTTCTGAAATTGTTCTTACAGTAGTTGTAGATCGAGTTTGCTCAAATATGCTTTTAGATGATTTGAAGATTCTAGGTTTATAAGCAAAGCTTTAGTCTTTTCTGCTTCTCGTTGGCCTTTTTTTTTTTTTTTTTTTTTGGGGGAAAAAGGAGACTCTTTTCCAAGTCTCTTATAATTGGGTGGTTTAATATGAAATCGAGTTAAATTAAAGCAGATAAATGAAAATTTGAGATTTCTTACAGTATTGTTGCTTGGTTTTGCTACGAACTTAAACGAAGTTAACTGGCCCTTTTTTTCTTTAGTGCATTTCAGTGAACGGTGCGGGAAGAGTAAAGGTATCACCAGTTGTTGCTTAGTTTTGCTACGAACTTTTAAGTTTACTGGCCATTTCTTTTCTTTAGCACCTTCCAGTGAAGGTTGGGAAAGGAATCACCAATCATATTATAACGTGAGGTTTTGTAATACATGGTGCATTTTTTCTTATAGTAGTTGGATTTCGTTAGTTCTGGTCTTTTTAAATTTGTATTACTATTTTTATTCCGAACAATCTCATCTGATGCCCCTGGTTTCTTGATGATTGTTTAGAGTATTTTCATAGATTTATAGATGATATGTCTTTCTATGATAGAATTTCTGATACTGAATTATATGCAACTAGACTTGACCGTTCCTCATGAAAGTCTTCATTCCCTAGTGTTGGATGTTTTGCAGAGTGCTGAATTGGTTCTGTTAACTCGGATTTTGCAATTGGTAGATATAAAAGTTCTATGTGCCAATAAACCATAAGTTACTTGGACTACGTGAATTGTGCCATTCCTTGATGAGGATGTCATTGCAGAGACGTGCTCTCACTGCTCTTGCTGCTGTCTTTTTCTGGTTGCTTACTCATACTTCTTTCAGCGATGGTCTTCAGAGTGATGTTGACTGCCTGAGAGCTATAAAAAATTCATTAAAAGATCCATCCAATTACTTATCTACATGGAATTTTGATAATTCAACTGAAGGTTTTATCTGCCGATTTACGGGGATTGATTGCTGGCATGCAGATGAGAATAAGGTGTTGAATATCCGACTTTCAGACATGGGACTCAAGGGTGAGTTTCCACGTGGCCTTGCAAATTGTTCAGCTTTGACAGGTTTAGATCTTTCCAGCAACAACATCAGTGGAAATATTCCATCTGACATCTCCAAACTGATTCAGTTTGTGACAACTCTTGATCTCTCCTCCAACTATTTATCAGGAGAAATCCCTGTAGATCTTGCAAATTGCACGTATTTAAATAGTGTTAAGACTCGACAACAACCAATTAACGGGCCAAATTCCTGCACAGATTGGTCTACTTGGTCGACTCAAGACATTTAGTGTGAGATACAATCAGTTGACAGGGCCTGTTCCTACCTTTATAAATGCTACTGTTACTGCAGACAGCTTTGCAAATAATCCAGGGTTATGTGGGAAACCCTTATCTGCATGTCAGGGTTCTTCAAATAAACCACACACTGGAATTATTGTTGGGGCAGCTGTTGGTGGGGTAACTATTGCAGCTTTGGGGGTGGGTTTTGGCATGTTCTTCTTTATGCGTAGGGTGTCTAGAAAGAAGAAGGATGATGATCCTGAAGGAAATAAATGGGCAAAGAGTATTAAGGGTGCCAAAGGCATCAAGGTAAGATGATTATCATAAACAGTCATTTAATTCCTCGTTAAGTTTAGGAAATTTCGCCTGACATTCCAAAGATTTTCCAAAAGTAAAAGTTGCATATTACTATCTCCTTTTAACTGTTTTGTGTCACATATCACGCTCAATGCTATACAAGGTATATCAGCATTCAACAATTACTAATATTCGGCGAAACCGTAATTTAAATGATTGAAAGAGTTGATGGCATATGGAAATTATGTTTCCCTTATTGTTTACCTGAAATAAATCATTAACATTTCATCCTCTTATTTCCAGCTTTCAATGTTTGAGAAATCAGTTTCGAAAATGAGATTAAGCGATCTGATGAAGGCTACCAGCAGTTTTAGCAAAAACAATATCATTGGATCAGGAAGAACAGGGTCTGTGTACAAGGCATTACTTGAAGATGGAACTTCATTCATGGTGAAGAGGTTGCAGGATACTCAGCACTCAGAGAAAGAGTTCGTGTCTGAGATGGCTACTTTGGGTAATGTAAAACACCGTAACTTGGTTCCTCTTTTGGGGTTTTGCATGACTAAGAAAGAGAGGCTTTTAGTGTACAAGTACATGCCAAATGGTACCCTGCATGATAAGTTACACCCTCCAAATGATGGTGACAAAGGGTCAAAAATGGAGTGGCCTCTAAGGCTAAAAATTAGTATCGGAGCAGCCAAAGGATTTGCATGGCTCCATCATAATTGCAACCCTCGTATTATTCATCGAAATATAAGCTCCAAATGCATTTTATTGGATGTAGATTTTGAGCCCAAAATATCTGATTTTGGACTTGCTCGGCTTATGAACCCGATTGACACTCATTTGAGTACTTTTGTGAATGGGGAATTTGGGGACTTAGGTTACGTTGCCCCCGAGTATGCTAGAACTCTAGTGGCCACTCCAAAGGGGGATGTCTACAGTTTTGGTGTAGTTCTTCTTGAGTTGGTTACTGGAGAGATGCCTACCTATGTGGCAAAAGCACCTGAAAGCTTTAAGCGAAATCTGGTGGAATGGATTTCCCATCTATCAACCAACTCTAAACTTCATGATGCAATTGATAAGTCTTTGGTTGTAAAGGATTATGATGGTGAGCTTTTCCAGTTTCTCAAAGTTGCCTGTAGTTGTGTACTGCCGCGCCCCTAAGGAGAGGCCTACAATGTTTGAAGTCTACCAGCTTCTAAGAGCTATTGGAGAGCGATATAACTTTTCGACAGATGATGACGTTTTGATGCTTTCAGAAAATGGAGACACAAATCAACTGCAGGAGCTCATTGTTGCTCCTGAAGGAATAGAGATGAGTTCAAAGGTACGAGCAGGTTAGATAGTAATGATGGAACCATAATGCATATGTAATTATTGGATGTAGGTTTTCCAATAAATGTTAATATCCCATTTGAGCTTTCAGTTTGTTTGTTACTATATTAACTTAAAATGTGGTCTGCAATTTTGCTGAGCATTTTCATATTGTTGTGTAGAGCATTTTATTTGCTTTTTTGATACCAGATTGTTTGTAAAATATCAGAATTAATGCTAGCTTTTTCTTTTGTAATGATAATTGCATCGTTGTTCTTCTGGTAGATCGACCCTAGCTACCTATAAATGACCCTGGTTTGATTACTGCGTTGCTCCCATGCCTTCCACATTGGAAGGAAGGTCATAAAAAAGTTGTACTATATTTAGTTCTGGATTCTCTTTCTCCCTCTTTCTTTGTGGTTTCCTTGAGACCGATTATGTCCCAATCTCTTCTCGGAGTTGAACGTAGGACCTGGTAGAAATATACTACACAGGTTCAAGATCTCCTGTCATTCCTGAAGATGTTGGTCTTCTTGTAATTATTTCTTTGATTGGTCAGATATTATGGAACTATTTGGTTGCAGATGTAACTAGCTTATGTCATCCAATGATATGCACAGGCATTTGATGCATCTCTATTCTTGGGTTTTTGTAAATCTGAATCTCGGCCTCTCTGTATCTCGGTGTATAATTGTGTTCAACTTTTTTTTGATCCATGGAAAGTAGGAATTCATATGTGCATAACATGGTTGGATGATATTGAAGTAAAATTAGCTGTGCTAGTATGCGATGGATGCTGAAGATTCACAAGATTTTAAGTTAAATTCTGATTTGATCATTTATTTATGGGCAATTATACTTTGCACATCTCTCTCTCTCCACAAAGAAAGAAGAGATAAAATGAATGTCTATATCCCTCCTTGTTTCTCCCCTTTCCTTGGGTTCTGATTACACTCTCCTTACTTTGACCAAATCTAGTCTTATGTTTTCTGCCATTAGGCTGTGAAGTGAATTAAAAAGTAAGTGGATAGGATAGCCGCACATGGACTCACTTGCATGCATACACGCGCGCACATGCATACACACAAGAACATACAAACACAGAGAATAGAGAATAGTACTAATATTTTACATAATGATGAAAATCACTGGAGCCCAGAATCACAAATGTACAAGAAGGGAAGATTCTCCTCCTCCCTTCTGTAATCCGTGAGGACTCTGATTCGTAGTTACCTGTGAGGAGTTCAATTGTTAAGTTTATGATTAGCTTTATCATCTGTTTTTCCGCATTCCATGCCATGTGATGTCAAATGATGCATATTATTTTTTCTCTGTGTGTTCAGAGTAGGTTATTTCCACTAATCTTGAAGATAACAAAGTACAAAACGACAAGCTGTTGTCCAAATTTTGTCTTTTGGATTTATATTTTTTGTTTATTTAGAGTATGACCAACTTTTCCTCCTGTCATGCTGCATGGGATATCAATATCCCTCGTTCTAATTACAGAGTATTTTTTTGGTTCTTTGCCAACTACTTTGTGTTTAATTAAACATGGGTATGCGTGTTTCTTGGCTTTTATTTTGCCTTTTCCTCTTGTTCCATCTACTGGTCGCACTGTGTTTGTTTCTTACTCTCCCCCAAAGATTTGTACTGAACACACACAAACTACAAACACAAACACTATTGTTTAAACTTCAAAGATCCCAACCTTTATTGAAGGCAGATACGTAGGGTGTATAAAAAATTTACTCTTAATCTAATTCTGAAGTTGAAAATTCGACAAGGACCATTAAGTTGAGCTAAACATTTTTCTTTCCCTTTTTTTTTGGATTCTTTTTCTTCTGTTAGAAGTCAAGAGTGCATTTTTTTATTCTAATGCTATTTTATGGCGAAATTATAATTTAGAATGGCCAATGAAAGCGAGTGCCGGGCTGACTGACTTCCGTGTACGCAATCGTAATTAGACCGCTTATTAGACAGAGACTGCATATATTTTATTACTCTAATGACGCTTTTTAACGAGGTTATTGTTTCCTAGCTATTGATTATTCTTTGGTGTTGCGGCGTTGGACCTCATGAAAACCATTGGCCTTCCACTCAGATGAAGATATTTTTGCATTGCATAAGATAAGACACGGAACCTCATATATAATAGTATAGATAATGTTAAATGTGTACTCAGCAATCAGCATCACCCCATTGCCTAACTAATCTTGCTAAAGTTTAGAGAAAGCAAATTTAACTTCTCTCAAAGATCTAATTATATCATGGAGAGTAATATATTTCTCATAGCATACTTATAGATATGCATCTACTCAATAACATCTATTATAGGGTCGAAAGTATGTAAAAAAAAAAAAAGGAATTTTGAATCTTTTAAAGGGTTCCATTCTATTTATGGTGGAAATACTAAATATGCCACTAGTCCACTTACATCCAATCCAAGGTTGGGAAATTTCAACCCTAGCCTAATTTTGGAAAATTTGTTGTGAACTTGAAGAGTTATCTAAAAAAAAGAAAAGGCTTCATCTCCGTCTCAATCTCACTAGGCGGAATCAAAGCAATTTTTGGTAAAAAGTAGTTTTAGTTACTTTGGCCCGTTGATATATTTTGTTCTCTGAAGTTTCATAAAAAGCTAATTACGTCCTTTTTCTTTTAAATTTTTACTGAATTATGATAATTAAAAAATAACATAATTTTTTTTTAAAATTTCTACTGAATTAAGATATTTTATAAAAAATAGCATAATTTTTTATTAAAATTTATTAAAAAAACAATTTTTATTAATTCATCCAAGAGAAGATAAAGATAAAAAATAATTGTTTTTAAAATTTATCAAATAACAAATAAAATATTTATTAGATAGAGCGTACAAACACTACAAAATCTCTATCCCTGTCCCTGTCTCTCCCTTAAAGTACATAACATGTTTGTTGGATGGAGAGGTGCAAGACTAAACTCTCCATCCCCTTCTCTCTCTTACACTAGTACATAACAAAAAAAGGTTCTCCATATTTTGTTCATTTGACAGTAAAATGATGCGACAATATTTCGTTAGCCTATCACAGTGGAGGTCATTTGAACATGGCTTGAAGTTTGTGTTTTAACGAGACAGCAGTACCTTGGCCTGATCTCGTAATTGTAACGTTAACAAAAGCCTCCTTTTTGCACAACTAGTAAGGTACACGTGCGGTGTACGTGTTGATCCATACATATATTTTGTTATATTTATAAATCTTTTATATGAACAGTAAATTCGTGTATAATACTCATAGTAAACATACATATAGTTCTTAGTTTCATATGAAATTGCATATCCATAAACAATCACATAAAGTTTAACTTTCATTTTCCTAATGCACAGAAGGAGAAAGTGTGATACTGTATGATTTTTAGGTTTTTAGATTTACACAATTAGGACAAAAATAATTAGTAAAGCTGTGATTTAAGATTATAGAACTTTTCGACTCAAAAGTTTGCATGCCTTGATTCAGTCTTGCCTTTCAACTTTATTTCATTGCAACCCTAAACTATAATTTTTAGACATGTAAACCATTTCAACTAAAGGCAATATCCTGTATGGATCTAATGTTGTATTTATGGTTTATAGAACTACATTTTACTATTTGAAAATACTTGAAAGTGTTTGTATTAGAAATACAAATTTAGTTACTTTTTATTTTCCCTAGCAAATTCTTTTGGTTTCTTAGCTTCACCTGCCTTGATTATATTTGCAAATTTGGTAGTTAATGTAGGGATGCAAATATACTTATTTTTTAATAAATAATAATAATGTTTCTATTTTGCAAAACACGAATAGATATGGAACTTTAATATCTATAAGTTTTCTTAACTTTTTTGGTTTGGTGTTTCCCCAATCAATTTTAGATCATTATCATAATACATGTGATTTTTGTTTAAGAAAACAAACAATTTCATTAATATTGCAATATTTACATCATTATTTTGGTAGCACCTTTCTTGTTTTAGTTACATTTTACTCTTAAGAAAGTCTGCTTCTTCTTTTCCCTATGTAACACCATTCACTCTCTAGTAAGTAACACCATCTATACTTAGTTACTATGCATGTATATCAAATTATATATATAAAAATAAAAAAAAAAACATTAACATAAATGCTACCCCTAATTTCACCCTATGTATAAATATGATTAGTAACTAAGTGCTAGTTTATTTATCATTATGTCACTCCTTATTGTTGTAGTTACATGCTTATTACCTAACTTTTTAACTTAAATAAAATATCTTTTAGAATTTTGTCACAATAGAAAAGTTAGGTAATTATTAAAATTTGTTACATAATACAAAAGGTTAATATAAGAGTCTATAAAAAGTCGTTCTCATTAACTATATGAAGATGCTTAGATTTGTTATAGGAATTTGACGATTCAAATATCTCATTACTTTTGGGAATTATACATTTCTGTGTATGTATTGTATTGTTGCCATAATCTTTTTAGGTTTAATCTTTTTATGATAAGCCTTTCTTCATTTGATTCTAAGTAATTTTTTAATACAAGCACACCCTTTAGTTAAAAATATAATTGCTTTAGCAAAAAATAAACCTCCTTGTGTAGGAGCCGAGGTAGAAATTATGGTTAGTGGTTTGAAAGGGAAAAAAATTGAAGAAAATGTGAGTAAACATTGTATTTAAAATCATTACATTAGTGTGCTTGTGTTAAAAAATTACTTATATCTGTCTGATTATAAATCTAGTTAATATAACAATAAAATTTTGTCGAGCCATAATATGCAAATATTACATATTGCCAAGGATACTTTTTGATTTAGGATTTCAGTGAAGTTTTGGAGCCAAAAAAAATTTTAAAAAATAACCAAAGAATTAAAAAAATAAGGCATTTAATTGAAGATGAAAAGAAATTTTATTATTTACTTTTTAGGCTAATCTTGCCCTAAGTTAGGCAAGTCTATTGCATTTTTCATGATTTATATAGATGAGGGGAAAAAAAGAAGAAGGGAAGAATCAATAGAATAAACTAAAATACTAAACTAAACAACTCTCTTGAAATGGAATTATTGAGGCAATTCCATAATTTTATATTTTTTTAGTACTAATTTATGAAATTTAGTGAGGTAGTGGGGACATGTGCCTTCCTGGCCTCATGTAGATCTTGGTATTAATATTTTCTAGATAAACCTTTCTTCATTCATTTTTAAGTGCTTTTCAAAAAGACCAAAACATACCTACCGTGGCTCTCGGTAGGTAATTGCTTCACCATCAACTTTGAAAATTTACAAATTAGGTAAGTAAAATTTTTTAAAATTTTAGTTTTATCATATAATTGTACCCCTTAAATTGTGAGATTTTTCTTTTTTTCTTTACATTGGCAACCTAAATGTTTGAAGTTCTTAAATCATACAATTGAAATGATTGCATATTTAAAATTAAGAATATAGTATCACAAAAAATATAAAATTTTCAATGACTTTTAAAATTTAATACATAAAATAGACATATATTTTCAATTTAAATTCATTTTTTAAGTGGTACAAGTTATATAAAAGCTATGTACTTTGTGGTTTCTTCAGTATATTAATATAGACTTAGTAAAATAAATCAAATATATTTATAGTTGTACATCGAATTAGAATATATAGGCACAAATTATAATCCATTACCATGGTCTTACGAGTTGGAGCTTCTTTTTTTTTTTTTTTTTTTTAAACTACCAAAGTATTTTAAAAATAGTAGAAACAAAACACAATGAATATTTTATATTATTATACGATAAGGAAGAAAATGTAAGAAACACATGGCCGATAAAGGATATTAAAACATATTATTTTAATCTCATATATAATTCGTCATAATACATAGGGAGATCAAATTTTGACATGCACAGCTAAATAAGGAAAATCTCTATTTGAATAACTATTATTTAGAATATTATTCAAAATATTACTTTTAGTAATTATTAGACTTCTTTTTGATATGTGACATAATGCAAGATAAAGCTGATAGGAAAAAGCTTTTAAGGAATAATTGCAAATATTATCCGGATAATAATGTAACTAAAATTTTTCAATCCAAACAGAGGCTATGCTTGTTTGCACAAATCAAACCTTTATAAAACTCTTGTGGACATTAAATTGAAATACAATAGAATTCTACTATTATTTAGTCTTTAAAAAAAAAAAAACATTTGGATGGGAAGAAAAGAGTTCTTACCCTCCTTACTCCTTATCTGTTAGTTTTTTTTTTTACTCATTTTATTACCATTCAAGAATGAAAACGAATTGATATTTCATTAAATGAAATCACCTTATTCATAATTCTTCTCTTGCACCTAGTGGTCTAGCCCAAAGATTTCTAATTGGTGGTTATAGATGCGAGGATTTACAGAATTTCACTATATGTATAATACTTGGTTAATCATTCTTGGTCGTCAAATTCTAAGAATTTAAAAATTATATTCTTACATGTTGGATTCTTTATTAGTGTTTGGATAAAATTTAAATATAATGACCTATTTGTCCATTAATTTGTTCATTAATTATGTGATTAATCATCTTTATTTATGGGTAATTTAGGTAGATCAAAAAAGAAAGAAACATTAATGAAAAAACACCATTTATACTTTTATAATAGTATAGAAGATATAGATATAGTTTTTTTTTTGTTGGACGTGACTTCATTTAGTGATGATGATGTTAGTTTTTAGGTTCAGTGATTGATTTGCAGTGTTTTAAGTTAATTAGGATTCTAGGTTTACTTGTGTAGGATGCAGGATAAGTATTGTAAAAGTTGGATGTCTTTAAAATTATTTTTGTGATATTATTATGATTTTATAATTTTTGTGATATTATTATGATTTTATAATTACTATTTCGTTCATCAACGAATGAGTAAATAATTTTTGATCTATGACCAATTTAGGTAGTCCAAATTAACAAAAAACACATGATGAAAAAACACAATTCCTATAATAAACTTTTATAATAATATAGATAACAATCTAACAAGAAAGTTCAATATGTATTAACTTTCCGTATGCACCACTTTCTTTTAACTAAAAATATGAACCACAAAAAAGGCAATCGTGAAATCTAATTCAAAGCAATTATTTATGATTATGACAAGAGAATCGGAACTACGAATTTCGCAATGCAAAAGTATATGGTTTCATCCTCGCGGTTTGTGTAGAATCTGTAGCATATACGTACCCCTCTTGAAGTATGGCATCCAAGCTTCTTATACCTAAAATCTAACGAGCTAATTCGGCAGCAAATTCAGCAATATTCTTGTCCGAACTTCCACCATCATCAATAGCTTCCTTAGCTAAATTCTTCCATTTAATCACATTTTCTTCAATTTTTTTCCCTTTTTCTCCCTCCATAATCTCCTTCAAACAAGAAACCAACGTTTCCCTCCTCACAATGCCTTTCTCATCAGCATGAGCCCGCACACCGACCCCCCAAACATCCTCAAGAAACTTGGCATTGGTGGGCTGATCCGTCCACTGCGGCGCTGCCACCACCGGCACTCCCAAGCTCAATGCTTCAAGAATCGAGTTGAACCCGCAATGAGTAACAAAACAAGCAACCGATTCATGCGCCAATACCTCTAATTGTGGACTCCAAGTCACAACCAAACCATTCTCCGATGTCTCGTCAATGAAGTTGCTTGGAAGCTTTTCCTTCTCAAATTCCCTCACAACCCATAAAAATTTAAACCCGCTTTCCTTCAAAGCTGATAATATTTCTTCAACTTGTTCAACATCTATTTCTGTCCAGCTCCCGAATGAAACATAAACAGCCGAGCCCTTTGGTTGTTTGTTTAGCCAGTTAAAGCATAAGCTGGAATCTGGCTTGAAGAGATTGATTCCATAGCTTTTATCATCCTCAAGGCGTTTATCTAAGTACATGGATGGAACTGTTGGGCCTACTGTTCTCACTCGCCAAATTTTCTCCATCCAATTCAACACCTGATTTGTAAAATCAAATATGCAACCAAGAAAAAGTATCAGAAGTTGCAGAAAATTATGAAATTTACTTACTGTCTGTAATCTCACAAACACTCTAATTATTAGTTACTTCTGCAATAAAACTAAAAATTAGTGCGTTAAAATCACAAGAAGTTTTTTTATCATATGGATATGACTTTCAAACCACAGTGTATGTGATGCTACTACCGAAGGAAGAAAAAAATAGCATACATACGTCTTCCTCTAATTTCTGGAAAATATTGAGGAGGATCCAGTCAGCTTGATCGACGTTACAGAATTGATTCAAAAGCAATTCACGAAAAGCAGGGTACGAATCAGGAAGGTAAACAAAGGACGGAGTTTCCTTGGGTTGAAGAAGTGGCAATCCAGGAAGTGAAATAGGTGAACCCGCAAGCGGAATTTTAAGAAATCCCTTGTAGACATGATAGTATATGCTATTCACAGCACAAGTTTGAGTGAAAAAAGCAGCTGTAACAAGGCCAAATTGCTTATGTCACACCAGCTACATCAAGAGCCCATGGCAAAAAGGAATCATATACAATGGCCTGAACTGGTTGACCATTGTCTTCAAGTTTCTTGATAAGATCAGCCAATGTTTTCGAGCCGGCTGTGCGAAGTTTTTTCAAATAGACTTCATGGCTTTCAGCTCCTGCATAGCCGACTTCGTCGTGGCCGTCGGATATAGTCTCGAAGTTGATTGAGCTTTTGGGATCTGCGGGCACAGACTTGGAAAGAGAGACGGTGTTCACAAATGTGGCTTTGACACCCTTTGCCACCAAACGCTTGCAGAACTGAAGCAAAGGGTTTATGTGGCCTTGGGCTGGATATGGCAGCACCAAAACATGAACTTTGCAGGATGTCATGATGATGAAGACTCTCGTCTCTACCCCTTTTAGCCTTTTTCTGTGATAAATCTTTGAGATTTCTCGACTGTTTTCACTCTCTATATTGTGGCTGCATTTGTATGTTTGTAGGCTATATATAATGGAATACGGCCAGTTTTTATATGATTTCTTTTTTTATGTGCAAAATTAGAGAACTTTTGAAGATTCTTAGTACGTAATACGACGCGAATGGTTAACTTAGTCTGGCAGCATCAATTCATGACAGAGACTTGTTGCGATGCAATACTAGTGGCTTCAGCCGCTTCAGTACTTGGCTCGAGAACTTTTAGGAATACACCCGGCCACTTGATATCCATGTTAAATGTACTTAGATGACAATTGTGGAATCATTAAAAAATAAGAAAAACCTCCCCAAATTTGATAGTGTGTGTGTTAGTTGGAAAAGTTGAACAGACTCCCAATAATTTTATGTGGTCAAGAATGCCTACCCTACCTAATTCATCTAATAATTATGTAAAAAAATTTTAACAACATTTGGCAAGTTATTTGTGTTTCTAGGCCAAATATTTGGAAAATACTTGCATAGAATCAATTTTTGATCCCACTTGTAAATTTTATGGACATAATTAAATTTTAAAAAATTTTACTTACATCAGCTGATGTCATAGATTTCACTCTCTAATATTTAATCAACACTACAAGATTTATAAGTGAAATCAAATATTAGATTTATCTAAATCTTTCCCCAAATATTTAAGATTATGTGGCTGTGTCAAAGAAGAATCCATATCTCATGAGTGTAAGAATAAAAGGTTTTACACATTTGATTCCATCTAATAACAATAACTCTAAATAGGGTGTGGATAGGAATAATTTCTCCTCGAAACTACACAAAGAGACCGGAAATATAAATACTTTTTTATATCCTCAGTCTGTAGCTTTATCACAATATCGTAACACCAAAAAGATATCCTTCGGATGTTTATCTTAATTTGTTGAATCAAAAAATATATTGATTCGGTTAATTCTAATTTGAAAAATTGAGATATTCGAATTAATTAATATTATAGAATTGAATAATTGGTTAGGAATTAAGATAACTGTAGTGGGTCAAGAATTAGAAACTCGGATAGATATTTCATCCGATCTATATACGTGATTAATTTTATAATTTTACACACATTATGACCTACTTTATAATATATTGTACTCTATATTTTACAGTTTCTTATTTTGGAATTTAAATGTAGTATCAATGAACTTATTTTAGAATAGTTCAATAATTCTCCATCGAGAAAATGAACTTATATTTTAAAAATTACTAGGTAGATGCATTATTCACAAGACATAATTATTTAGCTTTTATAAAATTATTTGAACTATTAAACTAAACAAAAATATTGTATTTCTAACAAAGTATAACTAACAAAAATATATAAAAATCACCAATGAGCAAATATTTATCTAAACTCCTACAAACTATAAAAAAATTTTGATTTCGTTGAACATTGAAATAAAAATTACGTAACTAAAAAATTAAGTGAACTAAAAAAAATCAAATAATTAACATGTTCCAAACGTTCTTTATTTTTTAACTTATAATAATAAAAAATCAAATAATTAAAATTTTAAACGTACAAAATATTTTTTCTCATACTAATTCTTATAAAAATGTGACAATTATACCAATAAAACTTCCAAAATTATAGTAGGAATACTAAAACTCAAATTTGAATCCACATCCAACAAAGTAAGATGAAATCGAATATCGGATATCCGAATTCAATAGTATCAGTCACATTCCAATCTCGATCTATTATTAGGACGCAAATTCAACTTGCATGAGTAATATCACTTACACTCTTCTCACGTTTGGAAAAAAAAAAAGAGTAACATCACATATTTAAGCTACAAAGTCCATGAGCTACCGATATAGGTCACATCTGCGGTCCACCCAAGTATATCCCTCTGATGAAATTTGAGCAGACAGAATAGAAAAAGTAATCTTGGAGAAAGAGAGGGGGAGAGTAAGTAATATTCTCCGTTTTATTTATTTTTTTAAAATTTAATTTTTTTATCAATTAAATTAATTTTATAATCAATAATTTATATAATTTTATTTAAATTTTTGTGAAATTTTTTGAATAAAAGTAAATTTATATAAAATATTATGACATAAATTTAAAATTTACACTAAGAAATAAAAAAAATGTACAAAAAATTGAATTTTGACAATTTGACTCGCCTATAAAAAAAAAATCAAATATGACAAATATATTGAGACAGACGTAATATTTGATATTTTAACTAGCATATTGGAGATTCTTAATATTGGTTTGCTTTTTTGTTACTTGCTTGAATTTACGAATAAGGGGTAATTTTTATTTATAGTGATTTTTATATATGTTTGCCGATTTATACGTCAGCTTATTTAACTACGTTTATTAACATTATTAGTCTATCTAATTTACATATTATCCAATCTATTATTAACTAATTATTCAATCTATTTACTCATTTTTAATCTCATTAAACAGAATAAGTCTGAAAAAATCATTTTAACTTGATACGTATTAGTTGTGTGCACCTGATGAATTTTGGTATCACCAACCTCAAAGAAACTCTTAATATCATATATGGTGGCTAGCTCTTTTCAATTTTACTTTCCATACTTGTTTTCTATTTGGATACATCTAAGAAAGCACGTTAGGTTAGGCCCCTTTAAGCATGCAAGGGCTACATAGTACGAAGAGAACGTGACAAATGACATTTGATCGACAATTCATAGCCTAATATCTCTTATCCACGTATTGAGTTTTATTATTCCAAAAAAGAAGTTCGAATTGTGCATCGCATACTTGGTGGCTATTGCGAGCCAAAGTAGAAAAGTATAAAAAACATGCGAATATTATATTGTACCGTAGCAAGAACTTAGGCATAAATTAATAGGTTTAGAAATACTAAACCAAGTTTACCCATAAAAACTTTATCAAAGTCTAGAGTTTGGCACATAATTAGTTAAACTCCAGCTCCAAATAAGCTCAAACTATGGAATATATTTAAGAGAATAATTTTATTTTTAGAAAACCATGTAAAAAATATTTATGAATTTAATCCATGTTAGTGCAAGAGAAATGAAAAATATATCTGAATCCGACAATATGACATAAGTTTGCTATAAATCACGTAATATATATTATTATGTGACAATCTGAAATTTTTTTTTTCAAGTCCTCACAGTTGCGGACAATATTTATCAAGATAAGTAATTGACACTAATAGTATCCTATCTTTTCACAAAATTAAATATTGATAGCTAATCTTTTAATCATGTCATTTTAGTGCATCAACTTCTCCATTTGTGTCTAATAACTTCTCAACTTCTTCATTAAAACAAAGCCAATTAAAAAAAAAAAAAAAACTCATATTTTTTATCATTATTGCTTCCACAATAAAGGACTTTCATCAACTACTAGTCATCTAATACTGCTCCTCTACTTCTTAGAGGAGCTAAGATTTTCCAATGCAACTTAAAAAAGGGGAAAAAATAAAGAAGATTTCTTGTAAAATCTTGATATCTATTCTATATATAAAATGTCAACCTCATTTTAGTATTTGTTATCTTATTAACTTCTCGTTAGTGTCCCTATACAAATAAAGAAAGAAGATAACTGAATATACAAGAGAGGAAAAATGAGTGTAAGTTAAAACTACCAACAGATTATAATTCTAACTTTTCTCTTATTCACCTTTCACTCACTACCTATATTTTTATTTTAAGTTTTTAGATTTCCATTGTTTCTATTTTTCTCTTGAATTTTTGTCTTTTTATAAAATTGCACACCCTCCCACTAGTAACTAATTATCGAGGAATAAGCACGGCATTTGGTCTTGTAGGCCCATTATCCAGCTCTAACATGAGAGAAATTTTGGTTTATGGGGTTCAGTCTTTAAAAAAAATGGACTCTCATGTTGCAAAAACTTGGGCCTCCTCAATTAGTGGACCGTACCAACACAAAATTTCTCCTTCTTTCGTTAGAATTTATTTCTGAAAAATCGGAGTATGGAAGCTTCGAAACATGGTCATGCTTTCCAGTCGAACCTTCTTCCATCAACTACAACACCAAAAAACATCAGCGCACTGGGAAAAACTCTTGTTCCTCATGAAACAATGCAAATCAACCCGACCCGTCAAACAGATCCACGCCCAGATGCTTATTCACTCCATTTACATAAATACAATTTTCTTCTTCCCAAACTCATAGACCTCAAAGATTTCAGCTATTCTCTCACGCTCTTTTCTCATCTTCCCAATCATAATGACTAAGCATTCAACGTATTCATCAGAGGGCTCACCACAACATGGAAAAGATTCGATCTCGCATTGGAATTTTACTATAAAATGAAGTCTTTAGCCATAAAACCCGACAATTTCACGTACCCTTTTGTGTTCATTTCTTGTGGGAGTCTTTTGGCCTTTGGACACGGCAGATTAGCGCATTGTGAGGCGTTGAAAAATGGGTTGTTGTTGGATTTTCATGTTTGTCATTCTTTGATTACGATGTACTCGAGGTTTGGTGAGTTGGGTTTTGCGCGCCAAGTGTTTGATGAAATTGAGGTGCGAGATTTGGTGTCGTGGAATTCGATGATTTCGGGGTATTCTCAGATGGGTTTTGCTAGAGAGGCGGTTGAGTTGTTTGATATGATGAGGGATGAAGAGGTTGTACCTAATGACTAGAGAATGACTCTTGTGAGTGTTCTTGGGGCTTGTGGGGACTTGGGGAACATGGAGTTGGGAAGGTCGGTTGAGAACTATGTTGTGGAGAACAGTATGGAGCTGAATTCTTATATGGGTTCAGCTTTGATTGACATGTATGGGAAATGCGGGGATTTGGGCTCTGCAAAGAGGATCTTTGACGATACGGAGAAGAAAGAAGTCGTTACTTGGAATGCCATGATTACTGGGCAAGTAATTCTGCTCTTTTGCTCTTCCCTCAAGGTTATTTTCACTCTTCTTCTCAATTGAGTTAATTATTTGATTGATCATGGTGTTCTGTGCTCTTTTATTTATTTTTGTATGTGATGTCATTTTATTATCTTCTCTCCTCTTCTTTCTCTTTATTATCTGTGACAGGTATGCACAAAATGGGTTGTCAGACGAAGCAATATTGTTGTTTAATTCCATGAAAGCTGCAGGAGTGAAAGCTGATAAAATCACTATGATTGGTGTACTCTCTGCATTGTGCTTCAGTTGGGGCTCTGGACGTCGGAAAATGTATCTACGATTATGCATCACAGAATGGCTTAAAAGATGACATCTATGTTGGTACTGCATTGATTGACATGTTTGCAAAGTGTGGGAATCTAGATCACGCATTTCAAGTTTTTGAAAGCATGCCCAGAAAAAATGAGGCATCCTGGAATGCAATGATCTCTGGTCTTGCTTTTCACGGGCGAGCACAAGAGGCTTTATCATTGTTTGAGCGCATGTCACGGGAGAGTGGTACTTCCTGTCCAAATGACATTACATTTGTTGGATTAATATCTGCATGTGTACACGCGGGGTTGGTTGATGAAGGCTGCCATCTGTTTGACTTGATGAGCTCATCTTTTGGTTTAGTTCCCAAAATTGAGCACTACTCTTGCATGGTGGATCTTTTCTCTCGTGCTGGACGAGTATATGAAGCATGGGACTTGATTGAGAAGATGCCAGAAAAACCAGATGAAGTTTTATTAGGATCACTCTGTGCTTGGTGCATGTAATAAACTTAAAAATGTTGATATTGGTGAGCGTGTAATACAGCTTCTTCTGGAGATGGAGCCTTCAAACTCTGGTAATTATGTGATTTCATCAAAGATATATGCAAATGAAATCTAGGTGGGACGATTCAGCAAGAATAAGAATGTTGATGAGAGAGAAAGGTGTAACAAAAACTCCCGGCTGTAGCTGGATAGAGATGGATGGTCGACTTCTTGAATTTCATGCGGGTGAATACTTACATAGTGCAGAAGAAGTTTACCGAGTGCTAAACATGCTATATGAGGAGAAGATGATGGATGGCCACACATCAGATTTAGATTTTCAATTAGTAGAAGACTAAAACGCAGGATATTTCCAGGTTGGTGGTGTTACCTGTATCTTTTTTTTTGAAAAAGATATTTACTCTCTATCTTTATTACTCAAAATTTATTTTTTGAAAGTATTTTAGGTAAAGATATTACTCAAAAATTTAAAGGAAGAAGCTTATTTAAGTAAATCTTCTTACAATCAAAATTTAAAAGGAATAAGCTTGTTTAAAATCATTTTGCAACTTCATGCAACCTCCCCCATTGTACTGTGTCATCTACAACTAAGGAGCTATTCAACTTTAAAATAGATATATGTCTTGTACAACTTTAATTGTAAAAAGAAAAAGTAATCGACACCAAGTTGCTTGGAGATTACCTCCTTTAACACTGAATTGTTTACCAGCAAAAGAAAAAAAAATATTTTTTTTGGGGGGATGTTGGCGGGGGGAATCAAATCAATCTGACGATCTGAAATAGCTTTATTTGCCGGCATATCATAGTTAGAAACAGAGGGGCGGATAAACCCAAATGTTTCTTGAAAAAGAAATGAATTTTTGACGAAGTATGAACTTGGCATAATTTTGGTTTAGCCTATTCCTGTGTCTACATAATATATGCTGAAAAAGCTGCTGTACCTTGTTAGCATCTATTTTCTTGATGTTAAATGATTTGTTATGTAGCTTATCATTATCTGGTTTTGAATTTGTCAACTTATGTACAACCTTTTCAAGTCTTGCTGAAAGATTCTACCATCCGTTTTTGCTTATAGATCATCACAATGCATGATTATGAATCTGCTTCTGGGACATTTCTCAGGGGTAGAAAGAGAAAGGAAATGATGAAAGAAGAAAACTATCAAAATTTTGCAAATCCATTGGTGAGGTTGCTGCTCATTTTTGTTTCTTGCTTTTATGCTTCTTGTATTGTATAGTGCTTATATTTTCATTTTCTTTTTCTTTTGGCTATATGAACAGGTGTAGACTTTTGGATATCCTCTTAGCAGTAATTGAAAAGTTTACTTCTCTATGTACCTTAAAAATCTATCGAGAATGATAACTTCAACTGACAATTGACAGAAGAAACTGAGTATTGAACGAACAACAACTGCTTTCCAAGCCATGTTTATGCTGTGGACTTGCTATATTGTACTTCTTACATGTCTGATTCTATTGCAGGTGAAACTCTTTCGATACCATGTATAAGAATTTCTGTACTCAGCATTGATAAGCATTTAATATTTCTCGCTTCACTCTTTTTCCCAGCTCAATCTTATCTAATTTTAAAGCTTAAGCAGATGATGGACTTAAATTCACTGAAAAGCCATCAAATAATGTCAAATAACAAGATTATATGTGTGGTTTGAATTATAAATTTTTAGTTATGTGGGTGACAAATTCACTAGTCACTGAACTTCTCTTATTGACTAGCTTATTTGGCTGGACATCGCTCAATTTTTCTTCTATTTAGCGACTTTGTGCGCATCTTCCTTGTTTGCAATCTGTAAGAAACAAAGAATTGACTAACCACCAATCATGGGTATTTAATATCTGTAGAAAGCAAATTTTACAGTTTTATCATAACTGTTGTGGTATTGCGTATTTAAGTGATTTAAATTGATAGAGAAACCATAGTGACCAAAACAGAACGCTCTGGGTTGCAGATAGTTCATTGACTTAACAAGTAAAGACTTGAAGCACTAAGTAACAACCGAACTTCTTATTTGGTCAATTTGCTCCATTGTTTGTGTTATTAGTTTGTATGCTCAGGTTTCAAATAATGTAAAATTGCAATTCATAACTTTTGAATACATGAAATTTGAATCTAACTTGATTCCAACTTTACTGAACCACAAAATAACCTTTAAAGATCTCTAGTTAAGAAATTGATGTCTTAACATGTCCTGATGCAGGGAGGTACAAAAATCAGGATAATTAGGAGTTGTTGCTTTCCTTGAATTCTATGGTTTCCTTTCAATGCTGCCGAGTACCTTTTCTATTGTCAACTTATTTATTTATTTATTTGGGTAAAAAGAAGCAATTTTACTTTGGCTGCAGGTGGTTGATATACAATTACACTGAGAACAGTAGCCACTGATTCCTCATGGTTGCTGTATATTTGAGGGTGTTGTTTTGCCTGAACACCTTGTTAGTCTGTGTACGCTCGGATTTGAAGGTCATTCTCACATTCCCCGTGCCTGCTTCAGTGTGACAAAAAGCCGCAAAAGATTATTTAAAAGAAAAAAACAGATTGGCTGTTCTTAGACCTTCTCGGACACTTACCATAGTTGAAGAGCAAATTGCTGGCTGTAGCAAGACTGGCAACTAGTGGGGCCTTGCCGAAGTGAAATTGTCATAAGCATGCTTCTGATTCTAGGGGGCTAAGCAAGCCTGGGTTCTCCTTGCACTACGGAAGGACGTGGACCAATCGTGACGAGAATGGACTTCTCCATAATCTAATGTAATTTAAGAAACACACTACAGTTCCCCCCACCCCCTCCCCCACCCACCAAACAAAGGAGAGTGAATTTCATTCTGGCAGGTAAGGACTTGGTTGGACCTTAAGTTCTCTCCTGGTTTGGTCATGTGGTACACCATTAGTTTTACTGGAGATGGTGGGATTTTTATGTTTTTATAAGGGTAATTTATTTTGAATTGGTTAGTTATGTTTGACTTGTTTTGGAGGGTATTGGATGCTCTCTACCAATATTCTGTGGATTGAATCATTATGTGTGGGGATGTGGAAAGGTTGCGTCCTATTGTTCTGGGACGTAATAATACCAAACCTTTGATATTTTCTCCAAACACCATTTCCATTCGAAAATTCTTACTATTTATTCTGTTTTGTCACTTTTGACATAGAAAGAAATATTGTACTACTGTTTATTTTGCACAGGAGATGCTTGTTCACCCTCTTGAAAAGCAAGGGGTTAATGAGAAGATCTCAAGCTGTTGAAGTTCAATATATCCGTAGCTATTATTTTTAGCAAATATTTAGGTAGAACCAATTTTTCACCGTACTTGTAGAACCAATTTTTCACCGTATTTGTAAACTCTATACTGTGAATTCAATCTTAGAAAATTTATAACATCAGCTGAAAGCAATATTTTTTAAAATTTAATCCTTACTACAGAATTTACAAGTGGGGATAAAAAATAGATCTATTTAAATATTTTTTATTATTTTTTAGCCTAATGTCAAAGTGAGCCAATCTTGGGCCTTTAAAGTTTAGGCCAATTTATAAAATCAGTTTACCGTATTCAATGTGGCGGGAACGAATGAAGATTAACGTTGTGAAATTCTACAATCACGGTTATATTGCAAATACGTGGAATTGTAGTTATTGAGGAAGTGAACAAGTGATAAGATTAAATATTAGAAGTCATTTAATTTATTAACATTTTATCATTTGTTTGTCAATTCCATTGATCTTAGGCTCAAACAGAAAAGATCGATCCCAAGTTGTTGAAGCCACATCCCACAAAGCTTATTTAACAAGGCTACCTTGAATCACATACCATAATTATAAAAAGGGAAAATCGCCAAAATAGTCTCTCAACTTTTACACTTTAGCCAAAATAGTCTCTCAACTTTCTTTTTAGCCAGAATAGTCCCTCAACTTTCTTTTTAGCCAGAATAGTCCTTCAACTTTTTTTTTAGCCAGAATAGTCCTTTAATTTTTATTTTTTAGTCAAAAAAATCCTTTTATGGTGTAGTCACCATAATTTAAAAGAAACTGTTTTTTTTTTTTTTATAAATTTCAGCTGAAAGGACTATCTTGGCTAAAAAATAAAAGTTGGAGGACCATTCTGGCTACAAAAAAAGTTGAGGGACTATTTTGGCTAAAGTACAAAAGTTGAGGGACTATTTCAGCGATTTTCCCTTATAAAAATAAACGATAAAACAAGAAAGGGTCAACAATAAAAAGTTATAATCATCATTATTGTGCCACTAGCACACCGACATAATTCAATGTGCAATTTTAACAGTCAGCACCTAATTTGACAGTAATCCTAACATTATCCAGTTATACAGAAGTATTCAACAGCAATCAGAATCTGAGAACATAATTTCCAAACAATAATTCAACGTCTAAGCAATCTTCATCACAACTCCCAGAAACCAAATTATGGAATCTAAGCAAGATCTGACCAAAACCTACTGTCACTTGTCAGCGGTACACACTGAACTTCTACACCACACATGGAAAGCTCAGCTCAGCCCAGCCAGCCATCTTATAGCAGGTCAGAAGCATAATTGGTAATAGTAATAAGCAAATAAGAACAAAAGGGTTTCATTTAATGATTAATGAAGTCCATGACAGACAACACAGCCAAATTGATACCACTGTTACCTTCAAAGATATTAGAAATAATTACTGGATCCTTGCTATATCCTGATATTTACAACAAATTTCTACCCTGGTGAGCAATCATCCCACAATACAAATAATTCAATCCTCAAGGACTGAACAATGAAAGATGCCAATAGTCCTCTCTGAACAAAATGGGAAAGAGATTAGAACAATGTCACACCTATCTCAACCTATTCCTCTTACTAGCTAGAACTGCAAGCTGGTATGACTACTTGTAAAACATGAGGACACCCAGGAGATACAGAGAGGGGGGGGAAGGAAGTATAGACAACAAGAGACATCTAAATGCTCATTAAGCAAGACGGACACAATTTTATCCACTGCTGATTTTCAGTAATTTGAGCCCTTCACTAAAATTTACCTCAACAGGTGAAATGATTCACCTTCTGTGCACACCTTAGTTAATCCAGAGACTTCTGCATGGAAAAAGGTAATAAGAATATAATAAAACACCTGTTGCATCAGAACTGTTATCATAAGAAATTTTCTTAACTTTCCAGCATGCCACTGAACCAGCAGATGTTGTGATGCATATTGTGGATTGAGCATTCCAAATTGTCGAACCTAATATTATAGGATGACTATGAAGCCATTTTTAGGGCATACAATTCTTGCTAGTCATCCAATCACATTAACCTATTTTTGGAATTTCTTCTAAATTAAAGTTGATCAGTTAATTAAAAGGAAGTAATAAATGTGATAAAGATAAGATGAGTACCATAAGTAACAGACAAGTACTATGAGTAACAATACGTACAGCAACAAATCCAGAGGGAGATAATCTTGCCAGTAAAGTCAAGATTAAGAATGCACACAAAGCTTGCAAGTCCTTAACAGGTCAGGCGAAACTTGATAACATCCTATAATAGAGTGCTTTAAGCTGAACGATGAGCGTGTACCAAGAGTTTGTCGTCATACTATTCATTATGGATAAGCATAACAAATATTCAACAGAGTTGGCAGAAGTAGAGATATTTCATACAGGATTATAGACATTCTTTGAAGTTCAGAGTTTCAAGACCATTAGCTTGACTGAAAGGAGACAAAAGGTCCAGACCATCTGCATTGCTGAATCATGCCAGAATTCCTGATTTCAGAAAGCCCACCGTCCTGCAACATGGACTTAAACCCAGGATCCCTTCCCCAATGTCCACCCATGAGACCTGAACCAAATGGTTTTCATTCAAGAGTACAAGTGCCTCCCCCCCCCAAAAAAATGCCCTGCTGGAGTAGGGAAATTGGAAAATGTGTCTGATTGACAAACAACTCCTCAACAGATAAAATCAGGAAATTCTTAGGAAGAGGGTCTGCTACCAAGACTATCCTTCATTATAACATGCCCCAACTAAAAATAAGTAGGTGGTTCATGAGATAACATAAGTAAACTCATACTATGTCTTCTCTTTCTCAAGATTCGACATCAATAAGTCGGCTAGGATCAAGTAACATGATTCTATAGAATGAAAGAATTCAACTGAATGAATTGGCAATCTCCATTGAATTCAAAGACCATTTAAACAGTAATTTCTACAGGAAATCACACTCTCAAGTAGCAACTTCTTTTTCCACATAAATTGTACTTGAGGTACCAAAAATCATCCCCCAGCATTGAGTACCAAATAAGAAAGATGACACAAACAAACCAAACCATCCCACTATGTAGGGTCGGCTGCATGAATCCTGCTACGCCATTGCGCTCTGTCATGAACCATATCCCCCCCAATTCCTAGATTGTCTATATCTTCCTTACAAGTTACCCACCCAGTCTTTTTCGGTCTTCCCCTACCCCTGTTATGTTGACTACTTTCTCGAAAATCTACTCGCCTGACAGGCGCTTCTACTAGTCGTCTTAACACATAACCTAACCACCTTAAGCGTGTTTCTCTCATCTTCTCATCAATAGATGCATACTCCAATCTTCTCACGAATATGCTCATTGCATATCTTGTCCATCCTAGTGTACCCACACATCCATCTTAACATTCGCATTTCTACAACTCTCATCTTTTGCTCATTGTGTAATTCACTGCCCAACACTCAGAACCATAAAGCATTGCTGGCCTAATTGTTGTTCTATAAAATTTACCCTTGAGTCGTAAAAGAATGTTGCGGTCGAATAATATTCCCGATGCCATTCTCCATTTAGTCCAAGCCGCTTGTATCCGATGTGTAACATCTCAATCTATACCACCATCACTCTGAAGAACTAATCCTAAATACTTGAAAGACAAGAAAGAGGACTTGATTAAAAAAAAATCTACATGGAGAGATTCAACATGCAAAAAATCATATCAAATTCTAATCGCTGTATAAGATTAGAGAAAGCTTATGCATACCATCACCAAGACTTCTATGGCTGTTATAAAACTACAATTACTAAAATATGACTGTCGGATGATATTGCCTTTTTCTTGTTGAGTATCCAATTCAGACCCATCTTAATTCAGAAAGCCTATCTGCAAATCATCACCTAAACTTTTACTGGTTACAAGTTACCAAAATATCTCTATTAAATGATACTGCCTTTTTCTTTGAGTTTTCATTCTAGACCAATCATTAACGCCTATCTAGAAACCATCACTATTCACCAAGACTTCTACGGTTACAAGTTACCAAAATATCTCCATTAAGTAATACTGCCTTCTTCTATGTGTTTGTATTTTACACCAATCTCAATTCTGAAATCCCATCTGCAAAACCATCACCAAGACTTGAATCAAAGCCTTCGTCTGGTTGGTCCCAAAAGTTAAAATTGGAAAGTAATTAAATTCCTCAAGTCTTTGCAAAGGAAATCTTGTATCAACAGATAACCCATGTTTGAGGTAAAAATTCATAAATTCTTTGAAAACATAGTCTTCAGAAGCAGCAATTGATAACCGAGTGTATAAGGTTCTTGAAGTTAAGTTTTTGAGAGCATACTTTCTGGGAAATAGGAAAATGCTGCTAGCAAGGATGGCAGAAGCTTGCTCCAAGGAGCTTGGATCTGGTGTTGGACCATAAATCTCTCAGTTGTTATTATTGATAAACAGCACAGGAGGTGGAAATTGAGTTATAGAAGCGCGATCTCATCTTGCATTCTTGATAGAAACCAAACTGGATGCCCCACTAGGAGGCTTGCTCCACAACTCTAGATATATTTTTTCAGTAATGTAGTGGCCTTTGTCTATTGACTCTATTTCTTAGCCACTGTATTGTCTACTTAACTCAGTTTCATTTCATTGATCATAGGTTTTAACAGACAATCTCACAAGTAATACAAAGATCAGATCTTTCAACGATACAGTTCATTAGCTGTGGCAAGAAGTGATTAAAATTAAAGATACTCGGCAAAAGTCACTATGCCTTATTGGATATGAACTTCGTCTTGTCTTATCTTTGTTATATGATATTCCAATTTAATTGAGAGTTATTCACCATGTTCTTATGTACTATGGGTCTCCTTTTCTATTGAATTCTTAAGGAAAGAACAGTGTTAAGCAGTTTCTTTCAGCCATGTGCATTGGGGGAAAAGCAGGATTATGACTGTTTGGCAAATCATTCAGTTGTTGCTTCTTTAGTACTGAAGCAGCAGAAAAGACAAAAGTAAATGCACTACTATTTCAATTAATGGAGGAAAAAGGTCATCAAAGAAACAAACATAACCTTATGCAAACAAAAGTTATCAGGTCTCTAAACGAACCTCAAGTACTGAAGGAAAAATATTACTTTAAAGAAGTTAAATAATAGAAACATGATGCCAGAATATGGAATTCATCTTTTTGAATATGTCATAACAGGACATAATTTCTGTACCTCAGATATATCGACTTGAATAACAGTAAGTAAAGGACTCCTCCAAATTCTCTACTGCAACATCAGAGCACTAAAAAATTTCAAAGAACTGTCTGCCTTTATTAGCCTGCTACCTTTATTGCACCCATCTCTTTTATATCAATCTTTGAGCTTTTGTGCTGCAACATTTGAAATATAAGAAGACGTAGCACAACTGGGGAACAAGAAATATCCAAATGCAAAGAAAATCTTTGACAGATGAAGCAGGGTACATTAACTGAATGCAGTCCAACTACGGGAAAAGAAATGAAAGAACATGATCGTTGATGTACCTTACTTTTCTTGTGCTTCTGAATGTCACTGAGATCTTCATCTCCGTCAAGCTTCCTTTTCTAAAATCCCATTAGGTAAAAGTTGTCTTAAATTAGATATAATATATTAAAAGCTTAAAAAGAAGAGAAACATGACTCATCTATATGTACAATGTTTGAAGGATAATAGCTAAAATTTGCTGATACCAACAACAAAAGTGCACCTATATGGCTATATGTCAACACAAAATTAGCTGATTTGAGTCTAATCCGTTATATGTGATTATTTGCTCAAAGTTAATACTTCAAGTCATGAATTATTGCTCATAAAAGGGCATTCACAAGAAGTGGGAACAAAACAGTTAAAAAGAAATGATTTAGAATATAGTAAAAAGTTTTATTACATTTCTTCTGTTTAGGCAAAGCAGGAGCAACATAATATAATATCCAAACCTTCTCATGATGTTTCTTTGAGTGCTCAGCAGCAGAATCATAATGGCCACTTTTATCTTTCTTTTTCTCTTTGTCTTTATCTTTACTTCGATCTTTATGACGGTGTTTGTGCTTCTTATGCTCTTTATCCTTCTCCTTGTCTTTGTCCTTATGCTTTTTATGCTTCTTCTCCTTGTCTTTAGACTCGCCTTTCGATTTAGCAGCTATGGTAGGAATGCCCTTCTCGGACTTCAAAACATACCCAGAACGCAATGTATGAGTACTCCCCCATAAGGTGGCGAAGAGCGTGATGGAATAAAACAAAATGAAAAGAAAATCCATCTGCTATCCTAGCTAAGTAAATCAAAGATGTAAAACAAAAAGGCCATCATGGATCACAAGTAGCTAAATCAAGAAATTTTAGATAAAGAAATAGATTCTTACAGCAGGCAGATATACTGGAGCTGTCTCCCTTAGTTGGAAAGCTTCTCTCAGAACATCCAGTTCAAATGGCTGTATGCGTGCATTTGTCTCTCTTGAGAGGGAAGTGTTCTGAATAAGCTGATCCAATTGCATCCCTTCACCTTTCCTAATTTCCGTGTCTCCCACCACATTGTGAAGATAGTGTGAATCGGAAATAGACAACGGAAGTGACTTCTTACAGAAGAACTCATGATGAGGCAACAGTTTGTAATGGCTTATAAGATCAACAGCACCTGTAAGTTCTCTGGGTCCTAGTTTGATAATAGCATTAAATCAATAGATGTTAACGTCGCAACAGAGAAGTAAACAGTTTACACATTGCTGTAGACATACATCTCAAAAGTTCACCAAATACTTTGAGATTCTTTCCTTGGAACTCCGTAACCAATTAAACCGCTCCTTCGGAAAGTAAAATAACACCAAACAATTATGAAAAAGAAACTTGATAAAATTTGAAGGCTGATATTTTAATTTCTTCACACACATGCCCTATTAGACTCGTTCACCCAAATAAATAAATAGAGACAAGAATAAGCAAATGAGCCCTTTTCATTTTCAATTCACACCCATTTATACTAAGCTTAAGAGTGCACACAACTAAATCTGAGGAATCATTAGAATCTATGTCCTCCTCTTCTTTTCACTCTAACTCTAAAATATTTATATTTTTTATCATCATCTCAAGGAAATCTTAATTGTAAAAACTCACAAGTTAGATTTATCTCACTCTATCAACTATCCTAATTTCTCTCTTGTCATGCACTCATAGTATAGCTAAGCCAGCCATCATAATGAAAGACATTTGACTGCCAACATGTAGTTACAAACTCCAATCTTCCTATTTGGATGTCCCTTGGCACCTCAAGTGAACTTTTTATCACATTGCTCTTAAAATACCTTCAACTTCCTTAGATACTTATCTACTCGCCAATGCATTGGTTAGACTGATCTTACAAATCATCAAAATATACAGTCATATTAATCCTAAAACGAAATAAAAGTCCTAGTTTGACATGAAATATTATGAAATGTGTGCAGATATACACAAAGAAAAGTACACGGTCAGTCATTATTTAGTTATATAAATATATATATATATATATATATATATATATATATACATATTCTGGAACTAAGGTCAACACTCTATATATCTATACATATTCTGGAACTAAGGTCAACACTCTACACCTCTGTTCAACACATAAGTAATTCAATATATAAAAACATTATAGAGTTAATGCATTCATGGTTCAACTAAAGAAAAGTACAGATCATTTTCAAAGGCCCGAAACATTCCATATGAAAAGAAATGAACACTTCAACAAATTCCATCTACGTAAGCAACAGATAGAACACTCTCTCACACTCATTTCTTTTACTAAAAATAAAATAAACTGCAAATGATTAATCTGGCAGATATGTACTGACATCAAAATTCAAAACCCAGAGAACGTCGCTTGAATACCTAAATTCAATTAGGGAAGATATGAGTCCAAACAGTGAAATATTTGTTAAAAGAAACACTAGATGGGAAAACAGAAAAGAGTCATGCAAGCACAACAATCAATACACCATAACATGGGAAATAAAAGGAGAAACCAGTATGACACCAGATCCTTGATACATCTTACCTCTTCCAAACTTCTTGCTATCAGGATCCATCAATCAACATCAACTATGCAAGGAGACCATTACAACCTGATATTTAACAAGCAGAAAATGGGAACAATCACCAACTAAACTCAAAACACTGATTGGTTGATCAAAAGAGCAAATAAAATAAAGCACCATCCTTTTCTTTTCATTGTCATCGAAAGTACAATGCAAATGTTAACAATTGACGCCAACTACCACAATTAAAAATAAAATAAAAAATCTATAAGCAACACATATAAGGGAGCAAAGAGTAATTATCAAAAGGCAAAATACAACATCCTTTTTTAATATTGCTTAAATCCATTTACCATAGACATTCCCATTGCCCAAGGATAGTACACAGAATTCATTTACATGATAAAGAATTAAATAAAATAAAAACTCAAGAAAGGAATACATGTAATAAAGAGCAAGAACCTTGTCCTTATTTAACTTAGTCCGCTAAACAAGTACTGGTTGCCAATAGTTGGTTAAAGAACACAATCTATGTACAAGTCGACTTCAAAGCCCAAAGAATAATTAAAAGAGAATGCATAATAAAGTTGCACCTATGGTGGCCTACAAGGGCTCAAGTTTGACAGGCTAAGGAAATCTCTCTACTTGCAGAGTTAAGGCCTTGTATGCCTTGCGTTTTCACAGCAGCAGAAGAATTGTAAATTAGATATATCATTACATACTAGAGAAGTATTCCTACACCCGACAATATATAATTGACCACCTGATGTGAATAAACTATGTGATTATTAAAAAATTAGGATCTCAGATTAAATGCTTCATTGATTAATGATCTCAATTCATACTCTAATGATTTCCTACTTAAAAATCCAGCTAATTATTGTACTTGATCTAAGGGGGAAGACCAGTCAATGCCTATGAAGTACATATATGTAGAAATGGAAATTTATTTGGTATTTGCATTATGCTTCTGGAGTTCCTACATTATTGATCATTCCTGTAATATATATGGTATTCATATGCAATGATGGTTATGGGATTTGAAACTAGGGATGTGCTATTCAACTATTGGGGCAATTACCTTTCCTGCCTCCCTACCATATCCAGCAATACCTGTCTGCATTTATTAGTTATCGTGTAACCTCAACGCGTCCTTGCGCTTTCGTATTTGCATTGAAATTGAAGTTGGTGCTTCTTAAATTATAACGGTGTTCAATCCGTTTTCTTTCAAGTCAAATTTCAAACCCCACTTCTTCATCATTGATGTGAAATTATACTTGCCTTAACTAGATCAGAACGCAGCCTCTGAAGGCAATGTGGCATATTGAAGTTCTCAAATTCACAACGTGGCAAATATAAAGTTCTCGTCTTTGTAACATAAGGTTCTCAACTTTGCAACGCGGCAGATTTACAGTTTTCGACTTTGCAATGTGGCAGATTCACAGTTTTCAACTTTGCATCGTGGCAGGTTCACAACTCCTTCCTAGATATCCCTCCCCACATAACGTATCATTGTTTCTCATTATAAATTTCATATTTTTTTTTTGGAAAAGCATTTGAATTTAACTTGCATACATAAACAAGTTGAGAAGTAATAAAACGAAAACTGCTCACAACCATGAGTTTCATGATAACTAATTAAATTGGTCTTAAAATCCTTATTTAAAAAAAAAAAAAGTAAAAGAAAAAACAAACTAAAAATGCAAGAAAAAACCGCCAATAAATGGTTATCCACTAGCTCAAGACAAAGATTCACATAATCCATAAATAGGTAAAGTTTCAATTTCATGTCAACCAAAGACTCGATTTTTATCCCGAATTAAAAATAAAATAAAAAATGTTAGTGCATGCACCAAGATTAAGCAAAAACATTGCCAAATTACAAGAAATTTAATACTACTATTCACTAATCACGATCGAGGAAAAAAAAATCACCTCAGATTCCAAATTTGTTGCGGAAGAAACCGGCGTGATTTCCTTAAAAAACGCTTCTGATTGGGTTGCTGGTAAGTTAGGGTTTTGATTAAGCAGTAGACACGTCGTCGTTTAAGCTGCTGTCTGTAACCCAAATAAAAAGCCCTAATTTCTTGTTCTGGCCTTCTGGAATGACACTCCGGTTAAGAAAGATCGGACTCTGAATTTTCTTCTCTGGATTCCGCAGTATTCTGAATCGATGTCGTATCGCGTAATATTTTAAGTGTTGTCGTGCTGGTGATGCGATCATGGAGGGCAGGGTGTTTATAGTAATTTCATCACTCACCGATAGATAACTTCACTAGCCAAGTCTTGACCAGTAAAGAGTAAACTACCATAAGAAAAATCCAATGAGAAAAATACATATGATCATTAGCATATCATTTAGTGGATACTCTTGGATAGTTTTACTAATGGAAATGGACAATAATAACGGCCGAACTAATAAAGGAGAATACAAATATGGAAACTCGTTTACAATAATTCAATTCAAGAATATTTGTCAATAACAATTTAGTTGTAAAATTCTATTTAATCATTAAATCTTAATTTTAAATATTTAATCAAATTTTATTCATTTTTTTATAAATATTGACATATTTGTATTCTTATCAATTGATTTTAAATTTATCATATCGTTATATAGATGCAAACATGTGGGTGACTGTGGATATAAATAATCGTTTATCAATAATGAATGCCATTAATATTAAGCATTGTATAACTGGTTAATTTAACATTCCTTTCCTGAGGTTTAGTTTAATTGCAAGAATTTCCTTTCAAGTTTGAAGAATTATACATGTTCCCTTTGTTACATGTTAGGACAATAATAACCTTCACAACTACTTTAATCATCTTTTTTATATTAAAAAAATGAAAAAAAAAAAAAAAAAGGTTAGAAAACTTATAACCTCTCCTTTATCTTATTTTTCTCTCTCTTGTTACTCTTTCCCACACCCTCTGTTGTTTCCCTTGTTGTCTATTTTCCTCTTCAACGGGCTCCTTTCTCACTCTCCCTAACATTTGTGTGTGTGTGCTTTTTTTTTTTTTGGAGCTTCCACTGCAATTCCCTTATTTTCTCTATATATTCCATCCCACTATCCCTTCCCTTCCATTCCCTCATGAGCTTTCTTTCCACACGCCTTCCTTAAGATGCAACTAGTAACAAAACAATTGATTATTTAAATGGTGATTGTGATAGATTTGAGTGTATATATATATATATATATATATATATATATATTTAAACTTTCTTTGTATTGTTTTGTTATGCAATGTAATTGGATCTATTTGAGGTTGCAAGAAGCTTTGTGTGGTGTTATGGTATTAAGAGAGTTTGTATCGTGCTGGGAAATGACTAGCCACAACGTTTGAAGGAAGCGATTGGTGTAGTGATAATTTGCTAGGGTTTTTTTGGGATGGATAAGAGAGAAGATGAGAGTGAAAATTACTTCTAAAAATAATTTCACATACGTATATTTGGATATTCATACGTTTTTCTTGTCCACCTTAACAATGTGGCCAACTTTGTTGTTTGAAAGCTTAAAACAAGAGAGGTAGATGTAATTTTTAATACCTAATTGGAGTTTTTTATAATTGTACTAAATCACAAGGGAGGAATATGAAATTATCCCTTGTATAAAGTTGTTGAGTTTTACTTGTTATTTAAATCATTGCATTGTGGATGAATGTTTAAATTATTGAAGTGTACCCTTCCCCTGCTAATAAAATTTTGAAGGCTTTAACTTTTTTTTTTTCAAATGGGACACTTGTAATAATCTCAAGCTTGTAATGAATTAATTAAATCTCACATAACTATGGTATTTGACTTAATTAAATCTCGCGTAACTATGTTATTACCTCGTCATTTACAAAATTGTGTTCACTTATAAACACTAGTAGGAGTTATACAAGGCATGTCTTATGACGTGTACTTTTAAAAAAAAAAAAAAAAATAGTAGAATTGTTAACAAAATTAAAATAATAGATATAGAGAGTGGAGAGTAAAAATGCAGGAAATGAGTTATAGGAAGGAAGTTATAGATAGTTAATGAAAACATAATAAAAATAAATGGTAAGGATAAATTTGACAAATCATATCTATATGTATAAACCATATATAATGCAAGAGGGTGGGTTTTAGTATCCGCAAATGACAAATATATAAAACTATTGATATCACAATACATATATAATGCAAAAGGCTGGGTTTTAGTATCCGTAAATGACAAATATATAAAACTATTGATATCACAATACATATATAATGCAAGAGGCTGGGTTTTAGTATCTGTAAATGACAAATATATAAAACTATTGATATTACAAGCTCCACAAAAAGAATGAAGGAAAATCAACAAAATATTTAAAATTAATAGTTAGTGATCTAATATAAATTTAGTATATGGATGGATAGTTACGAATTCAAATGATTTTTGGCTTTGTAATATTGAGTTTGACAGGCCAAAACCAATATATAAGGTAAAATTATATTAAATCAATAACTTTTGTTTTTAGATATTTTATCGAATTTTATTGAGAGTCACTCTAAATTATTAATTTATGCAGTTTGCCACTGTAAACTTTTTATCTTTTTCACACTTAAAATTCCATCATCTGAGCTCCGGCGAATTGAGACATTAAACAACAAATCTACCCTTTTAATGACGAGCATATGTGGTTTTATGGTTAATTTGTAGTAGAACTCGACGTCAGTGGTGGAGGAGGAAGGTAATGCCTCACCATGGCTGCAGAAAATGACAACGGCTATTAACCACTACATAAAATGACTAGTCAGGCGGCCTCGTTGCCTGTCACCTCGCCGGTAGCTCTTTCACAAGACCTTGCTATTACATTTTTTGTTTTTTCTGAAAAAATGTCTCAAGGTAGGAAAAAATATTGGTCTCCGTGGACTGAAATTAAAAGAAAATTTCGGGTTAAGTAAGACTTGCAAGGAGAAATTAGGTATTGGGCGGGGCGGGGCGGGTGATGGTGATCGCTTTGATATAAAAATTATGTAATTTACTTTTTAATTTTTTTTTAAATTAAAATTCTTTTATTTTAAAATATTAGCCTTTTGTACTCTTAAAAATTGTATAAAATATAAAAAGTGTTTATTATGTATATATTTATATAGTTTTATTTTTCAAGAGTTTTAAAAATATATCATTTTTTTTATATTTTTTTAAAATTTCAATAAATCTCTTTAAAAATTTAAAGTTTACCCAGTAAAATTTTATAAAAATTATAAAATAATCTCTCTAAAAATATGTATATATAGTTTTTGTTCTTTAAAGTTCAACTCTTAAATCCGTCCTCGTGAGAAATGATGTTTTTTCTTGGGTTTTCTAATGTTGGAAGGGGGAGATTTTGAGAGAATTAATCGGTGTTGTTTGGTGAATATTTTCCTTTTACTCAATATTTTGTCGACATTATGCTACAATTCGTGAATTAGTGGGAAGTTTTTTGACCATTTTCACGCAATGTTTTCTAAATTTAAAGCTACTGCATTTTGTTTATAAATTGGAGGAAAACGCGGGAAGATTGAGGAAATGCCCTCTATTGGATATGATCCTCCATTGTTGCCTATCAAAATAAAGAGTTTTGGCATATTCTCTCATCAAAATGCCCATCTGGGTACAAATAAAATGAAAAGGGTTATAAGGATTTTTTTCATTGGCAAATATTTAACTAGATTCGGTTTTTAATTTCATTTATAAATCCTGTAGTGTGTATTAAATTTTAAATAATTTATGACATCAGCTGATGTAAGTAAAATTTTTTAAAATTTAATTATGACCATAGGATCTGATCAAAAATCAGATTTACTTAAGTATTTTCTTTTTTCATTAGTCATTGTCGAATGAATTTTGCAAGATTCCGTCGGCTTTCAGTTTGTTGTAGTAGATTGCATAAAATTAGAAGTTCAAGGTGATTTAATGCTGAAATTGATAATTCGGAGTCTAAAGTGATGCAAATTGTACATAGTTGAAGGGTGCAAACTACAGTTAATCGTTTTGTTTATTATTTCATAAATATAATTAGTGAAAAAGAGCACTCAATGTGTAGGTAAAATAAAATAAAAAATGCATCAACCAAAAATGAAGAAGTAAAAAAAAATGGGAAAGTTATTAAAAATTTAAATATTCGATGGAATAGTAATAAAAAACTAAAAGATAAGTATATCAAAAGACACTTAGAGTCTCTATATATGTGGAAGAAAAATACTTATATAGATTCGATTTTTGACTCTACTTGTAGATCTTACTATTAAAATTAAATTTTATAAAATTTTTATCAACTAATGTTATAAATTTCATAACATTTAACCTACACCACATAATCTATAAGTGGGACAAAAAATCAAACCTACCTAAATATTTCCCAATGTGGAATAGATAGATAAATGACACATAAACAATGTTGTCGTTTCATTACTTTCAATAGTATATTTACCATAATCTGGAAATAGGCAAATATGGTAGACCCAATTCCTAGCCATTTGAAATATTTTCTTTCAAAAAATTTTCACACCATATAGTTCATTTTCATCAGTCGTAACGTAAAAGGAGAAAACAATACGTACTAATAATTTACTTGAACTGTCAATTTTCTTCCCAAATTTAAAAGAAAAATTAAAAAAAAGCCCTAAAAATCAGTTAATCGGGAAAAGATTTCCTTTCCTGAAGTCAAGTTGCTTAAATTTAGCAACAAAAAACAATCAATCAATCACACCTCAATTTCCGTACAGATTTTCTCATATCCCCTTTCTCCATTTCTTCTTTCCTTTCCATTCCATCATCCTTCTCCTTCTTTTTCTCTCTTTATAATATTAATATCTTAATCTCACACTCTCCCCTCGCGTCAGTACCTTTTTTTTTCTCTCAGCTCTATCCACCAAATCGGGGGGGGAAAAAATCCATCAATTTCATTAAAGAATTCGAAGCGATTCGGAAAGATTCGAAATTTATGGCTGCGAGTGCCAACCCGTCTGGACGGCGGCGGTCATAACAACAGCAACAATCAGGAAGGTACCAGCAATGCAAATGGCGGCGCCACCGATAACGGTGGCGTCTCAATTCCTGAAAATTCAGTACTGGGTCCAACCCAGGCGGGGCTCCACCACAATCCGGGTATTTCGCTCGAGTGGACTGCAGAAGAGCAGTCCGTCTTGGAAGATTTGCTCTCCAAGTTAGTATTTTTTCTTTGTTTTGTGCTTCTTTTGTAATTTATGCATTGCCCTTTTGCAGAAATTTTGATTAATTTGTTGTTATTTTGGATCTGTGCGGTAAATTTCGTTTCTTGAAATTATTTATGTAGTAATTGTTATTTGATTTAAGTTCGTATAATGTTTTCTGCGTGCTGTGCATTCAATTAATAAAACGGAGATAAAAATGTAGAGTTTTTGGTGAATACTAAAGCAATACCAAGTTACTACCTTGTCTATTTACTCGACTTTAGTGGCCTCATAACGTCTGAAGTTAAGTTGATAGCCATCAGTTGTTCCAGTTCTAGGACGTATTGATTGTAAGTTTGTAACAAAAGATTTTGGAAGGCCGGAGGGCACGTTCCAGTTAAGTTGATAGCCATGTTCCAGTTAAGTTCAAGTTAAGTTGATAGCCATGTTCCAGTTCGGAGGCCAAACTTTTATCTTCTAAAAGGGCATTCATAAAAAAAATTTCTTGGCATTGTTAAGATTTTTGTCTTCTTTAATACCAAAGAAAAATAAAATAAAATAATTTGATTTATCTGTGCCAGCAGAAAAAGTGCTAAAGGAAAGACCAACATTGAGGAAGATATGATAAGTCAAAGCACTTTGAGGAGCAAGATAGAAATCTTCTAAGAGAAGATACCTTTTTTCTAGTTATTATGAAGATATGTTGCCAAACGGTGATTTTGTCAATTAAGACGATGGTTTGGTTTGTTCTAATTCATCTCAATTTTATTCGCCATCAAAGTCGTTGAAGCTGCCACAGTCTTTTGAGAGATAGTTTTCATTCCTTTCGAATTCCCTTTGCGCCATGTGGACGCATTTCTATTTTCAACGTGTTAGTGGGTCAACTCCGCTGCTGGCCAAAAATTAAAGTTTGATTTTCAGCGAGAGAGAGAGCTTTTATGTTCACTTGTAGCTAGGAAAATAATTTGATTTGGGCTCAAAATCCAAATGTTTAAACTTTTGGCATTTTCTGATTGACATGCACAAACTATCTACTAAGAGAAAGATGCATAACTTTGTAATTGACAGGACAACACTTTTTTTTTGGTCATTTTATTTTGTGCCTTAATATAAATGTTGAAGTCTCCAACTTTGATTTCCTAGTTCCATTGTGTCCTTTTTCTGGTTGTGGTTATATCTATATTTACAGTAGTTGCTAGTCCCATTGTGGAAGTGATATTTAAGTTGACAAAAGAATATATCTTGCAGATATTCTACAGAAACGAATGTTGTTCGGTATGCAAAAATTGCTATGCAATTAAAAGATAAAACAGTTCGCGATGTGGCATTGCATACCGTTGTAGATGGATGACTGTAAGTTTTACCCTTTCATTTGTTTTATTTGTTTTTTTTCCCATTTCTTGCTTTGTCATTGAGTACTACAACTTTCTCACACGTAGTCAGCAGAAGAAGATTCTAGTTTGAGTGATAAATTTGTTGTCAAATGTGAGTTTGCTCCATTGTGGAATTAGATGTCATGGGTTTGATATATTAAATAGCTTTTGTTCATGTAGGGTGGCAAGATGGCATGCACTTGCTTTGTGTTAGACCTCACAGTATTGGAAGTCGTGTGCACTGAATTTGCCTTTTTATGTTATGACAAGTCTAGAAATATGTTTAAAAAACAATTTTGGAAAATCATAATGCAGTATGCAGTTTGAATATTATACACAAATGTTTTCCATTACTTCTATAAAATCTCAGAATGTTAGATCTAAGTTACACTCTAATTTATCTTAATTTATTTGCAATTTTTTTTTTTTTTTTAAAACTTTGAGATGTCCATTTAACACATTCATTGGTCTTGTTATTTTCATTGGCATTCAGTTCATGATGAATAAAACTTGCGTTTATAGTTCTCTCTCTACCTTTCCCATTTTCATGTGGGAGGGAAGAATCAGTGCTATTCTGAGGGGTCGATTTCGATTGTGTTTTTTTGTTTGAATAATTTTATTGTCAATGGTCAGTTATAGCATTTAAAAATGAGAGCCTTTATATTTTGCAGAAAAAGGAAAATGGCAAACGAAGGAAAGACGACCATAATTCATCAAGGAAAAGCAAAGACAAAAAGGTATTCCCTAACTATAGGTAGTTTTCTCTGCCTTGCTCGAAATGTGTACATGTGAGAATAATTTTAGTGCAACTTGTGCTCCTACCTTCAACCGCATTGCGTTGATGGTAAAATATGTTTACACTAATGAACACCACTCTATTACACTGGCTGGCATGAAGGCTGCAAGTTTACCATTTAGCTATTTGAACAATTTAAAGGGAACAAAAAACTAAAATCCTAGTTATCTGGTGTTCTTTTGATTTAGAAATTCTTCTTAAAGAACTGTTGTTGCTTTTGTGACCAGAGATATAAAGCTTCTCTGTGTTCCCTTAAAAGCTAGGTTGAGTTGTCTCAATTTGATAACAAATTAGCCATATGGCAGGTGGCCTTAGTTTTTTTCACTAACCACTCTAGTGCTTCAGCTTTGCCTTCGTAGTACTCCCTTCTCAACCCTTCCCTGCAGAGTGTGGATATGAGATGTTTTTTCTTGCATACAGGTACTTGTCTTGGGCACTCTTTTAGAATAAGTAGATGGAGGTCTATTTGGACCATTTTTGAGCATCAAAAAATTGACAAGTGACTGTGTGGCAAATTTCTAGGCATTTTTTACTTATATTTGGGACTTGGTTGAGATTGGAGGGATCATGAATTTAATGGCTGTTTTCTAATTAGTCTTGGTTTGCTTGCCAATGGACCTTGAGGAGCTAATTATGAAGGGATTTATATTTTTACCATTCAAATTAGCTGTGCTGTCAAATTGCAGGCCCTACATAGTAAATCTTTTCTTTGGGAGATCTCATGTATCAGCAAAACGAAACCTAAAATAAGAATTCTCCTCATGGAATCTGCTATAGTACAAAGTAAAACCTACCAAAGTTATCCATCATTCTTTGGTGATATCAACCACCAGTGTTTGAAATCCCTTCTTTTCCTGTTAGGCTGTTAGTTCACTTAAATAACACATTCATCTAATATTTATGTTTTTGGTTCTCAGGAAAAAGTTACAGATTCTCTGCCAAAGTCTCATGTTGCAAGTCGTACCAATGGCCCACCATATAGTCAGTCAGTGATATCCATGGACAGTGATGATGGCATCTCATATCAAGGTTGGTAGATACTTTTATATGATAATGACTAACAAAACAAGGACCTTTTTTTTTGCCCCAAATAACTTTGCCATTATGAAATGCATGGCTGCGTATCTAATTTCCTCTGTGGATGGGTCTATAACTCTTTCAATTGATCGAAATTTGTGATTTGCAGCCATAGGTGGTGTAACTGATAGACAGCTTCTTGAGCAAAGTGCTCAGGCCTTGGATCAAATTTCTGCAAATTTTTCTGCTTTCAAGGTAATTTGAGTTTCTTTCTCTCTAGATATTCATTTAAGATGTTACTTTGGATATGCAACAGGAGAACAGGAGATGTAATACTCCTGTATTGTTGCAGCTTTCTGATTCCATTTTGAATTCAATGATAAATTTATAATTATTATAATGTGGTCATCTTGTAATCAAGTGTTTTTTTTTTTTTTTTTTAAATTTCTTTTGCCACTATCAGTTTTTTAGTTAGATCTGATGGTATGGCTCAATTTCCTTGAGTTTAGAGAATTCTGACAAATATAACCTGGTCATTGATGTTCCCAACAATTTTTATTAATTGACATCTTTGGAGCTTATATTGATCAGCACTTTCTATGGTTGTGACCTGAGAACATTGACAAATTTTTTCTTGTGCAGATACAGGAGAACATAAATCTCTTCTTCCAAGCTCGAAATAATATCCTCAACGTCGCATGAATGAGTATGTTATTCTATTTTATGTGCAATTTTTGCATGCTTTAGTTTTCCTGTTAACAAAATCTGAACGATTTTAATAGCCTTAATCCCTTTTAACCTTTACAACTGTAGTTTAAAAATTTTCCCCATAAGTTTCCTTCTCTTTCAAGTGTATTTCCTCAAACTGCTTTGATCTTCCTGCCTCCCTGGCTGGGGGGAGGAGGGCATCTCAGTCGCATTTGGCACCTTGACATTCAGAAGGATAAGATTCACAGGGACGTATGCTTTTATATCTAGTGTTATTTGGATTGGGTCTTGAATTTCCTCTCAAATATTTTTCTCCATTTTATTTGTAGAAACTCTTTTCATCATCTCGATATCCTGTCTCAATAAATAATGGGACCACGATGCAAACTTCAAACTCCAATGGGGATTTTGTTTTATTTTAAGCCTCAATGATAATGTGATTTGTCCACGGGAAATACCTCTAAAATAATGGTTAAAGCAAGGAGCATTCTGATCGAATTGATTGACAATTTTTTTGTTAATTGACTAAAGTATTAACTGTGACTTTATGACATCAGCGGGATTCTGTTTTTGTTTTTCCAATTGCATTCATAAAGGTCATCCATTCGTAAGTTCTCATGATTGTTAACAAGTATAAAATGCGGCTGTCAAAGCATATTATGCTGATATGAACTACTAGTGCTGTTTGTGCAGCTTGAATGACATGCCAGAGATAATGAAGCAGATGCCACCACTTCCTGTGAAGCTGAATGAAGACCTTGCCAACAAGATTCTACCTCGGCCTCCATCCTTGTCGAAAAAATCTTGAGAAGCTGGTCTCCTTATGTGGTGTTACTGATACTGAAGATGCTGTCTACTATATCCCTCAAGTCGGGACCCTTGTTATAAAAAAGTGATAAAATAAACAGGCTAATTATGTCTTGTCGCTCTGCTGTTGAAAGTTAGATTAATGTATTGGTCTTGTTGTGTTCTTTATTTCTGTTTCTGGGTTACTTAGTTTATCTCAGGAGTAGTTTGTCCTGTGTATACAGTTAGTTGTGTAGGCCCTGCAGAGACATTGCTGATTTTGTAAATCATTCAAAGAAAAGCAGCCCATGAAAGTTTTTTTATTTTTATTTTATTTTTTATAATTCAAGTTGGGAATAAGTGGAGAATTTTTTGCTTTCTATGATGATTATAGTGTGAACTGTGCAGTCTGTAAGCAATAGAGGATAAGTGGACATTTATATGTGAGCAAAAGGTGATTATGATTACCAAATTATTAGGTTGTTACGTATAAGGTTATTATTGGATTATTTTTTTTTGGGATAAATTTAGTCACTGAACTTCTTTAAATGTGTAGAACGCGTAATAATTACCATTCATTCATTTTGCTCGAACTTCTTTAAGTGTGTAGAATGCTTAATAATTACCATTCATTCATTTTGCTCTTTATATATAGTTTTGTGTATACGATGGAACTTGGAAGTAAAACTAATTATTGTAATGGGAAATCAGTTACAATCCAAAGCATTATATTTGGATTAAATTGCTAACCACATTTTTATGAAACATGCACCACACCTGATAAAAATGATATTGAAAAATGACGTGCACCTTGTTGTGTGGAGAGATACTTCTCCTATTTTATATATATATAAATAATATTTAAAATAATGGTCATGGTCATTTCATATTATAAATAATCCTAAGTTATTCTAAATAATGGTTTCTTATTTTTTTAAATAACTCTAAATAAGATTTTAAATAATATCTCAAACTTTAATTGTCTAATAGTACTTATAAATAACTATAAACGGGCTTTAAAATGGAGTTAAAAAAAAAAAGAAAAGAGTCAAGTTTTGTTATTGCAATTCGAGTGTTTGAGCTTCATAAACAATCTGGAGAGTAGCACTCCTCCAATGTAACAAAAATTTAGCATTGATAAGGAAAACATTATTCTTTAAAATAATCTACAAAATTATCGAAATACATTTTAATTAATTATATATATATTTTATCTCATCATAGATTAAAAATTACTTCTACACTTTAACTTTTTGTTTTAGAAAATAAAAATCCCCAATTGAATTAACGGAAAAGGGGGAAAAAAAGAATGGTGACGTGAGAATGACGTGGCGGGATTGTCAAGGATGAAGCACACGAGCAGAGTCTTATAAACCCTCACTCCCTCTCGGTCTTCTTCAGCTGCCCCTCTCTCTCCTCAACAAAATTAATTTATTTTTTCTCCTAAAAATCTCACTTCCATATTTGCCCCATTCAACAACAACTTTTCTCTCTCCGAATTTCGATAATTATTTTTTCATTTCATTTAAGAATTTTTCGTTTTTCCCGAGGGATAAAAGGAGGGGCCGTTGACGGAGGCAGGACAATGACGGAGGCGTCACCGCCGCTGACGCCGGAGGAAGAGAAGCCCACTATCCGAGACATTGCAGTCGCAGCTGAAGCCCAAACCAAAGAAGGCGACACCTTTTATTTAATCACTCAAAGGTACTTCGATTCCACCCGCAGATCGTCTTTAATTTTAAAGCGAAGCATTATTTTCCCCGAGGGTTTTTCTACCCTTTTTGTTTATGTATTTTCCTCGGCGGCATATTTATTTATTTTTTTGTGGATAAAATATTAAATTGAAATATCTGTTGTAAGAATTAGGGTTTAAGACTACTACCAGAAATTCACAATACCATATAGTAGACCTGGATGCTGGGCCTATGCTTTAACTTTTCAATTTTTGGAATTTAGGTTTTAGAATTGGAAGCTCAGAAATTTGAGAACTCGAGAATTCTTTCCCTAAACACGTTGTTTGGAAGGCCATAGAGTTGTGGAGTAATCTTCTTGCTGTTAATTGATGAATTAGTTTGTGGCTTCATAGATTTTTTTGGGGGTCAAATTTCAGCTTTTGGGGATGATAAATTTGATATGTTTTTTCATTGGTGCTTTTATATGTGTTTGTTGACAGATGGTGGCAAGATTGGCTCGAATATGTGAATCAAAGTCAGACGACCAATACAACTAATGGATGCCTCATCTGAGCACCATGATTCAGCCGGTTCAAGTTCCTTGAAAAGGCCATCAAACATTGATAATTCTGATTTAATATATGAAGCAGCATCAGGGAAGTCTGCAACGGGAACCGAGCTTCACGACACCTTAGTAGAAGGCACCGATTACATATTGCTTCCACAAGAAGTATGGAATCAGCTATATGCATGGTGAGTCTATACTTGGGGCAAATTACACATAATTTTGTCTTTTGCAGGGCACACATTGGTACTTTTATGGCATTTACTTCACCTTTTGTAAAGTTCTACACTGCTGTGCCGAGGAAAATGAGGCCCGTGCATAGAAGAGGCTAAAGGAAAGTAGTGGTTGCTGATATTCAGTCAGGAACTGCCCCTCTAAAACTACAAACTAAATTTCTGGACACGTTTCTGTTATGCTGGATTTTTGACATTTGTCCATCACATCAAAGCCAAATAGAACTCCTCCCGCATTTTATCATGCACACAAATACATACCCTCATCTTTTATAAATTTTTTAGTTCCATATTTTTCTTTGTCAAGACAGTAGGGTGGGAGACCATTATAATCACAACTCAAGGACAACCTTGTGAAATTCACTCATTGTTAACAAATGACGAGTGGAGGTCAGTGGAATATTTAGGAAGACGTAGTTGAGGCCTTTGTCATTTTGATAAATTTCAGAAATTTGTTGAAATTTATTGTTAAACTTACTTTTCTGACCTCAGTTTAAATAATTTACCAGCAGTTGTCTATTATGCTGCATGTTGGGAAAATTATGTTGTGTAACTTCATTAAACCCCACATCCAGGTAAATTCTTTTTAAAATTATTGAGATTTTTTTTTTTTTTTTTTTATATTTTTAGTGGTTTAGCATTCAACTTTGAAAAAATTATGGTTTCTTTGGCACCCTTTTCTCTTAAAACTGTATTTGCATTAGTTGGACACACACCAGAGCAATAGATTTGTGACCCTCATCGGGCGGGTACTAGGTGAAAATATCGGATATGGAGCATCTATGTGAACCCAACAAATGCTGCAGCTGATGGTAAAATTGTCTCGGACTAGGATAAGATTAAGGTTTTATGCTTTTAACTAGATTGTACTGGAAGCAAACTGACGAAGATACTGCCATCTATTTCAGTTTACATCATAATAAATCCATTTTCTGGATTGAGTCTGAACATCCCTCGGATAATGCTAAAGAAGCTATAACAACCTATCTTTCTGGATTTTGAATACTTCCCACTGTGATTATCAAATTAGATGGCTGTACTTTGTTTAAAGGATGACTAAAGGAGTTACTGAACAGAATCACCACTACTTGGTGGGACAGGTATGGAGGGGGACCTGTGCTGGCTCGGAAAGTGATCAACTCTGGTCTTTCTCAAACAGAATTGTCTGTAGAAGTTTATCCTCTGCGACTGCAATTACATCTAATGCCAAAAGGGAACTGTTCAACTACAAGGATAAGCAAAAAGGTATCCATCAGTTTTTATTTAACTCACCACTTCTTTTTCCTGAGACCTATGAACAAGAACCGAAGCAAAAGAAAGAATAACTCTTCTTTCTCCTACTGCACATTACTGCACTCATTACATGGATGAATAATATGAATAATTTTGCAGGAAACTATTGGAGAACTTCATAAAAGAGCCTGTGAAATTTTTGATCTTAATCCAGATCAAGTAAACATTAATTCTTTCCGTTTCTTCAAGTTAGCTTTTGGATTTGCTCAATATCATGTTTTTTGTGTTATCTAAATCTGTATTTCTTTTTCTAGGTCTGTATTTGGGATTATTTCAGTCATCGAAAGCATGCTTTAATGAATGATATGGAAAAGACCCTTGATGATGCAAATATACAAATGGACCAGGATGTAAGTTTCTCTATGTTAGCATGAAAGCACTTCGTGTTAACCTTTTAAGATTGTTATGTACTTCTGGAAGTTTGTTTAATGTTTGCTGACTTATAAGGAGGTTGACAATTAACGGTTTCAGTTGATAAACAATGGTTAATATATCTTGTATTAGATGAGCATATGCTTATGGATTGTAGTTTTAACTCATTTGGATCTCCACTAGAGTCTTATATTCTGTGTGTGTGTGTATATATTTTTGTGTGTATAAGATATAATATTACATACTACCTATTGCAATATACACACACACAACACACAACACATAACAAACACACATATATATGACACAGTTTATCATTCTGGATTTTGAGATTTGTCCTTTGGCTTGCTATTTCTCTTTTAGCATTGATTTTTGCCCAACCCATTGATTGTTGCTCAACTTGGTGATGAGGTGGGGTTTTTTTGCGGTTTGTATCACAAAGTTCCTCATGTTCTAATAATTTAGTAATTTCCTTCTATGCAATTGTTGAAATAGATTTTGGTGGAGGTCATTGACAACAATACTGGCAGTATTACAAATTCTCTTAATGAGAATGGGGCTGCTGATAATGGAACACTGGCTTTTGTTGAGCCATCTCAGTCAAGCTTCTCAATTGCTGGAGGTTTGTCTGCAAGCAAGGGCTCATCCAGAAATGGTAATTCATCACAGAACTTGGGATCAGTTAAGGAAGCAGATAAGACTTATGGAAGCGTTGGTGTCAGTACGAGGGGCTCTTCTTGTGGTTTGACTGGATTGTTGAACCTTGGTAACACATGCTTCATGAATAGTGCCATACAATGTCTTGTTCATACACCGGAATTTGCACGTTACTTCCGAGAAGATTACTATCAAGAGATAAACAGGCAGAATCCTCTAGGCATGGTGGTAGGTCTCAAAATTCTGATGATATCCATGCTTTGTTCATATACTATTCTGCTGAAACATAATTTGCCTGAAAGGAAAGATTTTTGTTTATTTAGTGACTAGATTCTTAGGGCGTCCTTTTTCCAGCATTTTGATGTTGCCTCTGTTTGACATAGAACATTATGGACATGCAGCAAAGCTCTGAGATTTCATGTTAGTGTTGTATCTCAAATTTGTGCCTTACTGCTTGTAGGTTTTGTCAGAGTTGCGTTAGAGTATATATCCTAATTCTTCATATACTTTACAGTATAGACCAGTGACAATATCTTATTAAATCTCTACATTTGTTTATGCAATGTCGATAAGATCTATGCAGTGAATTAGAGGGCTCGAGGAGCAGATTAATAATATTCTGTGATTGGTTCCTCAGTACCTAGGTCCCTGTGGAGAGGATGTGATTGATTGGTAGAGAACTCATTAGTGACCTTTTTCATTGAAATTGCAGGGTGAGTTAGCCTTAGCATTTGGTGACTTGCTCCGAAAGCTTTGGGCACCAGGCCGAACCCCAGTTGCTCCTCGCCCATTCAAAGCGAAGCTTGCTCGCTTTGCACCGCAATTCAGTGGATACAATCAGCATGATTCTCAGGTTCATTGCATGCCATATTGTATTTTTATGAGTATGGCTTTATACATGGACAATTATCATGCAAGTTTTCTGTGCAGGAGCTCCTTGCTTTCTTGTTGGATGGACTTCATGAAGATTTGAATCGTGTGAAGCATAAAAAGCCATACATAAAATCTAAAGACGCAGATGGCAGACCTGATGAAGAGGTAGCTGATGAGTATTGGGCAAATCACATTGCTCGTAATGATTCAATTATCGTGGATGTATGCCAGGTGAGTTATCATGAGAATATACTATTCACTGGAAACAATAGATACTGAATTTTATTAACCAAATGAAAGTGCCAGTTAGCAAAACCTAGGTTTGCTATGTCTGCGGTCCAAGTTCTTCTGAACTTGTGTTTGTAATTGAATCATCCTTATTGCAAATGAGAAATCTGAAGCTCATGATTGTAGCCCATGCAGGCTGAAATTTCTTGACATTTTTTCTCCTTTTGCTGCAGTACTGATTATATTTGCTTGTGGATTATTCTGTTTTTTAGGTCATCCTGTTGTGGCTTGTACAGATTCTCTTATTTGTATCCTTGTATAAGGGTTTACTACTGTGAGTCTGTGACTACTACATTCGGAAGAATTTTAAGGAAGTACAATTTTCTGCAGATTTATTCAGTTAAAAACAATAGTATACATTATATTGACTAGAAAAATCAGTATTTTGGATCTACTTGCATTATAAGCAAATAAAATTATTTATGCTCTCCACTCAGGCATATTTTCTTTATTTACATACTGCAATTCATTCCAAATTGTTTCTATTGTACAATTGCTGCAGAATACAACACTCTTCTAAAGTCTATATTTCTGTTTGCCATTTTATAGGGCCAATACAAGTCAACTCTAGTTTGTCCTGTATGTAACAAAATCTCAGTTACATTTGATCCATTCATGTATCTTTCGCTGCCACTTCAATTCACATCAAATCGAAGTATGACAGTTACAGTTTTCACATGTGATGGAACTGCACCTCCTGCTGCTTACACTGTTACAGTACCAAATACTGTAACTGCAGGGACCTGATACAAGCACTTTCCATTACATGTTCTCTGAAGCACAATGAGAAGCTTTTGCTTGCAGAGGTTTGCACGGAACAACCACATTTTTTGCAGTTCTATGGTTTTTAATGACCTCACATCTAATCTTATTTACTTGAGTTATACTATTTTGTTTCTCATAGATACGGGGCCACAATATATATCAGTACTTGGAAGATCCTTTAATTTCATTAGCTTCCATTAGAGATGATGACCACCTCGCTGCCTACAAGATACCAAAATTAACGAAGAATACAAAATTTCTTCAGTTGATACACCGCAGAGAAGAAAGGTATGCAGCTGCCTTCAAATCTACTGTTCAATTATGAGAAACCTATGGTTTCTTTTAGTTATAGAGAAGTTGCTTGATTCATCCTTTGACATGAAATCTGTTCTAAGCATTATAGAAAAAGGAGTTTGTAAGATCATTAGGAACCCAGAACACTTATTTCATAGTGTCGCTTAAATGGTTAACTTTAAGAGCTTCAACATGCTTTTTATGCCTTGAGGCTAAGCTGGTAAAATATACCAAGTACTTTCCTGCCTGATGTTTAAGTTTTACCATCTATTTTAATCGCTGCTGGCTTTATTCAGGGAAACTGGCAGTACTCAGGGTGTGATGGGTTGGAAACCTTATGGAACACCTCTTGTATCATCAATCTTATGCGAGGATCTAATTACAAGTGGTGACATACAGTCGATAGTTCACACCATGCTTTCACCCATGCTAAGAGCTGAAAATGTGGGCCATCCCAGTTTCACTGGTACTCGCACATCAGTAGCAGCTGCTTCAGATTTGTCCCCAGCTTCTGGTTCAACCAAAGAATGCACTGAACCCAATTTAGCTGCAAAACATGGGAATGGTGGCGGTTCAAAAATGACAAATTTGCAGAAGCTTCCTTTGGTGTTTGTTGATGAAAATAATGTATGCATCGACTTAAGTGTTGGAGAGGATAAGACACTAAAATACTCCTCTTCGTCGCCATCAATACTTGTATTTATTGATTGGTCAAAGAAACTTTTAAAGAATTACGACACACATTACCTAGAAAACTTGCCAGAAGTTTCTAGATATGTTGCCCTGCTACAAAGAAAGCTCGTACTGAACCTTTGTCATTGTATACTTGCTTGGAATCATTTTTACGGGAGGAGCCATTAGTTCCTGAAGACATGTGGTGGGTTTCGTCTTTCTTATTCCATTTGTTGTGAACTATGGGATCTGTGTTCCATACCTTGTGCACGTGTGCATTCTATTGCTGGTGAATTTTTAAATATCATAGATGCTTTACAAAGTTATGTGAATATCTTGTCTGGATTCAATTCATTGTGTATATGTTTTATTGTCTTGTTTATGCATTGTTAAGGTATTGTCCTCGATGCAAGGAGCGACGACAAGCAAGTAAAAAGCTGGATCTATGGAGGCTTCCTGAAGTACTTGTCATCCATCTTAAACGGTTTTCGTACAGCAGGTCTATGAAGCATAAGCTGGAGACTTTTGTCAATTTTCCTGTCCATGATTTTGACTTGACAAATTATGTAGCCAACAAGAACAACTCACAGCGACAGTTGTACGAACTGCGCAATATGCCTTAACAAATCATTATGGTAGCATGGGAAGTGGGCACTATACAGCGCACATTAAGGTGCTGTAATCTCATCTCTCTTTTCGTTTTATGTAGCTTTTCTTGGCACTTGACTGATGTCTGTCAAGGTATATGGCTATTTTATAGGGTACTGGGGGACTAGTGTAAAGCAAGCTTGGATTGCATTGTTCTTATAGCTCATATATGTCTTATTGTGGGATCAATAGTTTATGAGCCATGCTGCTGTATTTGCATACTAAATTTTCTCCTTTTTGGTCACAAAAACAGACTCAAGTAGGACGTATGTCTCTGCACTGCAATTTTACTTATAAGCATCTTGTTCTCCAAGCCTAGCTTTTCATTCTACTTCAATCTCCTTCTGTTCTCATTTCTCTTATGTTTTGGTGTCATGTTTGTTGACTATTTTACTCTTGATTTCATGACCAAGTCGGTTCTGATTTATGTCTGTTTTTATGTGCAGCTTCTTGATGAAAATAGGTGGTATAATTTTGACGACAGCCATATTTCACCAATTAATGAAGACGACGTGAAGTCTGCTGCTGCCTATGTACTGTTTTATAGGAGGGTCAAAACTGATAAACCCCTTTTAAACATTGGTTCACAATCTTCTGCCAATCTCCATAACTTATCTCAAAAGTAGCCTTTGAAGAAATATATTTCGTTTTTTGTTGTACATTGAAATCCTTTTAATACTCTTTGAAAATGTTAAAAATACTAACCCTTGGGCGTTTTTGAAGTCCCATTGGGGGTTAAGGAAGGCTTCACAAGAAAACCATCTTATAGAAGATTTTGGATTAAAAACTCAAATCTCAGTATTTGTTAGTTTCTTTCTCAATATCCTTTATTACGTCTCTTTCAGAGAGAGGAGAGGGGCTTGAAAAGTTTGATGGTTTGGTCTGACATTTTTCAGCAACTCAGTTGGGACCTTGTCTAATCAAAAGGTTGGAGTTATAGATTTATTGTGCTTGGCAGACCCGATATTGATTTATATGCAGATGCCATTTTTCAGGGGCTATGAATGCTAGCGACTAGCGTCTGGATTTCTTGATCGTGTTGTATTTGGTGGGAGGTCGCTTGCTTTATTATTATTATTTTTTCCCTTTTTCGGACCTTTTCACAGGCATCCGGAAGGAGGGCTGGCGTTAGCTTTGCTTTGATACATCTAGAAGAGGAATCATTATATGAAAAATTCAGCCATTCAATTCCAGCAAAAGGGAAGTTTTTGTCTAAATGTGCTCTCCTGGAATGTATGACGGTTGAAATTCTTCAGTGTGATTAAATATTACAGAACAAAAAATGTTGGTCTGTTCCTATTTGTTTCGTTTATCAAGTAACCGAATGAATTTAAATGAATTCGAGGTAGAATATCTAGCACTAAATTTTACATTTTCAGACCTCTTAATGTTTTTTGGTGACGTGATAATTGCCTAACAGTGTAATACCATCCTATTGCTTAAAGTTCTGGCATTCGGCCGTCAATTCACGACCCAAAAATTAAAAAAAAAAAAAATGTACATCAAATTCTTGAATGTACACCAAATTCTCAACGAGTTAAAAGAAGTAATAGTATATTCTCATGTTTGGAAACTCACTCCAACATCAATAGATTCACATTTCCCTCACCAAGTAATTTAGTCTGACCGTCTATGGCCAGCTGCCAATTGCAATGGAGCCGCACATTGCGTGCCACATAATCTCTCTACATTAGTACCACAAGTTAACTACCAAAAGAATGGCGACGCATGAAACGACATTACCAAATCAAAAACTAATATATATATTTAACATTTCTTTGTTTATTTAATTCTAAAGCAATAGTCACTGGTTTATTTAAAAACCAAGAATATCCCCCATTATTTACACTACCAAATCAGAGAAACGAAACTACTCTGTAATAGAAGTAGTTGGTCAACTTTCCCCATCCATTCATTAATTACCAGCTATTAGTACATCATACTTCAAAGCCAGAGACAGAGAGAAGGAAAAAGTATGGAAAAAACACAGATATATCAAGATGAAGATGAAAAAATCTTCCATGTACAATATTGCCACATCCATCTTCATATTTGGTATTCTATTTTCCAACGTAAATTCTCAAGATTCATGTAGTAGAGACCTCGGCCTCCTCAACAGTCAACTACCCTTCAACACAACTTCTTTCAACTGCAATCCTGTATGGAGTTCTCAAAGTTTCATCCTCAGAGTAAGTCCTCCTATGATCCCCTTAAAATGCTTTATAAATTATAATACTTTTCATGTATCGTATGCAAAATCCTTAGCCAGGTGACAATTAACAATCTTTTTTCTTGATCAGTATATGCAAACGGCTCCTTCCGAATGGAGCTTTGTTCTGTCAGCTCCGAATCCAAATTCTTACATCGGAATTGGATTTTCGCCTGATGGAAACATGGTTGGGTCGAGTGCCATCGTGGGGTGGCTAGCATCAGATGGTACAGCCAACATGAAGAGGTATTTTCTTGGGGGACAAAATCCGATAACTAGTGATTCCTGATGAAGGGAACCTAACGCTCGGATCAAACTCATCCATCATACCTGATAATTCAAGAATTTACATGGCTTTCCAGTTGGTAAACACAGATAGGCCGCTGAACCAGCTTATCTACTCCGTTGGACCATCTGGCCAAATTCCGTCCGCTCCAAGCTTCCGTTTGACACAACACACTGATTACGCCTCCACTGTCCTCAATTATGCCACAGGTATGCTAGTTACAACATCACTGAATTTGCTAGAACAAATTAAAATTAATACTATTTCAAAAAAAAAAAAAAATTTAAATTAAATTAATACTTCATTTGTTTATTTTTGGTTAATTCACCAACAACCTTGCTTTCGTTGTCTTGATTTTGACATGTAACACAAAATCTAAGTATTTAAATCAATCGATTTGACTAATTAAATATATATAAAAAATAATAATATGTAAATTATATTTCGTTATTAACATGTTGATATCATATTTATGTCTTTCTTTGGTTTGTGCAACCATATAACGTGCCTCGGAAACAAGAAAGCTTTTTTTAAGTTTAAAGTGGTAAGATGGGTTGATTTAGTGTATTAAGATTAATGTGGACTTTTGGGGATAGTGAGGTGGGAGATTAGTTGGGAACGCTCTAGAAAGATGACTGTGGAGCAGGTGGGGAGCGGGACCCCTACCAACTCTTTTATCCATTTTTTTTTGTTTGGGTTCTTCGGGGTTGGTTTATCGCCTGTTTACAAACTTGTATCCTATTAGCTCAACATGTTTGACTTTGAAGGCAATTCTTCCATCAAAGAAAAAGAATAAAAAGAAGGATGATGTTGCTTTCCTTGTATTGTTATAAAGTATTATGGAAATAAGCAGGAAAAATAATGGAAATTATTATGCCAAGGTGGAAGGGGAAAGGTATCCGACTACTTTTTGGGGCTTCCTTATTTTGAAGGTTTCAAATAATTAAGCTAGTGACCCGTAAGCATGTGCTTTTTCGCAAACAATCATTACAAATCAATTAGAATTAAGACTTCCATTAATTTAAGCATCTTCGCTAGAATACATAACTGTAGGATGAAGGAGGTATTTGGTGTGCGAATGAATTTGAATGAGGATCATAAATTTTTACTATCAGTATAGATTTATATTATTATTTTTTATTTGTTTAGTTTTAATTATAAATGAGGTTTATTATATTAATAAATAAATTAATTTGAAACTCAAATTACAACTGAAGAATGAATATGAACATTTTCGAATATTTTTATTCTCATAAAATGATCTCATAATAATAAACCAAATAAAATTTATGGTATCATTAACATCGTTTTCCATTAATTATTTTCCTTTATATCTATAAACCAAACACCTCTTAACTTTAACACCTTATGATTCACTAGCAGCTCGAGGACTCGGTCTCTAATTCAGTTTGAATATCTATTTGGGATTAATTCATGCTAAAAGTTTTTGTTAATCACCACAGAATTACATAATGAGTGTTCAAAATCAGTAAATTGTTGAATAAATGTGATTAAAAATTAAACCTAATTACCAGAAATATAATCATAACCAGTCCTAACATTCTAAAATAATAATGTCCGATGTCTAATAGGAGGGACACAACTTTCATTTTTGCTTAGTGCTCTAACATTGCCAACACTTACCGCCGCTGGATAAGGAAGACTTACCACCCACAAAGCAAACTAACGCTCCCTCTTTTCTTGTGTATCTTCGTAACCCATCATCTTGTCTTCGACGTCTCAAAGCGGGGTCTTGTGATCATGTCTTCCTGTTCCTTTTTCTGGTCATTTTAGCCCTCTTGAAGGCATAGTCTTTTACCTGGGTACAACCCTTCTTCTTTCTGAACGACTTCGCCCTTTGTAGGAGAATCACCCGAGTCCAGTGCAAGACCTTCCTCGGATCCCTCCCATTCGCTCATCCATGAACCTTCTCTATACCAACTTCTCTTTCTGAGATAGGTTCGGATTTTGTTCTTGTGAGTAACACATATGTATACTTGTTAAACTTCTAAAGCTGCTATTGTAAAATACTTGTTCAATTGCATCAGTCAATAATTAAAAATGAAATTGAGAATTACAATGAACAAACAATTAAAGCACAAAAAAACATTATACTGACCAAAACGATTGATATTTTGAATGATACACAGGTCAATCTCAAACAAAAAATACAAACACAAATTCACTGAGGAAAACCCATGGGATCTTGGTGATGCTAGGATGGGGAATTCTAATGGTGATTGGAGTGATGGTGGCTCGTTACATGAGGCAATACGATCCCATCTGGTTCTATTCTCATACAGCTATTCAATCATTGGGATTTATGTTAGGTGTCGCAGGTATTATTTGTGGCTTTGTCTTAAGCAATCGTGTTAGCACAAACGTGGATAAACACAAAGCCATCGGCATCATCGTTCTCATACTTGGCTGTCTTCAGGTTTGTCCATTTTAATCATTTACGTAATCAATCAATGAAAAATTCTAGTGTTCCGTTAAAAATCATTTTGTTTTGTTATTAAAGAGTAATACAATACATTATTATATATTTTAAAAATTTATACCTAATTTAAATTTAACAGAATAATTACTTGACGGGGACGGTAGAATTTTCCTTGATCATATCTAATAATTAATCTTTTTGTTTTATTATCAGTTAATTAATTTTATTTGAATAATGAATGATGAATAGGTGGTTGCAGTTTTGGTACGACCGGGTAAAGAATCAAAAGTGAGAAAATATTGGAATTGGTATCATTTTGGAGTGGGAAGAAGTTTGCTAATATTGGCTGCTGTGAATGTTTTCTATGGAATCCATATCAGCAATGCAGGAACTTCATGGAATGCTGGTTATGCTGTTGTTCTTGTTATCTTGTTTATCACTGCTCTCGTTTCGGAGTTGAGGATGAGGATGAGTATGAGAGATTAATTATTTTCTTTTTCTTTTTCAAATTTGGTGTTTCATATTTTTATTACATTTTGGTACCCAATAGTGGAGTATTTTCTTTTGCTTTTTTGTTAGTTCAATTGATAGTAACATTTGGATTTTCTCTTATTAAATTCTTTGGATACTGAACCTTTTTTTTGGTACTTTAATTTGGCAAGTAGTTCGTTTTTAATTAATCTCATACTACAAGTTTTGTTACAATAGTCATAACTTTCCCCGGCATGTTAATGACAAAAATTACCAAGTGTTAGTAGGATACATGTGCTTATTGATTCCGGTAAATAATTAGATATATCCGATTTTTGGTCTCACTTGTAGATCTTGTGATTTAAATTAAATTTTAAATAATTTATGACATCAGCTGATGTAAGTAAAATTCTTTAACGTTTAATTTTAATCACAGAATTTATAAATAGAGTCAAAAATCAGATCTATTTATAATATTTTATTCCTAACTAGTAAAAGACAGCCATGTCAGTTGAGTTATTCTACGATGCGCACTAATAATGGCACTCTAAAAAGTAATTTATTGGTAATTGCATGTTTATCCAACATGAAGCTAATGCCTAATGGCAAATGCCTGTCACACACGTGCTCTAATATTTGACTTTTCTGATCATTTCATATATTTTCGTACTTGATTTTATCCTTTTAAATACTCATTAATATTGCATTATCCATTTGAAATGTTAAATAATCGTTTTACTCTTTTTAAATATTTTTTAAAATTTTTAGGTCAAAATATAATTTTATAAAACTTGAGAGAGTAAAATGCAAATCTTGAAAATTTATTAAAACCTCATCACGAAATCATTCTCCAGGACATTTTGCTTACTTCTAAACAAGCTTTCAAACATCTAAACCCATTTAAAAAACTCCTGCAAACCAAATTTCAATAGCTTAGGATTTGTTTAGAAATTTCCTTTCAAATCAAATTGGTGATTCAGGAATTCTCGTAAACCTTTAATCCAACTTCAAAAGTAAGTTTTACTTCCAGATCTGTATGATTTCTTATGTTAAATTCCAAGTTCCTCAGGAAATTAAATTGTTTAATTTTTGTTGTTTATGAATTGATTTGATTACCAAACTATGTTTATAAACTATTGGGACTGGATTTATGATTTGAAATGACTTTTTAACTATTGTTTTTGTGAGATTTGAATTAGGATTTTGACAATTCTTAACCTAATGAGATATTTGAAATTATAAACCCTAATTCTTAGATTTTTATTTTATTTTCACAAATTTAAGTCAGTCATTACTCTTTTATGTTCAATTAATGACTAATTTGAGATTTTGGGTGATGCCCAAAAGTAAATCCCTATCTTAATTTTTATCATAATGGTATAACACTCTCCTGATTTAGGTGATTCGAGATTAGAGTTTTAGATCGTCGAAATTAGGATACGTCTACGAAATCGATTTTTGAGGTAAGTAACGTTTACACCTTTTTATCGATATCCTGTATATGATTGGTATTGTAATTATAGAATAATTGATATTAAGGTAAGTATATTTATTTCGATTAATATTTATAAGGTAAGTACGTTTATAAATTATGTGTTTGTTCTGTAATGTATCAATTGTTCATTAAGTTGTACTACTACGTGTTAATGAATGATTTCTGTGAAGAGCTCAATGGGTCACTTTAGTGGATTTGGCTATGAGTGAGTGAATGAAACGATATACTGAGTACTCTGCTCGTAAATGTTATACCCAATCTATCGGGAAGACAAGTGATAGACACTCCGTTATGCCTTGTCTACTCGGGCGAATAATAGGTAGATCTGGATCCAGTGCTGGGAAGACTTTTGTGAACCATGAACTCATTGACTGACATTTGCATTTTAAAGAATGATAATGTCTTGTATATTGTTCCCTGTACTAATTGTATATTTGTTATCTATAATTAGGTTTAAATATTATTTACTAAGCACGATGTGCTTAATCCGTTATTATTTTCTCCTTTGTTTGTAGTCGATAACCAACAGGAGACGTTAATAGGTCCTGAGTCAAGTGCTAATCAAGGAGGAACAGTACAGACCCCAGTCATTAGCGCTAGAGTTTTCCTGGTTACTGTTTTAGTGTGAGGTTTGTTCTTGTGTTCAGGCCTGTTTGCCTATGGATTTGATAGATTTTCCTTGTGATTGAACTTTTGACTGTGGTTGGATTGTGGTTTGATGTTTGTATATGGTTGTGATTTGGTTTTTCGTGGATTGCTATGAATATAATTGTTGAATATACTTTTGTGGTCTTGTATTGGTTGATCTTGAGGTCTAAAAATAGGTATTATGGTTTGTATATTGCTCTTGTACTGTGCCTTGCATGCTTGGGGTGATTCCGAGGTGCGGCGTGTCATTGTCCCGTTTTGGAGGCGTGACACATGCTACTTGTTCAACTATGGCCTATGGGTTCTTTGGAGAGAGAGTATCTTTGTGAAGGAAAATGTTATCATAAATTCGATTTTGGGTTTTATCCGTAAATCTTGTGATCAAAATTAAATTTTATAAAATTTTATTTACATTAACTGCTATCATAGATTCCATAACATTTAATTTACACCACAAGTTTTACAAGTAAGATCGTAGACCAGGTCTACCTAAATATTTTCCAGCTTTGTGAAACTTAAATTGACAATAAATTTGATATGGTCCAAAATATTGATTAAAAATTTCATAAAAAATAATACTATCTCCTATTATACTTCTCATGGAATTGTCACTATTTGACTTTTATAATTAACACAATAAGTTTTCATAATTTAATTTTATATAATTTTTTAAAAAAATTTTAAAATTGTATGTGTTAATATTAGATATAAATTTTATTTTTCTTAAAAATAAATTTCATTAGAAATCGAATAAAATTATATAAATTATTAGTTATAAAAATTATTTTGTCTAACAAAAAAGTTCAAACCGTATAAAAAAAAAAAAAAAAGAGACAGAGAAAGTATAGTTTTTGGGATTGAATACTCAATTTGTTATATACAATAAAACGAAGATAATATTTATACAGATTTCTCTAGATAGAGGCAATCTAAATCCAAAATTAAGTAATATATCATTCTCTAACATTTCTAATTTATCAAAACCATCATGAAATTGGGTCTTTAATTAACTATAAATGGTAACTAAAAAATCTTAATGAATACATTTACATCTTCGCGAACAATTGTAGTTAATTAAAAAAATGCTCTTAAACTATAACTCTGATACAGTATGGTGCAATATTATGTACCCACGGCCATTTCCCTTAATTAACTTAGGAAAATAGACGTGAAATCATCCGACTTTGGTGGGTGAAAACGAAATTAACAAAAAATACCAAGGTTGGAACCAAATTTTACTTTAAAAAATTTGTGCTGCTTGTTCAAATGATGGAATCGACCAAATCAATGGAAAATAGTACTTCATAAATCTATAATTAGAGGTGTTTATTTTGACCTGTTAATTCAAAAAATTTACAAAATTAATTCGATTCGAATCTGAAAAAAAAAGTATTCGAAACATATTTTGAAAGCGGGTCGGGTCACCCAGATTGAGAATCGGATAATGAGTCACATTTTTTTGACTCGTCAGATACTTGACCCGATATATTTTAAAAGTAATTTTATAAATTTAATTAATAGGATTTCATAGAATTTAATACTTATTAAGATTTTTAGCACCATCTTACATCTTCTTTCCAATTTATCGTCTTCCGTTCTCCTCAATCTTCTTTTTCAATTCCTAAGGGTCCAAGAGGAATGGAAGATCGTCTATTTCCTTCTCGTCCTCGCATACTCATTTCTTATTGAAAAATATTTTGTGATTTAATTGTTATTATTATTGACCTCTTCATTTCCTACACTCGCGTAAATTGAGATATATTTTGTAATTTAATTATTATTACTATTAACCACACTCGCGTATATTGAGATATATTTTGTAATTTAATTATTATTACTATTAACCTGTTGTTACTTGTTAGTTTGTTTTATTAGAATATAATATTAAAATATATTTTGTAACTTAAATTTAATTGTTATTAATTTAATTATAAAATTAATTTATCTAAATATGATTATTTAAATTTGTATGTCTGTTATTAATGAGAATTTAGTATTAGGTCAATTCGACCTTTTTTGTGAAATCGAGTACCTATTTTGCATGAATCCCATAAAAAATTAAAATTTTTTTAATCCTATTAACAAAAATCAGATATATTTTTTAACTTATGAATCGGATATACCCCTATCTTCAATGGAGAACCAAAAGAACAAAAGAGGAGAGAGATACAAGTAGAGAACAGAGGCCGACGGAGAAGAAGAAAAGGAACAACCCCCGGTTTCTCTCTTTTTTCCTGTAATAGTAGTAAATAATTTAGCTATAAAATCTATGTAAAGAAATTCCTCTGCATAAATAAATCTTGCTTGCTTCATTTTTTAAAAAAAGAACGAAATCTGTGATCATTCTTTCCTAATAATATCGCCGGTTAAAAAGGGTAAGACGATTTTGCCCTTCCGATTGCGTTAAATTTTCAGATCCAATCCTGTCCCCAATTGCTCTAGTGGGAGGGGCAATTCCACCCAGATCTACCTCAAAATGGACGACCTAGATGTGCTGGCACGTGACTTCGGCTTTAGACCTCAGGGCAAAATCAAACCCTATGAGATCCGACGCCGGAAATGGACGCTTCTCCTCGTCCTCCTCGCCGTTTTACGACGATCACGCTAATCGTGATGGCTTATTGTTCAACGACGTCTTCGGTGGACCCCCAAGATATAGTAACACCAGCAATAATAACAAGTCTTCCTCGTCGATCAGCGATTTCGATTACGACTCGATTTTTAAATCCTCGGCACCGGGAAACAGTAATAGTAATAACAATAATAATCCGAAGATGTCGTCGGTGCCGATTTATGATAAGCCGGTGTACGACGAGGATATTTTCGATGGATTGCCTGGGGTGAAAAGCAAATCTACGTCAGCAATGGGGAGGTTCGACGAAGATGTGTTTGCATCTGTGGCGTCGCCGCCTAGGAGGAGTCAGAATAATAATAATAATAGTAATCATTGGAATGATCAGTTTGATGATCTGCTGGGAAAATTGGGGAGGAACAGCGGTAAGAGCTCGAGTTCGGCAGGGTTTGATGTTTACTTATTGGGGAATTTGACGAGAAATGAGAGAGTTACGGAGGGCAAGAACAGTAATAGGAGCTCAAGTTCGCGAGGGTTTGATGATTTATTAGGCGGTTTTGGGAGCGGCAGCCCTTCCAATACTAACAGGTACTTGTTCGTCGGCATAGATATAATTGTGATCTAAAGTTAATGAATTGCTTCGTATTTAGTATGGAACTGAGTCTATCAGCTTCTATGCATTGATTGAGTATATCTGCTAAATTGGAAAGGATTTTCAGTAATGATGGTGAAAAGAGTGTTTATTTGGGCATTGCAATGCAGCATTATTCAGCTTAAGCTTTGCTCGAATCAGTGTTACTCTTTTTTCTTGCGATCAGCGTTCCTGTTACAGTTGTTCCTAAACATGGATAGCTGTTTTGAGCATTCCCAAAGAGTTGTGAGAGAGAGAGGGAGAGTAAGAGTCCAAAAGGATAGAGAAAATAATGGAAACGAGAAGTTTTGGACTTATCAATTTCTTTATAATAGGGAGAGGAGTCTTATAGGAAAGAGAAAATAATTGAAACAAGAATTTAATTACTTGTCAACTTCTTTTTATAGATAAGAATACAGTTATTTAATGAGATTAGGAAATTGTAGGTAAACTTATTAGTTATTAGTACTTATAATTTTTTAACTACTCAATTCTAAGCTAAATAACGATCCTAAATAACGAATTTCGATCCTAAAATGCCATCCACCTAAGCCTACCCCTCCAAACCACGTACCTAGAAAAGTCCCGTACCGCGCGTACCACTATCCATGTAACATTGGCTCGAATTCAGTTGGTAAAAGTTTCTAATTTTGGACATCCTGTTCCGAGTTATGCTGTGGTTGTGCTTGGATTTTTGAAATGTTGTTTATGCTTGGATTTTATGTCTACAAGTGGAGAATATTTATGCTCTTAAACTATTAGAGTTATTCTAGTTAGTGTATGTGATAAAAGCTAACATTTGTAGTAAAGCAACATTTGTGTTAGTTAGTTGCATTATTCGCTAAATAAAATTGCTATTGACAATGACTGTGTCACCTGTTTTTGCCTTGGTAGGTGCCATCCTCTCCCGTTTCCTTTGCCCCTTCAATTTTCTTTTCATCAAATTTGTAAATCTGGAAGAACTTAATTGTTAAGGAGAGGTTTAAGAATTTTTAGTACAAGAAATAATTTTGTACTGCTGCAAATGAGTCATTTAGTTGGTCCACAGCCTTGGGGGAGAGGGAATGGAGTAGGGTACCAGTAACTGTAGAATTGCTTGGGATGTTCTATTATAAGGCCCAAGATTGTTAATAGTGGAAAGTTTGAGATTTGTTACTGTTAGTATCTATTGTATAGAATCCATGCTCAGATTACTTCACTTATCCAAAGTGGAGGGAAAAAAGAGGAATTCATGAGTGCCAAATTATTCGGGTGGTTAAAAATGTATGCTCAGATTACTTTACTTATCCAAAGTGCAGGGAAAAAACAGGAATTCATGAGTGCCAAATTATTTGGGTGGTTAACGCGAAATGTTGGATAGTGCTTCCCTGAATTGTATAGGTGAGGTACCGAGATGCATTGTTTAATCCAATCAATTTCTGTTTTTATTAGAAGAACCTTGGCAGAAACACATTATCTGTCTGTTGTCATCCTAATGATTTGTAACCTGTAGCAGCTATAATGATGTTTGTGGTATTGGCTAATCAAATATCCTTCGGTCACTTGTGGAGGAAAACATTCTGCTGGATCAGTAACTTTGCACCCTTGTATATTAGAGATTGGGTACAGGAACTGCATTTACCCGTTGCATTAATTTTTATACGGCTACAAGATTTATTAACTGGGAATTTCTGGAAATCTGATGGCAGAAATTGTCTTGCAGCAGTTTTGGCACATCTGATACAAAATTTTTTCATGTGTTCCATTTCCTTTTTTGCACAATTAGTTGGAAGTTAGTTCGTCTGTCTTGCTGTCCTCTTCATTACCTCTAATGAGCTTAACCTTCTGTTCCCATCGTTATTTTCTCTTCCTTAGGCCGGTTTCAGAATTAAGTCATGGAGTGAAGTCCACAAGCAGTTCCAATCAATCAACTTCCCACACAATGGATGTTCCTTTTGTAGTATTAGAATCAACTTCACCACCTGTGTCTTCATCAGGAGTTTTCACGGATCCACTTGAAGAGATTGGCAAGCTTGGTAAATCGAGAAGCACAAAAACCGATGGTTCATCTGTTAGTGGTGGAGTATTTGATGATCTAGATCCCCTGAATGGTTTTGGTAAATCTGCAACTCCGTTTTCCCCTGAGAAGAATAGCAGAGGGAAGGATAGGAGCCCTTTAAGGTCGGGGTCAAGCATGAGAGATACGCATACATCTGATGGTAGAGAGCAGGCTGGTAGATCCTCTTTTAGACGATCTGGAAGCCACTCTCAGAAGAATGCACCTGATGACAGTTTTAAGGAGTCTCCTATCTTTGACATTCCAAATGTTTCAGAAAATTCTCAGAAATCTTATCATCAAAATGCTTCTTCACCTCTAGATGATACCGCATGTGAGTACTAATATTAACGAGTCAAACTCCCAGACAGATGTATCTCCCAGATCAGAAGAACAGGTGCAGCCTCCTGATGATGTATGGTTAACCGTATCAGAGGTTCCTCTTTTCACTCAACCCACAAGTGCTCCTCCACCTTCACGACCCCCACCTCCTATACCAAGACGAACTTCAAAGTCAGAAACAGGTTTCTTTTCTTCAAATGCAAGGAAGAAGGGTGATGACTTTTCTTCACCGCCAAGCTACAGTTCATACTCTCAAAGTCCTAAAGCAGCTCGTCCTGCGGGCAAGGGAACTTCTGTTTCACAAATAGATGAACTTGAGGATTTTGCTATGGGCAGGACCCAGAACAGTGTTGATGAAGCTAATGTTCATTTGGGTGAAGAAATGAACGCAAGCTCTGTAGCAGCTGCATCAGCAGCTGCCATGAAGGAGGCTATGGATAGAGCAGAGGCAAAATTTAGGCATGCTAAGGAAGTGCGCGAGAGAGAACTATATGCAAAGGTGGCTCGAAGTCGGGAAAATGTGCATGTTGAGAAAGATGAACAAGCAGTGCAAGAAGCTCAGGAACGAGAATTTAGGGAACATCAGGAGAGGTTGGAAAATGAGCGGCGACAAAGGGAAGAGGAGGAGAGAGAACAGAGGAGACTTGCTAGACTAGTTGTGGAAAGGGCTACTAGAGAAGCTCGTGAGAGAGCAGCTGCTGAGGCTCGCTTAAAAGCAGAACGGGTAGCTGTTGAGAAAGCACAAGCTGAAGCTCGAGAACGGTCTGGGAGGGCTGCAGTTCAAAGAGCACAAGCTGAAGCCCGAGAAAGGGCAGCAGCAGAAGCTAGGGAAAGAGCAGAGAAAGCTGCTGCCGAAGCTAGGGAAAGGGCAAATGCAGAAGCAGGGGAGAAAGAAGCTCGAGATAAAGAAGTACGTGATAGAGCTGCTGTTGAAAAGGCAGCTGCTGAAGCAAGACGTCGAGCTGAACGAGCTGCTGTTGAAAGGGCCGCTCACTGCAGAGGCTCGGGAGAGAGCTGCAGTAGAAGCTAGAGAAAAGGCTGCTTCCGCAGCACGGTCGAATCAGCAGAGAAATGATAATGATCTTGAATCCTTCTTTAACATGGGTTCTCGACCTAGCAGTGCTCCAAGACCAAGGGCCAATAATTCTGTGAGTATCAAAAGCTATTTCAGATTATGGACTTGCATTAATCCTGAATAGTCAACTTATTTCTTTTTTCCCTTTCATTCTTCCCAGGATACAATGTTTGATACACAAAGCATGGGTGGATCTCAAGGGGCAAAAACCACTTCCTTTGGTGGAAGCTCATCCAATATGAGGAAAGCATCATCAACAACCAACATTGTTGATGATTTAACTTCAATTTTTGGGGGTATGTTTTTGTTTCATTTAGCTTTGTAGCAGCTGATAGAAGGTTTTCCCTCTATTCATTCTCACTGATTTGCATCTCGTTGAACAATATTCCTTTCAAAAGCTGCTCCATCATCTGGAGAATTCCAGAAGATGTTGAAGGAGAATGCCGAAGAAAGTCTCGAGCTAGATTGGAACGCCAAGATTCACTCAAGAGCGTGCAGTATGTCTTCTGTTTTCATGATGAACTTACTTTTCATACGAGAGTTCTTGACCTATTGAGTAATTTGTACTCATATTTTTCTTCTTTGTTAAACAAATGATATTTGTTGGTTTTGTAGGATTCAGAGTTTTTAGTCTTTTTTTAATTCTCTTGGGCTCCTTTGTTGGGTGGGTGGCAGGTCTTTTTCTTAATTGATACTGATGCTTGATTTTCTGTGCTCAGGCTAAAGCGCTAGCTGAAAAGAATCAGCGCGACATCCAAGCTCAGAGGGAACAGGAGGAAAGACATGTGAGTATAAGATTTTTGGCTTGTATGGGATTTAATCTGCCTATACTTATCTTTATTGGTTAAAAGTAAACCCCTTTTTTTGTTGTGGAGAATGGTCATACTGCTATTTGTTTATTCTTTTGGCTATGACTGTTAATCACCCTTTAAAGATAAGTGGGGGATTGGTGATGCGTATATAAGTGATTATATGCTTTAATAGAGTCTTATTATACAGTCATGTCCTAAGCTTTGAGGATGTTGCGTCGTGCTACTACTCTACCACTGTAATTGCAACCCATGTGAGTTATGTTTTTAAAACAGTTGACCATGTCTTGTACATTTCTTGAAGATTCATGTCCAAATATTATTGCATATTAACTAATAACACTATAACGGTAGTAACAACCGTAAGTACTTTGTGGTTAAAAAAGTGATGGCTGTATCTTTTACATTTCATGGAGATTTCTGAGAGAAGATCTGAGTTAATTATTTTCGGCCGATAATTAGTTTTCCATGGTTGTATAACATTAAAAATATTTGTTGGTACAAGCTTAATATCTCCTTCCTTCATCTGGTATTGAATACCACAGTTCTTAATAACCTGGGTGGACATTCCTTAACACATACATGTGTATCCCCCATTAGGTTTCCGTCATCATGTATAATTCAAGAATTAGAATTGATGTACCAAACCCCATAGATGCTGGAGGGTGCAAGGAGCCAAGTCTGCTCGTTTACATGTTACCTTTCAATGCTCTTTATTATTTGTAATTTGCTCATTTATCATAGGCTACTTATTTCTTTTGTGAAAATTGAGGTCATCTTCTCATTTCAGTTATTGCGACATAAGATTGCTAGTTATAGGCTGTAAGGTAGTTGCGGTTATGACATTCAAAATTAGCCATTGATATTTACTGTCAAGTCCACATTGCTCCTTTATCTTAGTGTAGTTGGTAGTGTGGCTGGGGAAATAAGTTGCACACCAAGTAGTGAAAGAGATCTGGTGAACTGTTACTGCTTGTGAATTTCTTGCCAAAGATCTGCTAAATCAAGTTAACAGTAGAAAGTCACCGGACCTTCCTCCTCTTGGTAATTTTTCTATTGAAATATGGTAAAATGCATGAAAAAATCTACCTGGATATTTGTTTTAGTGATAAGGAAGCTGGATTTTTTACCAATCAAAGTTTGGTTTATGACATCCAATTAAAAGAAAAACTGAAGTGTTTTGAAAGTGGTTAGTCATTGTAAAAGGGATAGGGGAAGACCAAAATAGACATGGTGATAACCTATAGGAAAGATATGGCTAATTTAGAAATCAATGAGAATATGGTTCATGATAGAGTGCAATCGTGTAGGACTCATGTAACTGACCGCACTTAGTGGGTATAACGGAATAAGGTTTGGTTTGTTAGTATTTTTGTTATATTTTTGAAGGTGGTTGTCTTGAATCTTCGTGACTGGATGCCTTCATTTATTTGATCTATGATAATGTTGCCTTACTAATTTTCATTTTTATTGTTGCAGAGGATTGCTGAAACATTAGATATTGAAATCAAACGTTGGGCTGCAGCAAAAGAAGGAAATTTGCGTGCCCTCCTATCCACCTTGCAATATGTAATTACTTCTTCTATTTCGTGTATATGCCTAATATGCCCCTACATGGGTATATATATGTGTCACCTTGCTGTTCTATATATTCTTTTTTATTGTTTATCAGGTGCTTTGGCCTGAATGTGGTTGGCAACCTGTTTCTTTGACTGATTTGATTACGGGTGCTTCCGTGAAAAAAGTATATAGAAAAGCGACCTTGTGCATCCATCCTGATAAGGTGCAACAAAAAGGTGCAACTCTTCAACAGAAGTACATTGCTGAAAAGGTCTTTGACCTGCTGAAGGTACATGAGTTATTTATCAATTGATCAATTTTTCCTTACTATAACAGGAATGCTACTTCTCTTGGTTGACAAATATCACTTTTTCCATTGGTTCTAAATCTGAAATATGTTGGTAATGGAGTCTGTTATTGACGTGCCTGTCAAAGTCTCTTTCTAACATATTGACAAGAAAATTTTTTAACGGTACAAATATGTCAATGCATGTTCATGCATCTTACTTAATTATGGATGGGAACTATCATAAGGGTGGCAATCCTTTAGTGCTTGGCTCCAAACTATCATTCCTTCTCTTACTGTGTATCTATATGTGTGACAAATAGGAGGCCTGGAACAAATTCAATTCGGAGGAGCTCTTTTAAATGCTTGATTGATCATTATCTGTGAGCGTAAACTCTCCAAAAGCAGAACCATTTTGCAGAAGAAATATGGTTGTTGAAAAAGATGCATTTGATAATATTTGGTGCTATTGTGCTGTTTTTATTGGTTTTCTGTGCTGTTGATTGCTAAAAGTGACGTTGTAGCAATGGAGTTGCATGAATGGCGAGGCCACTATAACACTGTTGCACAGGAAATTATGGAGCAATGGAATTGAAGCAACTGATTGGTGTAGAATAGCTTGTCTTCCGTCATCCTCTGCTCCTACATCACACTTGGTTAGCGAATTGAATGCTTAAGATGATTCTTTTTGTCTTTTGCCAAAATTTTTCTCTGTTAAATCATATTGCTTTGTTATATACTTTTGGTGGTCAGAGATGTATATGTATGAAACGTCGAAATGAGCCTTGTATTATTGTCCAGCTCTCTCTGAGAATTAATCGAGGTGTATGTCCAATAGTCACATGGCTGTTTAAGTTTTGTTTTTATTTTATCTGATAAAGAAATTTCCTTTGTGGTTCTTTTGGATTTTTTCCTATTGTATTGTACACTCTCTGAACATTAATACGATGTACTTATCATTTTAATATTTTTTTTAAAAGTAAATATATGAGGGGATATTTTTATGTAGACTAGTCTGGTAAATCACAGCACCAAGCGTTTTCTGTCAACTTCTGTCGAATTTGGCTAGAAAGCATAGAATTATTTCCTGCAGCTTCCGTCGAATTTGGCTACAGGCAATCTCTTTCGAAGATTGGGGGCTGCTGCTCCGTATATCTAAAATTTAGATAGGTTCGTGAGTAATGGGTCTGATCCCCAACAAAAAAAAAAAAAAGCCCTTCTCCGTTTTTCTTTCTTCTTTTTTGAAGTACCAAGGAACGTCCAGGCCTGTTTACATCATTATACTTCTTTCAATGACTCGTATCCATCAAAATATGCTGCCGACAGGGACTAACCACGGTGGGAGGTTATTACATGTTCACTATTTCTCAGAAACACCAAGTTTGCACGGAATTTTGTAAAAAATACTAATTAACAATAAGAGAATAAGCCGTAAATAATTACTACTACAAATTGTGTGCTATTCCCTAAAAAGCAAAAACCATTCATAAAGTGGCATTCCATATGAAAGATTTTCCCAAGGAAAATATTTAGGTAAATTCAATTTTTAACTCTACCTGTAGACTCTGTTATCAAGATTAAATTTTGAAAAATCTTACTTACATCAGCTGATGTCATAGATTCTCTAAACTTTAATCCACACTACAAGATCTACAAGTGGGACCAAAGACCGGTCTATCTAAGTATTTGCCTTTCCCCAAAACTCAATTGCTTAACCAGCACTAATCTCTATTGTCTTCTAACAACTTCACCCTCTATTGTCTTCTAACAACTTCACCCCAATAAAACTAGGCAAGGTAGAGAGGAAGAAATAGTTAAAAGACATCTTAAATGGGGGGATCCTGTGTCGAGGGTTCTAGAAAGCCGCTAACTTAAACCCGAAATGTCAATAATGAAGAGGGTAAACTTTTCTTCCCAAACAAATTTTATGATAAAGGAAAGCTGAAACTATCAAACCAACAGAACAGGGCGGAAGCAAGCACTAAAAGATAAATAATAGCTTGAAATCAATTTCCTTTGACACCTAAGAAGCTATATCACAATGTCAAACGTATTGCAAGCTTTACACTTGATGTACAGGGCTGCAAGTCCAAATCTACTCTCAGTAGAACTCAGGCCTCAATCTGCTACCCCTATCAAGATGTTCTGCATGAGCTTCAGCCAACCGAGAACATAAAAGTTCCAAATTTACCTCTGTACGCAGACGCGATTATCAGTGATACAACAAACATAATTTCACATATAGTTGAGATAAGTGAACAATCAACAAGTACTCTTGAGATAACTGCAAAAGCCGAAAAAGAGGGGGGAAAAAAAGTAAAAAAAAGCTAAGGGATCAAGAAACAGAAAATACAACCTCATCACCTCTGTCAAGTTTAAGTTGACACAAAGTGCATATATAAGACAAGAATTCTCTACCAATTCCCCTTTCTTGCAGATAGCACACCAAACCTCCTTCTGAACCTATAACAAATGTTATAAACACTCGGATTTATCCTGGGTCGTTCAAAATAGCAGACTCAAGTATAAATAACTTTGGCAGCAGTATGGAGACGTGTATAGCATTTCACTTGGCCTTACAAAGGGTATGGTTGGTGAAGAAAAATTGGAAGCGAAGTATGTGAGACACGTACAGCTTTACACTCGTGGATCATACCTGCTCGGTATTGAGCTGCATATGTTCATATACAACACAAGACAAGTATTCATCTTCTTCATCGTCCCAATTTCTGATAAGTATTTCTGATTCTGCAAGGAGCTAAATTATATTTAAGCTCAAACTGATGATTGACAAAGCTTAATGCGCAGACAATATCAAATAGAGAAAAAAAAATTTTTCTTGAGAAAAACAAATATGAGAAAGATGCTGAATACAATAGTAATCAGATCTGAAGTCATGTTCTTGTACCATTTTTCTTTTTCTTGTCAATTTTCAATGAAGAAAGACCACAACAGTGGAAATCCACCACCGGAGACGTGTAATATCATAGTCAGCTGATGCATTAGCCTAAGTATTCTACTGGAGCTCTAACTCTTTAAACATGCATTTTCTATCATTTCATTAGTTAGATTTTTGCAATTAAAACCAATAAACAATTGAGTCAGCCTACCAGATGTTGCAAATCAAAGAGCAAAAATATATGCCTTTTCTAGGTTCATCCATTCTAAGATCCTCATAAAATATCCTTTGCATTTCTAACAAAATTTCCTCACAGTCGCCTTGATAAGCAGTGTGCAAACCATCATATTCCCATATTGCATCATCAACAGCAGCATCGGGAACTACATTTGGATCTGGAGAAAAGTCCTTTATGCTTTTTAGTTCATCCGAAAATATATCCCGAAGTCAAAGCTGACTTGATGATATTGTACAACCACAAAGCTAATACGAGATATAGTATAAATTGATGACAGCAGGATTCCAACACCAACAAAATACCAGCTCAATAAAGCAATAAATTTGGCTGTGTTCGAGCAGCCACCGAATATGATTCCAAAGAACCACATCTTACCCATGACTACTATTTTTATTCTCCAATAATGTTTTATGCACATCTCCACCTCCAGAATAACTGTAAACAGTATTATAGTCATACCACCTCTAGATGTTTACTTCAACCATAAAACGCAGCATCAGTTGAAATTGATAAGTTAAATTCAAATAGAAAGATTGTTTCATAATCTTGTCCTCTCTTCCACCAAAAAGCAATCCAATTACTTGACAACTAAACTTATCCAAACAAGAAAATATAACATAACACATCCCAATTCCCTACTGCATGCAGTTATCAATTGAGAAGCAGGAGGGAAAAAAAAAATTCAATTTTCAATGGATTATCAGGAAAAAAAAAAAGAAAAGGAAATACAACCTGATGATGAACAGATTGATCCTTCAAGTCGGATAACCTCAACTTGCAAAGCAGACGGTTTCGGTCCTCCCGGACCCTTTTGAAACAGTTTTCTCTGAGCTACATTTGATTTAAAATAACCCATCTAAATGTGTATAAGAGAAACACTTGTAGGGATGAAAAAATAAAATAACGTCTAGCCAAATTCAAAAGAAAAAAGACAGATACCTTGTCTTTCCACCTGGGATATATTAAAGGAAATATGGGCTTTGAGTGAAGGTCGGTTGTGGGGTGGTTTTTTATCTTATACAATTGTAGGTATTACGTTTGATTTTCCGGCGTTTTTTTCTCAAGCAGTCTTCCGGGGCCGGCCAGGCGGTTTAATGCTTCAGGGGCTCTTTATTTTTCTTGCGTTTTTTTTGGCGCCAGCGCGGGGTGTCCTGTTTGGGCCCATAAGGTGAAGTAGCCCAAGGCCCAAGATGATACTGAGGCGAAGACAGAATAGTTTGGGGTGGATTATGCAAGTAAGCCCATACATCATTCAATTGGTAAAATATTTGCACCTCCTATAACTGAAAAAGTACGAATTTACTTTATCCTGCCTATATATTTTTGTTGAATTCTTTGAGGAAATTATTTCTTTGATTTTAAAAATTTGTACAATACAAACTTTTAAAATACATAATGTTATAATGTACATGCATTTAAAGTATAAGAAAATAGTTCCCTAAAAGGCACCATAAAATTTTTCATATTTTTTTTTATATTAGTTTAAACATTAATATTAATTACTTTAGACTCGTCAAATTTTGAATTATTGGAGGAAATGTTCTCAAACATCCAACTGAAAGTAGAAAAAAAAATACAAATATTTGCATGTATTTGGTATAATAAAAAAATTCAGTCCGCATTATCAGTTATCACCTATTTATCATAGTAAAACACAATACTAATATTAAGTAGAAAATACAGTTCACATACACATATCTGCTCTTGATTTTCATTATAAGTATTAATATTGGATTTTTTTATTTTGAATATCGAACTTTTTCTTCACATATTAAATATGCGAGTCAAGAAGGTAGAGGTAACAAGAGTTCCATTTGCATATGAGAACAGAAAGAGGAAAACATTTCAATTCTTTTTCTTTGGCCATAAGCTTGATCTTCGTGTAATCTTCTTTAACGGCAACAAAGCTGTGAGCCCCATGCATTAATATCAATGTTCTCCACCCTTAACAGTCTGGTGCACGGCTGAAAAATCAAGATCCCCTAACCCCAAGTTCCTGGCTTTCTTGAAGGCCTACATGTCAAATGATAATCAAGTTAATTTACCGAAAATTGATCATAAAGAATCTATAATTCAATTTAAAAGTTGGACGTTCGACATAATCCTCAACAAAGAAAGAGTTGAATAAAAATGTATGTAAATTGTTTGCTGATAAGATGGTGAAGAAATGTCTTGCCTCGTTTGCTGCAGCTGCAACAGGCATTGACACTGCATTTTCATCTCCGAGGGCAACAGAGCCAATCTCATATCCTTTTGCTGATGTTTCAGAGGAAAAGCAGGGGTGTAATTATTTTGAATCATTGAAGGTCCCTTCATCTTGAACATTGGATTGGCAATTGCAGCAAGCTCCTACTAGAAGAAAACATGAAATGCGGTAAGTGGACAACTGACACAATGTGAGAGGAATCTGCAGTTAGCTGTCTCACCAACACGTCGAGCAGAGTTTGAGAGCTCAGTCCACTTTTGTCAGCCAGTACAAGTCCCTCTGAAAATGCATTCATCATGCTGCAATGTAGCAAGGACCAAATTCAGTTACCAATACTAGTCTGTGTTATAGACAAGCGCACAAAAAATATCCATCAGTTTTTCTCATCTGAAGTTTTATCTTCCTTTATTGACCATTGGAACTGCCAAACTTAATAATCACCAAGCACTTATGGAAAGAGTAAGTGAAGAACAAAATATTGATCTGGTTTCAAGATCTATGAACAAGAGAAACTCCACCCCTACCAAGGCTTAAGAGCCCACCGCAGCTTTGGTCTTGATCCCTCCCGGAATACAGTTAGTTGTATCTGGAAGCCTCAGCAAGACATCTATCCTGTCTCTTACCAACCCTAGATAGTTTGGTCTCTCTTATTTGAGTTGTCACTTCAGAAACAACTAAGAATTTTTTACAGGTTCTTAAGGGCATAAACTGCTTGAGAATGAATTTTTCTTTCTTTGATTACTACTAGTTCATTAGCATGAATGATAATAGCATCCACTAACATATTAGAAGTGTCCCATATGTCACTGATTGGCCTTCACTCAAGCTTGGAAGCTGGCTTCAAATAAAAGCAATCAGGCATGATGATATACCATTCTGGCTAAGAATTCTCATGCTTGCATTCACCAAAGATTTGCACTCAGGTTACTGCTTACACATCCTACTGCCTTACCCCATCCTCACGAGAAAGAAAATAAAGGGGAAATTAGGACTCCACATTAAAAGGAAAAAAGGAAAGAGAACCACCACCAAGTGGAATCTCAGTAGCATATTGCCTTGATTACAGCCCCAGAAAAACAAACTCTTCCAACAATTTCATTTCAAGTTGCTTTTTAAAGGTAGTAAGTAATTTTTATATAACTGTTCCCCAGAGCAATGTGTAAAAACGGATAACTGACAAATAAAAGTAAATTATGTGATTGATTACCTGCCCATTATCATGTTTACAACAAGTTTCATTTTTGCTCCATTTCCAACATTGCCTAAGAAAAATGACTTCTTTCCCATGACATCAAAAGCAGGAAGTGCTTCCTCATATAGTACCTACAATTCAACAAAATTAATTGTTAGAGCAACAATTTATGATATATTGGACTTCATTGCTAAAATCCATTCATCTTTTACAATATTTCCTCTTTCTTTGCAGGCTTTTCTTAGGTTGAATCACTAAATAAAAAGATCCGAGCATATAAATAAGAAACTCTGAACAAAATTCAGCCAATGAGTAAGCAAGATTAGCATACAATGATTAACAAGTGATTATTCCCACTTAGGACACATGCACAATCCGGTACAAGGATGGGAATGAATTGGCTGGATAGGGGGAATCTTAAAGGCCAAAAATACTATTCTTTGGAATAAGGATTTTATTGTCTGGTTTAAAATGTGTGAAAGTACTGAAGAGTCATGCTCAATTCATTTGGCATAAACTGCTCTAAGGAGGAGGACTTTTAAGTTCAAGGAAAATAAGATAGATCAAAGCCTTTTCTTCCTGTGAAAATAAGTGAAAATAAGTGAAATAATAAGGAAAATAAGTGAAAAGTAGCAGGAAAAAAAAATATATAACTGATGGTGTGGTAGATATGTTGTAAATGCATCAGATAGTAAAAGGCACACCAGCTCAGAGGCATTAAGAATAGTAAATATACCTTCTCCCCAGCAGCAAGGATCACTAATTGACCATCTTCAGCAGGTTTCTTGCTACCTGAAACTGGGGCCTCAAGGAAATGACCACCATTTGATGTAATTGCCTAGAAGCATGAGTGGAAAGCAGGAAATTAGTAATCCACCAGTTTAAATATCTCAAGTTTCAGAATGTTTCTGAATGTATTTCCGCTACTGAAAATAACAGTTGCTAATTACATGCTTCTAATAAACTTCATCTCATCTAGGGCTAAGGAGCTAAGAGTTATTCAAAATTCACAGATTTTAATGATGCAAAGGTAAATAAACATAATGATCGTCAAAAGCTTGTATTCAGACCTCACTGATCTTTGAAGATGTTTCAGCATCAACAGTTGACATGTCAATATAACCTTTACCACTGCAAATTTGCTCAAGAACACCATCTTTGTCGAAAACCACCTAAACATCAATCATAACGTGCCATTTGAAATAATACTCCACATGTCAACAATATGCTTACTAATAAATGAACACTTTACTCTGACTCACAGAAAGAGCTGCGGCAGGGTCAGACAACATTCCAATGGTATACTTGCATTTCTTCACCACAGCTGCCGGAGTTTCTCCAACAGAAGCTCCGTGCTCCACTGCAACTCATCACACTACAAGTTATCAGTAAATATTGTAGAGTGAAAATGGTTTTCATTGCACTCAATAATAGTTTTTCTGTTTCTCTTTCTCTTTCTCTTTCTTCTAGCCGTATTTCGACTTCACAACAGTTTATGCATAACAAATTCTTATGTAATAAGGTTCAACGAAGAAATATCATAGCTAGTTGTACTAGTATTTCTTTCCTTGCTCCAAGTAACAACCAATACGAAAATCCCAATTCTAGATGCCTCATATAAGTGAACTCTCCAATTTCACGCCCTAGAGTTTGATTCGACATCTCATTAACAAAACAAACATAAACAATTATTCCAATAAATAGATTGAGCCCACTTCCATATTCTTTTTTTTTTTTTTTAATTTCTTAATTAAGAGAGTATTTACAATCCATCTCCACTTGCCCCTTGGCGCCTCAAATCATGACCTAGCTTACAGAGGGAGCATAGTCTTATAAATCATCATTAATCAGCTTATATAAACATCGTCATCCAGTTGAGAATTGTAAGCATCTGATCTCAAATAATTTTCTAAAACTCTTACACAAGAATAATAATACTAGCATTCAGTCAGTAATCCACATCTTTACCAGCTCAATGTTTACTAGTATTCCATTAATTCTCAAAGTTCAATCTTTAACCAAGTCATACTATAACATATATCTCTCACACACACACACAAAAAAACATGGTTCTGAAGCACCTATAAAAGATAAGAGAAAAAGGGGTGTGGGAAGAGGAAGAGTAGTACCCTGGATAGAGTGCGGTTCCAAACAGTGACCTTGAATCCATGACGGAGCAAGTTCATTGCCATAGCCTTCCCCATTATTCCCATCCCCAAAAACCCAATTTCTTCCTCCATTTCCCTTTTTCTTTTCCACCCTGACTAATCAATCACCTACCAGCCCCTTTCTTCTTCGCTCGACAATATTGCAGTTGCCCCGCACTCCTCTGCTTTATATTACTAGTGTAAAACCCCAGAATGGGCTATGGATACAATTGAATTACTTTTAAAAATATTTCTGCCCTTTTCAATCCAACTCGGAATTGTATAATAAAAATACTATAAAAGAAAAAAAAAAAAAAAAAAAAAGCAGAATGATGCAGTTTATTAGATATATTAATCAGTAATCATTGTCATTTTATTAGGAGAAAAATGGATTAATTAATTAAAATGGGTGTATTATCTGATTTGGTTTTTTATCAGAGGTGGAATCTGAGGATTTCTGCCACGTCAGCGTGGCTTTTCTTCCACTCCTTTTCTCTCTTCGTTGATTCGTTCGTTGTTCCGGGGGTTTGGTTGGTTTCCACTGTTATGGGAGGTCCAGCTTGGGGGGGGGCTGTGATCTGCTGTGATAGGCTTTTTTATTACTTTGGTAGATCTGGGCTGTGAATTTCTTAATGGATTCCACACTGGATTGCAAATTTGGATCCATATAAAATTTTTTGGATATGGGCCTTTCGTGCTTAATTGCCCAGTGTGTGGCGAACCTCACTCTAGGAAGCCCTTAGTTGGGTATAGCAATTCTATTTTGTGTTCCCATCAATGGGCTGGATCACCTTGAATTCAAACCCAATTTGAATTTTTGGATTAGAGAGTTAGAGAAATACGAATATCTAAATCTATCTATACTACACCTAAATTTTCATTTACACCCCTATGAAAATAAAACAAAAAATTGTAATGTGTAAGAGTAAGAGGTTGTGTAAGTTGTGGCAAACCATTATCCTCTACACTATCCACTTCCACTACCTACATTTTTTCTTTAAATTTTTTTGTATCTTTTTTTTTAGATTTTTAGTGTTTAAATTTTTCCCTTTGAATTCTTGACTATCTTTTTTTTTTAAAATTGTTTTTTATATTTTTTTTTTCTAGTGTTTACATTTTTTTCCTTTGAATTTTTATCTAATTTTTTAAAAATTGCATACCTATAAAATGTGTCTTTTCCACTAGTTGAATTTATGATACAGTGGCTATCCAGACTTCGAGATATTGTATTTTGACATTTTTTTTTTTTTAAAGTCCAAATGTCATTATTGCTTCCGTTTTTTTGGAGAAACCGGGAAAGTGGCCTAGCTTAAGATCTTTTTTTTTTTCATTAATTGCTGAATTAAGATCAAGTTGGGCAAAATTCAGCTTTTGTTTTGTTAGCACTTATTTAAAAGAATTTTTCTTTAATTATTTTTAGAGACAGATAACACTATGTTAGAGATTTTTTTAAAAAATCATAAATAGAAATTGAGACGTGAATTTGATAAGTTTAATATCTGAGTTTTTTCAAATTATCAATTTAGAATTCAAGAGTATAATAAAATCCTAATCCACTATTTTAGTAATATATTGTTAGTAGAAAATTCTACAATTCTTTTTATTTTTTTTATACATTAAATACTTATAAAGTATAAATTATTATGTATTTTAAAATTTTATATTACAAAATTTTTTAGAAATAAAAAAATAATTTCTAAAAGAAATCGTAAAATTTTCCTTCTTTGATATTCCATTTCTAGTGTAAAACTGAGTCTAGCCTTAAAAAGAAGAAAAATATTATTATTAGATCCGATTTTTGAATTACCTGTAAATTTTACGGTCAAAATTAAATATTATAAAATCTTACTTACATCATCTGATGTTATAGATTTTATAATATTTAATTTATACCATAAAATTTTCAAGTAAAATAAAAAATCAATTCTACTTAAATATTCTCCTAAAAAAGAAAAGGAAGCTTCGCTTGCTTTACATGACTTTAAGGAAGTCAAAATAGTCTCTCCTTTTACTGCTGAAGCCCCGCGACACATTGGACCCCGTCCAAAAGGTCCATTTCCTAAAGGAAAATATTTAGGCAGATTTAATTTTTGATCCCACTTATAAATTGTGTAATTAGGATTAAATTTTAAAAAATCTTATTTATATCATCTGATATCATAAATTCTTTAAAATTTAATCTATACTATAAATTATACAAGTAGAATAAAAAATTCAATCTCCCTAAATATTTCACCACTAAAATTCCAAATTAATCCCTCATTTGCACCGCAGCGCCGCCCGGCGAGAACATTGACAGGTATAAGTCGTGACAATACCAATGGATCCCAAGTAAGCGTTCTTTAGGACTGTTGTTTGAATTGTCATCACTATCTTTTGTGAGCTGCCTACCTCTTTCATAATAACCATGGCCCAGTTTTTCAATTGCTGTCATCCATTTCTTTATTGTTTTACCAAATTATTTTCTTTATTTATTAATATAGTATCATCATTTTTTTTTGGTCTATTTTTGTTAATGTGATGTATTGACTTAGAAAAAATGAATGAAATGTGCTTGAAAAATGCAGCAAATTAGTGATAAAAAAAAGTAGTAGAGCGGCAATGACGGGTAATAGAAAGAATAAGCATGTTACAATAACCTAATCACGACTAATTAGTTTGAAAACAAACAGGCGATAAACCACTATTATTTGTTCAAGATTCGGCAACCTGTATTATATATTACTTGACCAAATAGTAGTGGTTGATTGTGGACCCAACAGTTGGGATTGAATGGTTCAAACGTATTAAGTTTTAATTATTAATTGATTTAGGCAAGAGATGCTCAACTATTATGTGGTTGGTTTTGTGTGGACATAAAAGTTTTTTATTACTAGTATTTTTTAAATAATATTTGTAATAATTTTATAATTTGTTTTTCAATCACTTTCATCGTTACACACATCAAATTCAAAAAGTCAATATAGAAATTATTATAATAATAATATTCTAAATAATATTTATATATTATATATAAATGGAGACTTTCAATTTGATCGGCTGGATTCTTCTTTTTAGTGTGTGTATATATATATATATGCAAAGTAATATAATAGATGCAAAGTAAAAGTTGGGTACCACGTATAGTATTCACGTTCGCATTACTTGAAAATAAAATGAGTGGGGCTTTGTAAAAAACAAGTAGATTCTACGCTCAAGTTATTATTTAGACCAGAGAGTAAAATTCATTAAGAATTCAGAACTTGAATAATTAGAAAGTAATTAATTAAATCTGACCTGTCACTTTAATATTTATATCTGAAATTGATGGGTCGGATTGATCCGTTGGTCGAATATATAATACTCGACCCATTCGGCCCCATTTGAACCACATGGATAAAATTATTAAAATATCCTTAGTAGACCCAGACTCGAAACCACGTGTAATATTGTCCTTAGGTATATTATTTTGGCATCATCATTTGTACTCCGATCTCAAGTCAAAATTTTTTTAGTTGAGAGTACCGAGCATTTGATGTTGTGTTCGCACCCCGATTGGAGTTGTAGTATTGATCGGAGCCAATTTCATGACTTAGAAAATTATTTTTTCGGAGAAAAATATTTTTTTAATATTTATTTAAAAATTATCTAAAAAATTTTATCTACAGTAGTAGAAAAATAAAATATTTAATTACACTGAAATGTACCTGAGTCAAAGCTTAAATTACTATAAAATATCCTTGAAATTTCTCTGTCACTGATACCAATACTGCTGCAGACTTCCTTTTGGTGCGGAGTAGTGCTGTGGAGTAGTGCTGCAAAATTTCCTATTACTGTAGATTTCCTTCCTGTTATATAAGTAGTAGTACAGTAACACTCTTTATTGCTGGAACTCCTTATTTAAATATCCCATAATTTTTAAATTTTTTATTGCTTCAATACTAGTACAATTCCACTCCTAATATTACTACTAGTCACGTCCTTACTACTACTACTGCACCCTTGATTCCATGTCCATAGCACTTGTTCTTGTCCTATCTATTACTGCTACGTGCTACATCAACCAAGTAGTACTATTACTTTCCACGTAGTACTACTAACATCTAAACTCCAATAAGAACTACATTCCTTAAAGTCTTGTTTTGTGCTTACTTTTAAAAAATAAATAAATAAAAAAAAATCAAGGCTTGCACGATTATCAAGTGCAAGTGCAAGTGCAATAAATATGCATAATTCTTGGCTTCATTGACTACTTGCCCACGTGAGATTTTACATGCATAATTCATTGCCTAATTGAAGACTTCATGTCGCACATGATACTCAATTTTAGATTTTGTTAGTTTTTTTTGTTAACATATCCAGTAAGAAAATCAAGGTATGCACCAAAGTTGCAGCATTGTTCCGACCATAGTTTTAAATAACTCGTCCATAGCCAAATAAAATTTCGCTCCAATGGTATAATTCTTAAACTTAAAAATCACCACAGAGAAGAATAACACTCTGAAAAAATTTAGAATGATAAATCCTAACTCCATAAGATATCCAAAGTAACCTTTGATTTTTCTTGTGACAATAATGCACCATCTTCCTCAGTCGACCATAGTTTTACCTCAAACATGGGTACCCCCGCTTCCCCAGTCAACCATGGTTCCGATAACGACGTCAGGGATGACCATGTAAAAATTGATGACGACAAAGATTTTGAAGATAACTAGGATATTAATAATAGCCTTGTACCCGAAACCATCGATATCTTAGATATTTTTTACTATGATGATGGAACCGGTTGGGGTAATGAGAAAGGTATAATTGATGCAAGGAGCGTCCCTGAGTCTGACGATACACAACAACCTATGCATAGAAGTGTCCACGCACTTCCAGCCATATAGACGTAGGGGGACTAGTTTTTCACCGTATACACCCAAGGGGTGTAGTTTTCACCGTGTATACCTAAAGTGAACTTGTCTAGTACCACTACCTCCTGTGCAGGTATGCCACCTTTGCCCACATATCCTGGCCGTAGTAGGGAACAGCCACATCGTAACTCTAACGTCATAGTAGTTGAGACGAAAGTAGAGCGTGGTAAATCAAGTGGGGGTGATGCCTCTCTTCTTCCCTAAGGAAAAATTAAAAGGGATTCCGAATGAAAACAATAACATTTACTCTTAGTTACCTGCGGCCGACGTTGATTTGGATTCGATTGAGAAATGGCTATAACAATATCATATTCCTGATAACATGAAGGTCAAGGCACCGGGACGTAATCCAGATTTTGTTTGAATTCTAAGGATTACGTATCTGTATATCTGGTTCAATTGGAGGCAGGATTGATCTAGATGTGTTACTTCCCTTCCTTTTGGAAGTCTTGAATCACTATCAAGTCGGGTTCGGATAGATTTTTGCTAAATCTTTTTTATGCATTAATGCATTTATCCAGCACCTGCTGGATTCGGGGAGTGATCCATTCCTTATTCTTATTTGATCACTACTTTCGGATTTCATTTACTGTACTCGATGTCATTTTTAGATTCAGATTTAAGACGAGTTTACTTGAGGGTTCACAACCCTAGAAGAAGACATGGAGAAAAAAATATTTATTATTAGAGAAGAGTCCGAATTGAAAATTTCCATATTGGAATTTTGAAATAGACACTTCGAGATTAAACAAATTAGTCAAATTGAGCGACCATGATCGATAAGCCATTTAAACCCTTAGGAACGCATAAAAAGTCCATTGGAAAGTAGTGAGTGATGACTAAGTGCTGGTTTCTGCGGGATTGAACCTTACTCATCTTGACCATCTTAGTCCCATAGGTTATTCTTGGAAAAAATTTATTTCATCGCACTGCATTCTTTCTTTATCTATCCGACATTTATTTATTGATTATTTTATAAAATACAGAATATTTTTTCTTTCTTGTGTGAAGTGATTACCAGATCAGATACTGTCCGAAAACAAGCACTGACCTGAAAAAATGACATGGATCTTGACATTCTTAACCTCGTGGACGAATTTTGCGACACAGGAAAGAAAAAGTAGAGATCTTCTCCACCTCCCCTACTAGTACATGTTGGAGGAAAGAAAATCAAATTCATTCGATCCTTACTCTATTTCCTAGGTCTCCTACTGAGTCAACTCCTCAAGTGTCAGAAACTTTGGTGCCAACTGTTCATAAAATAGTTCGGGATCATACTCCTCCTCATATTGGTTCTTTATGCTATTACCTGAAGCAAGTCGAGGACTTACATTTCCCTTGTATTTCTAAAATTGAGGACAAATTCAACTGAACAACCAAGCTGTATAAGGAAGAACCAATAAGCGCAATAAGGCAAATCGAAAATGCAAAGAAGTAACACAGAAGATCGACGAGATGATAAAAATAAAAAATCAAGCCACCGAATTCTTATAAAAGGGATTACCGCTCGTATTGATTTTCTTACTGCATAATTGCCCCAACGAAGCGTTAAGGAAAATAATATGGTAGATGCCCATAAGGAGGAGCTTGCATCCATAGAGAAGAATAGCAGACAGCAAGCAGTACTTGAATTTCTTGATTCTCAAGACTACCAGGATTGCTTACAAAAATACTTGAAAAACTATTGCGCTAGTAAGGAATTCGATGAACTAGTGATTGATCGAAATCTGACTACTACAATGAGGGGTACATTGATGCATTGCGAGTCATGAAGAAATCTCATCCCCACTTAAACCTTAAAGATTTGATTCGCGGTAACACTTCGACAACTCCTACTCATCCCAGTACATCAGATGCTCTAACTGATAGAGATGCCTCAACTCAAAACCCGACCAAGTATGGTAGTGGCAATTATTGAAAAAAAGATAATATATAAAAAAAATACATAACAAATTTTAAGAGTTTAGACAAAAGGAAAACCCTAAACTCTATGGCTGCGAAAGCTAACATCTATGTGTGGTCGGAGAAACTATGTGTTAGTCTAATTTAGTAAATCAATTGAAATGAATGCCTAATCTACTTTTATTCTTTAGTAATGTTGATACGAAAAATTTGAGGTAGGGTTAATCCGTGTGCAGTATTGTCCAAAATAAATGTTGGGCACCACGCGTAGTACTTGTGTCTGAATCAGCTGAAAATAAAATGAGCGAGGCTTTGTCCCCCGGGGTAGGTTCCGACGCTCAAATCAGTACTTAGACCAGAGAGTAAAATTCAATAATAATTCAAAACTTGAATAATTAGGAAAGTAATTAATTGAATCTGACCTATTACTTTGATATTTATACATAAAATCGATTGGTCGGATTAATCTGTGGGTTGAATATATAATAATTCAGATTCATTTGAGCCACATGAGTAAAGTTATTAAAATATTTTCAGTAGACCCGTGTTTGGAGTTACGTGTAATATTGTCTGTCATTGATTATATTATTTTGGCATCATCAATGTATATTAAATTTTAAGAATAAAATTTGAAAATGATATAACGGAAAAAGAAAAATAGCAGTAACCCACTGCGATTCTATCACCTTTACTAGGTAGACAAACAGTTTTTGAAACCACGCATAATGTATGATACTTACCCACTTGTATAGAGTAATAGTTGTCTAAACGCTTGTTTCTTTTATGTCAATTAGGTATCAACGAAAACCATTCATGATGATTCAACCTCCTACCCAAAAATTGGTCCACTTGTCCTTCGTCTTTAAGCAAATGAGTTATTCATTTGTGTCAATCAAAAATTGTGCTACCATCCATCTTACACCGACTGCTTATTCACAAAATCTTAGTTTAAAATTCAATATTCAGATTGTGTTTATTTAAAACCCTCCAAAATCAGTAGATTATAAAAATTAAGGATTAATCTTTATTACTATAGATGCATGGCACATATGGTTTAAAAAAAAATCAAGATTTAATACTAATAAAATAATTTGTGTACAAACCGTGTTGGAAATATTAATTAAAAATAAAACCAACATTAGATGGTATCTGAGCAAATGTCACTAATTTCGCCAATGAATGTGGAAATGTGTAAAGAGACAGGGGGTGGACCCCCGCCCCCTCCCCCTGGTCCCCGCGGTTCTGATTTTTTCCTACTCTCATTTTCCAAAAAGATATTCTCATAACTCGTTGTCATTTCTCTTTTATCTCTCCCACTATCACTAGTGCTACTATTTTTTGATTGATTGATATTTCTTCTTTTCTTGTGATTTTAATTATAGAGTTTGAAAGAAACGGGTCTGGGTCAGCATTGTGATTTCGAGAGAGGAAAATGAGTGGAGGTGGAGAAGCTGAAGGTAAGACGTTGGAGTTTACTCCGACGTGGGTGGTTGGCGCCGTCTGCACCGTAATCGTCGCCCTTTCACTCGCCGCTGAACGCTTTCTTCACTATACCGGAAAGGTCCGCCATTTCTCTGCCCTTTTTTTCATTTTGTTTTTTGGTTTTACACATTTTCATTTTGCATCTAGCTAACAGAGAGAGAGTTCTAGACTGTGAAAACGGAAAGAATTTCTTCACCTTTTTTTTTGTTGGCTGGATAAGTGTGATTCAATTTATTCGAGAATATGAAGTTTGAATTTTTTTTTTTTTCCTTCAAATTTTGTTTGTGCAGGATATGTGTAATTCAATTACTTGGAGTGTACAAAGATTGCATTTTTATTCGTTTGAAATTTTGTTACACGTATATTATTATTTTTTTCTTTAGCTCAAGTTTTAATTTATTTATTTATTTATTTTTTTAAATTTAGCTCAAGTTTTAATATATAAATATTTTTTATTTTATTTAGCTCAAGTTTTTATCTTGCTGATTGTAAAAGTTATTTGGTTTTGCTGAAAATGGATGCAGTATTTGAAGCACAAGAATCAAAAGCCTTTGTATGAAGCTTTGCAGAAGGTTAAAGAAGGTCATCATCCGGCACTCTCTTTCTCCTTTTTTTTTTTCCTCTTTATTTTATTTGTCAAAGTATAAGTATCCTATACTAGTTAGCTTAAAGATCCTGAACTAATGGATAATAAAATTTCCAGATCATACAACTCATAACTAATTGGTTTTGATTTATGTAATTTCCCTAATTGCTCCCCTAAAATAGATAATTACTTTTCTAGTCTAATTGTCTTGAATAGCAAAATTTATCATGTATAAATTATTTAGAATATTTCTTTGTAAGCTTATAAAGGCTCCCTATGTATCAATTGTATTGAAATCTGATTTATACATATTGTACATACTTTCTCGTAAATCATATTGTACATACTTTCTCGTTTTTTAATATGGTATCAGAGTTAGCCTAAGTTTCTCTCACATCCACACATGGCATGGGTTCTATCTAGCCCCTTCCAACGTGCTTTCTAGCTCTCTCGGGTTCAACCCACGTAACGGGTTCCAAGTCCACGCCTGACCCACGTGTAACAGGGTTCCAAGTTCACGTCCAGCCCACATAACGGGTTCTCAACTAACCCCAAGTCACGTGTGAGAGGGGGTGTCAAAGTAATGTATCCCATATTGGTTAGCCTAAATGATGATCGATCATGGACTAATTAATGAAGTTCTTGGTCCGCACCACTCATCACCAATTGAATTTGAGATAGAAGCCCATGTTCTTTAATATTATTATTGCACTTTTTTTTTTTTAATTAGTTTTGTGAAGTAGATATTTAGATTGATAAGTATTTTTGTTGCAAATTGCATATATGTTCGGGGTGCAGAGTTGATGCTGTTGGGTTTTATATCACTGCTATTGACTGTGTTTCAAGGAAGCATAGTCAAAATGTGTGTGAAAGAATCTGTGACGCTGCACCTCCTGCCATGCTCGTTGCCCACTGAGTCCTCATCCAGTGAAGGAGGATCTTCTCATGCTAGTCCGGAATCAACTGCACATCGGCGCCTGCTTGCAGAGGGATCAGCTAATGCTGGTTATTGTGCTGCAAAGGTGAGCTAGTGATTCATGATCATATTGTAATTTATTTTTTTTGTTGTGATTTGGGATAAGTTTCCTTCTTTTTCAAGATCTGGGAATTTAACATAGTTTGTTAGTGAAAGCACGCATCTTTCATTGTGGTTGCGTTACATGTTAGTTAAAGCATGCGTCTTGCATTCTAATAAGCTAGTTATTAAAGTTGTTGATGCAGTTCAACGGAAATGACGTACTGACTGGTTTCGCATGATTGTTGTATGCTAACATTTTGAACTGCCACAAAGCTTTGAGTTAAAACACTCTTAAGTATGCGAGTTACCAAATACCTTTTGTGTTTGTTCCTATTCCCATATTTGTTTGACCTGAACTTTTATTTTCAAACTGTAATTACATTCACTATAGCTTGATATTCCACTAAAATGCATGATATCTCGTAGACTTGTACTGAGTTGGGAAATCCAGTTCCAGTGACTTTCCCTTTTTCTTTTCTTTTGCAGCATAAAGTCCCATTGTTATCAGTTGAGGCATTGCATCATCTGCACATCTTTATCTTTGTTCTTGCCATTGTACATGTGACTTTTTCGGTTCTCACTGTTGTGTTTGGAGGGGCAAAGGCCTAATACTAAGTTGGAGTTCTAGCTTTTCACCTTCTTATTACAATTCTTTAGAAACTTGGCCATAATATGCTTTTAGTGATTTAGATACGTCAATGGAAGCACTGGGAGGATTCAATTGCAAAAGAAAATTATGACACTCAACAAGGTACTGATTAGTCAAGGCTCTATAGTCCAAAACTGCTTTTGTGTAGTGGTGATGGACAGACTAGGTTTGTTATCCAGTTGTATGCAGCTTGAAACAGAAATGGACATGGGTTACATACATACATAAATACGTCATCTTTTGCAATTGCGTAAGATGGATGGTTGCTGAATGTACTAATACTCTTCCAATTGCACTAACAATAATCTACATTTTGATTAAATGATAAAGGGGGTGGACCAAGAACTTATTGTTTTCTGTTGCTGATTCTTCTCCATCGGTATGATTTTATTTGAAGTATCTTAATCATGGGCATTGATATGCAGTTCTAAAACCAAAGGTCACTCATGTTCAACAACATGATTTCACTCAAGAGCCGATTCCTGGGTCTGGAGAAACATTCAATCATTTTGGGTTGGTTGGTAATATATTTTGTTCTCGTTCATAGAATTGTCCATTTAATGTGTCTTTGTTATTTCCTCCCCAGATTATGGAAAATATAATACGCTTGTTGGTTAATTGTTGTATTTTGTAAAAACAAGGAATTAGAAGCACCTGAAATTTGGAGATTTGCTTTTATACTAGATATTTGTGCATGCAAACATTTTGTGCTCGTGTACTGGTTTTCCTTTGAGCTCAATTTGAAAAAGGAGCAGCACTAGATTTCACTATTGTGTTCAGTATCTTTTGGTGGCTTAGATGTGGCTTTTCTTCATCATCTTTGTTCTGAAGAAAATAGATCTAAGAACTTTTAGTACTTCCATTAAACTTTTTATTCCTTGTCCTGTGCCCTTTATAACTTTTAGGAGTTAAAAGAACATTTTCCCCTTGAATGTAGTGTAGAAGCATTGTATGCCCTTAACATGTGAGAAAGTCTGAACTTCATATTTTCAGTCTCAGCTAGTTATAATAATGAACAGAATTTGGAAAAAACGGTGTATATTGATAAAACGGTGTTCAATTATACAAATACAGTAATATTTGTAGGCATACAAATACAATAAATGTAGACTACACAATGAGTCTAGACAATGACCAACATGGTAACTACATAATCTAAACTAAGGTAATTATACATAATTGATTGAGTTACACGAATTGATTGACATTAACACCCCTCAAACTCAAGAAAGTTGTGGAGAAACCAACTTGAGGTTGCAAATGAGATTCTTGAAACTATTTTGAAATAAGTGTAAGGAGGGATCGGTTCTCATATAGGAATCACCGTAAAAGGGGCAATAGGTTAATGATAGGGACTTCTCCTGAAATATAATACCGCTGAAAAATAAAAAACCCATTAAAGGGATAGAAAAACCCATAAGAGGGATTGAAAGCACATCTCCAATGGAGGCCATAAAAAGAACACTTGTGAAAAGAGTGTGGACTGAACCCTTGAAAGGGATTGAAAAAGGAACCCTGTTAATTAGACATCGATAGAAAGGATTGAAAACACTAATTGAATCCATTAAGGGATCGGAAAAACACCCGTGAAAGGGATTGAAATCTCTGATACCATGTTAGAATAATGAACAGAGTTTGGAAAGAACAGTGTATATTAATAAAACGGTGTTCAATTATGTAAATATAATAAGCCTATAGTTATAGGCATACAAATACAATAAATGTAGTTTATACAATGAATCTAGATAATAACCAACATGGTAACTACATAATCTAAACTAAGGTAATTATACATAATTGATGTTGCTCATGTTAAAGAACATGGACTTCCATCTCAAAACCAGTTGGTGATGAGTGGTGTGACTTAGGAATTTATTAATTAGTTTAGGATCTTTAGACTAGCCGATATGGGATACTTATACTTTGACACCTCCTCTCACACATGACTTGGGTTAGTTGAGAATCCGTAACGTGGGCTGGACTGGTAAGTGGATGTGGATTGGACGTGAGAGAACCTGTTGGAAGGGGCTAAACAGAATCCAAGGCACGTGTGAATACGAGAAAAAATGAGGCTAGTTCTGATACCATATCAAAGAACGTGGGCGTCCATCTCAAAATCAATTGGTGATAAGTGGTGTGGCCCAGGAACTTATTAACTAGTCTAGGATCTTTGGTCTAACCGATGTAGGATATTTATGCTTTGACACAGCTAATGCACAGTAAATACAGAACATACTGAGATCATCATAGCAGCTTCCCAGACGTTAGGTTAGAAGAGTCAACTTCTCCACATTATTAAAGCGACTGTGGGACATAATTCTACTGCAATAATAGAACAAATTTCACTACTACCAACAAGGAATATCTTTGTTCTTTTTTTTTTTTGGGGGGCGTCGGGCAGGGGTATGTTGTGGAACTAAGGGAGGTTAAGTTTTCTGTCTCGCTAGAGGCAGTTGGATCAAATCAAGAAAGACCACAGTTAATTTTCCCCTCTTATCTTTCTACTGCATAATGTGCATGACTCTAGTACTCATTTCTTTTTATGCTTTCCTGTTGTACTTGCAGCATTCTTTTTGTAAGCAGTTTTATGGTTCTGTGACGAAGTCAGATTATCTGGCACTCAGATTGGGTTTCATTATGGTAAGCCACTCATAAACCAACAAATTGTGGCCCTTCAAATTTCTTTTGTTTTCTGTTGCTTCTTTAATTAGATCATTGGTTTGCTGAGTCTTTTCCTCTAGACACATTGCAGGGGAAACCCAAAATTTAATTTTCACAAGTACATGATTCGTGCACTGGAAGATGATTTCAAGACAGTTGTTGGCATAAGGCAAGTTCTAGTTTCTGAGATGGCATAAGATTCCTGTGGCATCTTTCGCACTTTTTAGGCAGAGTTAGAGTTCCTTTAGCCCTTTCCTTGGAATTGATTTTACTTAACCATGACTTGGTATCTGATTCTCTTTGGTGCAGTTGGTATTTGTGGGTATTTGTGGTCCTGTTCCTGCTGCTGGATGTTAATGGTATGTAACATCATACTTGGATTAATGGTTGTTTTGGCCACTTAACACACACACACACACACATATATATATATGAAGAATTTGGACATCCTATACTCATCAGTAACTGACAGGTTATTACAGGAAAGGACTATGATTTTTTATATCTTCCAGTATTATAGAATTCAACCTTTTAATAGTGTCTAAACTCAATATTAAGATCATGAAACTTTGCCTCCTTGAATAGCTGATCTACATATATCCAAACATCATAAATGAAGGGATTCATTTGACTGGCTTGAGTTCACCGATCATGATTAATTATTATGTTGTCCATAGTTGGTCATGCTGCACTAAGGTTTTTGCTCTGGAACCTCTTATACATTTATAGTTTGAATATTGTTTTACTTAAAAGTCTTCAACTGTCTTTTGGTTTGCAGGTTGGCATACTTACTTTTGGATAGCATTTATTCCTTTCATAGTAAGTGCAACCCTATAATGGATCTTCATGGGATTAAGGCTTGGTTTGTTTGTTTGTTCGTTATAGTAAGTGCGAAAGCTAGATTGTGCGCCATTTGAACTTGTTGGGCATGCATCTTTGAGTTGACTGCTATTACCATAACATTCTTGTTGGGTCCTATATTGTTTCTTTCATTACTTAGAGTAAATTGATAGTATTACACCTGGTTGACTTGATATTGTTTTCTTTGATTGACGATTTTTGATTATCCACGTTTCAGCTACTACTCGCTGTTGGCACAAAGTTGGAGCATGTCATTTCTCAGCTGGCTCATGAGGTTGCTGAGAAACATGTGGCTATAGAGGGCGATTTGGTGGTACGGCCTTCTGATGATCATTTTTGGTTCCATCGCCCCCAAATTGTCCTATTCTTGATACACTTTATTCTCTTCCAAAATGCATTTGAGATTGCGTTTTTCTTCTGGATATGGGTGAGAAAATCTTCAGCCCTTTCACTCGTCTAGTAAGTGTAGCTTTTTATTGCCGTGACGATTATTTTGAATAATGTATGTCTGAGTAACCTGTAGGTTCAATATGGCTTTGACTCATGCATCATGGGGCAAGTCCGTTATATCGTTCCAAGGCTCGTCATAGGGTAAGACCATTTACATTTGCCATCTCCCTTCCATCAATTTCCACCTTTTGGGTGCTGTCCCTATTACTTTCCTCCTTGATTGCCTGGTGGTGTTATTCACTGGTCATGGTTAGATGGAGGGTTTTGGTGACACTATTTGGTTGTTTCAGGGTAATCATTCAGGTACTCTGCAGTTACAGCACATTGCCACTTTATGCAATTGTTACACAGGTAAATTCTGCTGCAATGTTCAAGATTAGCCTTTTCATGATGGACAAATTCTAACTTCACCTGAATATCTTTATCTTCTATCCCCTTGACTCTTTGAAATGTAGATGGGTACCCACTTCAAAAGGTCCATATTTGATGAGCATGTGCAAGCTGGCCTTCTTGGATGGGCTCAGAAGGTGAAACAAAAGAAGGTCAATTATGTGATTGAAGGGTGCATTGGCTGGAGCCAACCAAGGAAATTCAACTGAGGGTTCCAGTACAGGAGTACATATGGGAGGAATAGGACGCAAGGAACCGGAAACCGCATAATTTCAAATGGCTCCTACGTGAAGAGTAGTTTACCATGTGTTGAAAGAGCATCCTGTAGGAATTTTGGCTGTGCCCATTTTCTGAGTTGATACTGCATTTTATATATATTTGGAGCCAGTATAGAAAGTTCAAGACTCAGTAGTAGGATTCTGTTAATATTGAAAGTTAAAGACTCTGAAATAGGATCATGTTAATGGTGAAGATTGCTTATGATTAGCAATGCAGCATTACTGGTAATGGTTTTGCTGGCTTTTCTTTTGATTCCTTGGGGTAATGATACCCCAACAGCAACCCTTATCCCTCCAAAATAGCAAAATTCTACCTCAACCTCATTTTATTTGTCATGATTACAGTAAAAAAAAAATGATATTTAACCAATTAGAAAAATGACAATAGCCCCTCAATTTAAATAAAAAATTTTCTTAAGATCAAGCTCATACCAATCGCAATGAGCTAGCAGGAGCTAATTCATAGTACCACTTTCTAAAGTGCTTCAGATATTTGAATAACCATACGGAATAAAACAACGTTGGCAGAATTACAAAGAGAAGTTGCATGTCTGCACTTCGCTATAGTGACATCATGTTTGAAGAACTGCCTCTTTACATTGCAGGACATGCCTAAGACCGTAGCATAGCTATACTCCTATTCAAGAAGAAACCACTGGACCACAAGCTGCTAGTTTTGCCCCCATCACTTCCTAGTCTTGGATGCTTTAAATATGTTTTCCTTGTAGTATTTGAGTTGTGCAATACTTTCTTTGATGTCATCCATAGCTCTGTGCTTGTTTTCCTTTTGAGGAGCTTTCTTGTTATCTGAAGGAAACAGTCAAAGGAAATGAGCATATGTTAAGTCAGGGTATGAGTTAATTGCATCAAATATTGGATTTTAATGACATTTCAGTAATACCACCATTCAACAGAGAAATACTTCTAGACAATCCATTTTGTTCTATGATTTCTGATTCTTAGGAAGTAGCACAATGGTCGTATATACCTCCTTATGCAAAGGGGGAAAAACCAACACAATCAATTAAAAAAAAAAAAAGAAGAGAGAGAGAGGGAGAGTAAAAGAAAAAATCAACACGCTTTGTTTGCTCAAAAGCACAATGTCAAAACTGTCACCTTTTGGGTACCAACGGACACATAGTGCCTTGACGCTGCTGACATCTACGAGTACATGTGAGAAGATACTAGCCAATTCCGGCATATATTTCTGCCAAAACAAACTTTTAATTAGCACATGAAAGCGTCTAGCAACCTAAGCTCCAATAACCAAAGAAGAGGGGTAGGGGGACATTAAAAATGAGTTTTTCTGTTTGTACAGGAGCAGATGCCTGTCTCTTGTCTGAATAATTTCTAGCTACAAAAATCAAGGTGCAGAACAGGTTTGACAAAGCAATATGATCAAGCATCTCAAGTCATAAATAATAGATCTGCAATTTTTTCCTTCTCAACAGGAACATTTAGATCTAATATACTCATATATAGATAATCTAGGCATTTGTAGTGAGCTATGAGCATTGTCAAAGAATCTATTTCAGTGGGAGGAGAAAATGTGGGTAAGAACTATTAGAACTGTGTAAGATACTCGATCCACAACAATTCTAACATGCCATATACATCAATATTCCGGTATGTAAAGTCACCCAAACTCATATACAAGCACATAGCAATATTTCCCGTACCTTCAGAAACAAAAGATCCGTATAAACTGAATTTCCTGCCAGGAGAGGTGTATATGTGCCCACATTTCTCTTGACAAATTCTACAACCTACAAAAAAAGAATAGAGGAACTATCAGATAACTGTGAAAAACAAATTCCAAGATGCATGGAACACAGCAGATACTAGTGCATCTATAGATTTTCTGTACAACCAGTGACATGCATCCTGCTTTTGTTTGGAGAGCAGTAAAAACAGAAAGAGGAGGGGGGGATGTTAAATTACTTGCAATAGATTGCACACTTCCTATACATTTTACACCATATTAATATAGGCTTCTAATGAAGGCATAAACAAGGAAGAATGGTGAAAGAGATATTGAAACTAATGTACCTGCTCTTCAGCTTCTTGTTCAGTTATGTTACTAGTGAGCACCTTGTCTGTCAAACCTTCATCATGGGGTTAAATAGCTGAATTTCTCTTTTCACCCATAAAGTACAGGAAAAAGGTATTATATATGTAAAAGTATTCATGTCATTATGAAAATGCTGCAATGGCAATGGAAAAAGGTAGACACGTGGCAAGCTGCTTACCACTTGCTGCATGATGTTCTTGACACCATTCTCCCATTCTATCTAGGCAGTCCTTCTCTTGATGAATTACCAAATCAGGGCCCTATACATATTTAGAAACCCAAATTTAGTTCTTATATGATATCATATCAAAAGGTTTATCCACTTTGAAACCTATAATATGTGACATAATAGAGCATCATTACGTTATGTTTCTGATAATGCATAATGCCATGAGAATGAGAAAAGGTCCGTACTTTGGATGCTTCTAGATGTCTAATGATTTGAGGATAATATGAGGGCATGATAAAGCATTTTCAAGTCACATGCAAGGCATAAGTTTGAAATCCCTATGAATGATGTTACCTGTATTTATGTCTCATTGTCTCTTGCTTATGCATGGAAGCTACATCATAATCCGTACTTGCATAGCAAATTCATTCTATGTTATTTACCATCTATTGATGATCTCTTTACCCAATATGTGAGGTTACAAAACATTTCGAGTGGAATTTCAAATAATTGTGATTAGTGGCTTGTGTTCATGTTGGAATGTATTCACCAGTTCTTTCAGAAAATAAACAATCAGAATCAGAACACATCTATCAATCCAAGTAAAAGGAGGATACCAAAATCACAGATCCAATTATTTACCCAAATAAACAAGAAAAGAATCTTTATCTTCATCTATTTACCTCACAAGGATAACCACCCCTCTCCTTAGACGGGAACAGGTATCCCTTCAACCTTCCTTTGGACCCATGCATCATGAATAAGGATCACTAACTTCCTAGCATGCTAGGGTAGTAGAGTCTCAAATTGTAGCATCCTAGCAAGGATTGCTAAAGCACTTAGACGTCAGATCAATTTGATATCATTAGGACCCGTGGCCACTACAATTGGGAAGGAGATCGTAGATCTATGCTTGGACAGGATTAGGAAGCTTGCGGACAACTGTACCCGGCTTCAGGGATTCCTGGTCTTCCATGCTGTGGGCTGAGGCACTGGATCTGGGTTGGGATCTCCATTGCTTGAGAGGCTTTCTGTTGATTACGGAAAGAAATCAAAGTTTTAACTCCGCCTGTGTCGAGTTTCTCTTAGCATAGCCGGTCCCAAACCCGGGTAAAGGAGAAGGGTTGCTATAGGTTGATAGCCAGCATAAAACTTTGTCAATCTTATGAGATGAATCCACTATACGATATTGCGCTAATGTTAGGGCGTTCCCCGCAAGCGACGCATCGCATTAACTGAGTGCGGCAAATAGTGGGCAAGGGCTGTTACATCTCCATGCGGGTTTGGGTGTAGTGAAAAATATGCAAAGGTTCTCACAAAATAGGGGGAGGGTAGTGGGGAAGAAAAATGTTCAGAAGAATAAGATTAGAATAAGAATTTGGAATATTGTAACTCTTACTGTTAAATCAATAGATACACATAGATACAATGATTAGGAAAAGAATTAATATTTTGTGTTTATAAGAGACAAAATGGGTAGGAGAAAAGGCTAAACTATTAGATAATTCAGATTTAAACTTAGGTATTCAAGATTAAACAGGACTAGAAATGGTATGGGTATTATTATAGATGGGTTGATGAAGGACGAAGTAGTGTAGGTGACTAGGAAAGGAGATAGGATTATGTCCCTCAAACTAATTTTAGGATGTGAAACTATTAATATCTTTAATGTCTATGCGCCACAAATAGGTTTTGGATGAGTCTATTAAGGCTAAGTTTTGGAAAGATTTAGATGAGATGATAGGTAGTGTACCCCAAGGTGAGCAAATTTTTATAGGAGGTGACCTAAATGGACATGTGGGAAGAGATAATGAGAATTATGAAAAAGTGCATGGTGGACATGGTTATGGGGGAAGAAATGAAGAACGAAAATCAATCTTAGAGATTGGAATGGCATTCGATCTTTGCATTATCCATATTTTTTTCAAGAAGAGGGAAGAACATTTAGTTACCTTTAAAAATAGTTTAACAAAGTCACAGATTGACTTTCTCCTCACAAGAAAGAGCGATAAAAGGGTTTGTAGAGATTGTAAAATCATACCCGAAGAAAGTTTAATCTTACAACATAGAGTACCTAGAATTAAGTGGAGAATTTAAAGAAGGAAAAAAAAGAAATTTTTTAGGAAAGAGTTGTTAGGGCAGAGTATTTGGGACTTACAAGGAGAATCTGACACTTCATGAAATGACATGACAACTAAAGTGCTGCCTAGAACAGTAGCTAAGAAGATACTTGGATAGTCAAGAGGTTATGCCTCCATGAACAAGTAATCTTGGTGGTGGGATGAAGATGTACAAGATAAAATCAAAATTAAGAGGGCTAACTATAAGACTCTGTATAGTTGTAGAAGTGAAGAAAATATTGAGAAATATAAGCTTGCTAAAAAGGAGGCAAAAAAGCTGTAAGTGAAGCGAGGGATAGAGCTTTTGAAAATTTTTACCAAAAATTAGAATCTAATGAGGAGGAGCGTAATATTTACAAAATTGCTAAAACAAGAGTACATAGGACAAAGGACTTAACCTAAGTCGAGTGCATCAAGGATGAAAATAATAAGGTGCTAGTAAGAGATGAGGAAATTAAGGAAAGGTGGGATAGATACTTTTATAAACTATTCAATGAAGGCAATCGAGACGATGTCATTGTAAGAAAGTTAGATAAGTCTGAAGAGTATAGAAACATAATGTATTACCGAAGGATTCAGGAATTAGAGGTAAATCCGAGAAAGCTTTGAAGAAGATGAGGAAAAGAAAAGTAGTTGGCCCAGATGATATTCCAATTGAGCTATACAAATGCTTTGGAAAGATGGGCATAAGTTGGCTTACCAATCTTTTCAATAAAATATTGAAGAGTAGAAAGATGGGCATAAGTTGGCTTACCAATCTTTTCAATAAAATATTGAAGAGTAGAAAGATGCCCGATTAATGAAAGAAGAGTACTCTCATACCTATATTCAAAAACAAAGGGAATATACAAAATTGTATGAATTACAAAAGTATTAAGTTAATGAGCTATACGATGAAACTTTAAGACAAGGTGATAGAAAGTTAAGAAACGAGACTGTCAGATAATCAGTTTGATTTCATGCCAGGGAGATCAACTCCTGAAGCCATACATCTCTTAAGGAGATTTACCGAGAGATACCATGATAAGGAAAAGGATTTGCATATGATTTTTATTGATCTTAAAAAAGTATACCATAGAGTTCTTAGAGAAGTTATATGGATAGTTTTAGAAAAAAGAAGAGTCAGAATAGCATATATAGAATCAATAAAGGAGATGTATAGGGATATAGTTACAAATGTGAGAATTCCAGGAGGGTTGATACTAGAGTTCCTTATAAACATAAGTTTACACCAAGGTTCAGCTCTAAATCCTTATCTATTTCCATAGGTCATAGATGAACTTACAAGGCACATACAGGAGGAAATACCATGGTATATGTTGTTTGCAGACAATAATGTTATAGTAGATGAAACAAAAGATGGGGTTAATGCTAAACGAGGTCTGGAGAGAGGCATTTGAGTTTAGACTTAGCAGATCAAAAACAGAATATATGAAATTCAAGTTTAGCAAGAATACATGTAGGGATAGAATAGGAGTTAGTATCGGAGATCAAAAGATAAGTGAAAAGTTTAAGTATTTAGGTTCAGTTCTTCAGAGAATAGTGGTATAGATCGAGATGTTACACATCGAATACAAGCGGGTTGGACTAAATGAAGAATGGCGACATTAGGAATATTATGTGACCGCAAAATTCCTGTATGATTTAAGGGTAAATTTTATAGAACAATTAAGCCAGCGATGCTTTATGGGTCTGAGTGCTGGGCAAGGAATTACACACATGAGCAAAAGATGAAAGTAGCAAAAATGTGAATATTAAGATGGATATGTGGATAAACTAGGATGGACAAAATAGGCAATGAGTATATTCGCGAAAAGATTAGAGTAGCACCTATTGATGAAAACATGAGAGAAATATGCTTAAGGTAGTTAGGTCATTTGTTAAGACAGCCAATAGAAGCGCTTGTCAGGCGAGTAGAATTTAGAGAGAGTAGTCAACATAATAGGGGTAGGGGAAGACTGAAAAAGACTTGGCGGATAACTTGTAAGAAGGATATAGCCCATCTAGAAATTAAGGAAGATATGGTCCATGACAGAGTGCAATGGCATAGCAAAATTTATGCAACCGACTCTAGTTAGTGGGAACAAAACTTGGTTTGTTTGTTTAGACACTTATCACCATTACTCAAATAGTACTTTCAGCCAAGAGAAATAGTATGACATTATATGAAGTTATGTATTATAGCAAAACAAAAGTAAATGGCAAAGCAAGAAGCAGTACATGCAATTATATAGAGATCAACTGAAAGAGGCTGAAATTACCTCAATTGATCTGGTTAAACTACCATCTGTAATTACACAAGCAATCTCCAATATTTTGTCAATTTCAACATTCAAACCTACATAACAAGCCAAAAAATGGGTGAGTTATGAGAATTGTTCTAAAAGAAATTGAGTAAGCATATAAAGCCAATAGACATAGAAGGCGGTCCACAAAACCAGTTTTCTAGAGGCTGCCAAGTGAAGATTGATTAATCCAAGAATTAGTTTTTCTCTTTCAGATTTCAATCTCTAGACAATGACTCACAAATAAAAGCCCAACTGATCAAGATGAGAAAGAGGGTATAGAAAGAGACAAACTCAGTAGAAATTAGCAAATTGCTCTGGGTGAGCTTATACTTTTTGTTTTTCTTCTTATTTGTTCTATTTGGAGACACAAAGGCTGCTTGGAGATATTGACCGATAACTACTCATCTTTTGGGTGCTAAAATGGTCCACATTTTGACAGATGAACATGGGAAAATTGATCAATATGATTGTGATTTAGGTCCATTTCTTAAGTCTCATGCTAGGGACAATGACAACGCAACAAGGACATTCTCTCGTAAAACACATGACACTTCAAGTTTATGACTCATAAAAAACGGAATGTCAAAGAGCAGGAAGGACCAATGCTAATTGAAGGAATAATTGGAGCTGGAAGGACAAAGAACAACAAACCTGGAAAAATGAACTCTCTCTTTGACTGCAGTAGAGACCACAGAGTTGCCTATCGACACTTAAGACTCAAACAGCTCTCAGGAACCTAAAACAAAAAGGGGCTCTAAGTTTTCTTATCTACAATTACAACTCATTACCCAATGGTGCTGGAATAATAATGAAAAAAATAAACCTAGTCACAAGTTGATAGAATGCAAGAAACATAAAGCAGCAAAACAAGGCGAGGAAACATCAAGGGGATATCCTTTATATATATATAATTTGTGGTCTGATGAGATGATGTTTCAAATTAAAGAGAAAAGTTTACAACAAAATGGAAAAAAATGCAGGCACAGACAACATCAGATAATCAAGAAAATGCAACAAAGTCCCTTCGTATTGAACTGCTAGGCATGCCATCCAATTAGATTAGGGATTATCAGAAAAACAGCTGATGATAGGGAGTGGTACTAACCCACCTCCCAAGCAAAAGAAACTGAATCATTTGTGCCTAAAGAACAGATGCCCACCAGTCATTTCCAGGTCAATCCACACAAGTGGCAACTTGTACTCTCCAGAAGTAACTTCTGAGCCTTGTAGGCCCTTTTTGTCATTCTTTACAGTATCCATATACCCTGAGCTGCCATCATCCATATCCCCTGAGTTGCAATCTTTCTTCTTCCCATGAGCTACGTATGAAAACATCTTTATGGCATTTCAGTAGACAATGCAGTACAAGAAGTAATACATCACAAAACGCATTTAATACACAAGGTAATACACAAAGCCACACAGAAACTGAGGTCAAATTCTGGCAATAGCAAAATTTTTGTGTTTCCACTTTCCAGAAAGAAAGATACTAAAAATCCCAGTAAAACCGGTCTATCTCAACATTTCAAAGGAAGCGAATATACATTGAACATTGTTACTTCCCAGAAATCGAAATAAAATGTAAACCTCTCCCATTTTGCCCGTCAGACTCACCCTCAGCAGCATCGAAGACCGTCTGTTCCCTATCATCCGTTGCATCCAGTTCAAGCAAAGAAAATGCATTTGAGAGTCGGTTCATTTCACCGGGAAAATATAATACTTCGATGCAACCTAAACTCCTGACAAATTGACATAAAAAATAAGAAAATCCCATAATAAGATGAAATATGGGGAAAACATAAAAAAATATATATATTTTTCTACAAAAAGTCGTGCAATATCATATTCATAAATCCTGAAACCTGAAGAATCTAAAACCACTGTAAAAACCATAACAACGAACACCAATGAATCAGACATCATGATGGATATATCTCATTTATAGAACCTTACTTTAAATAATCAGTCAGCCCATTTTCTAGTCTTTTTGGCCTCTGGTTCAACCGTTCAAGAAAAAGACGAAAACTTTGCAACCCATTTAGTAAATATTAACTGGGATTCCGGGGATTTAAACATAATATACAAAAATCAAAGTCATCACTTCCATGGTTAATGGTAGGCCATATTTTTTAATATTAAATAGCGAACCGAACATTTATGATGAAATGACTGCATTCAACAGAAACGTATGTATAAAGAGTCCAGAGAAAGTATGAAGGAGAAGGGAAGCTCACCGGGTACGGCAGTCGGAGATCAGCGTTTGGGAGTCTTGAAAACGAAAAAAGGAGTTTAAAAATTGTGATTGTCCACTATTGACCCAATGGGCTTTTGAAGATCAATTTTGCTTGCCCAACTTGAAAGGTTATTATTTGGAGAAATTTCCATTGTCCCTTCATGGAAGTATCATGTTATATTTTAATAAAATATTTAGGTATATTCGATTTTTGGTTTCATCTGTAAATGATTAAATTTTAAAAAATTTTGCTTACATCAGCTGATTCATAAATTCTCTAAAGTTCAATTCACACTACATGATCTATAAGTGAGGCCAAAAACCATATCTACCTAAGTTTTTGCTTATATTTTAACATATTTGTTATATACAATGCTTTTAAAAATTTATATCGTACAAACTTTTTAAATTAACATATAATTTTTGAACTTCTCGTTATTTGGAAGTTAACATTTGAAGAGCAAACATATATTTCAAGCTTTACTCAATAAATTAAAAAAAAAGGATATCAAGCGATGAACCAATCTTGAAATATATCTTTGTTATAAAAAAGAAAACAATGTATTTGTTATAAAAAAGATAATTGAAAACTCGTGTTACTTAAAAAAAAAAATGTGGAGATTGCAAAGAATAAAACACAATTAAAATTTATGTGAATTTCTTCTACCAAACATAAGTTTATTAAGTTTGATACATTTAGGGCTGTTTGTTAATATTAAATTATGAATTTTAAAATTTGAATTGTAAGTTCTGAAAGTATTGAATTGATAAAGTTATTTTTGTTTGATAAGCAATTGAATCCATTCTCTGAATTAAATATGCCACTTCATACATGTACTAATTTATTATAAATTATTATTATATACACGTAAAAAATAAAATGAATAATTAATGAATTATATAAATATTTATGAGAGAGAATGTGTCTGTGAGGGAGATAGAGTATGTACGTGCATGAGAGAGAATGTGTGATAGAATGTGTATGTGCGTGAAAGAGAATATTTGTATGTGATAGAGTGTGTATATGAGTGAGAGATATTGTGTGTGAATATGTGTAAAGTATGAGAAAGATTGTGTGTGAGACTGAGTATGTATGTGTGTAAGAACGACAATGTACATACGTGAGGGAATGTATTTTACTAGCATCTGTATGTGAGACAGTATGTGTTCGTTTGAGAGAATGTGTGTAAATAAGTATGAGAGAGAGTATTTGTGTGTTAGAATATGTGTTTGTATATTTATTTAAAATTCAAAAATTTTTTTGTGCCAAACACTGGAAAATATTTTCTGGTGTAAAATATTTTTCAATTTTCCTTCCTCTAGCTGAAAATAACTTAGGAAATTTTTGAGTGTAAGTTATTTTTCGGATAATTCAAGAGTGACATTAAACCTCAAATACTTACTTTTATAATTTCGTTTGCTAAACTTATTTTCGTTTTTAATTATTTTTCATTCGTTTTTCTCTCAATTATGGGTCCCACACTAATATAACTATCATTATGCATATTTTACTACTATATTGTACTATCATTTAATTTTGAACAAAATCAAGTTTTTATTAATCACAATTACTTGTAAGGTATTTATTATCATTGTTATAAGTTTTTTTAACTTGTATCAATAAAATTAAAGATAAAACTGTTAAAATTTTTTATTGTTCAAAATATTTTCATTTTGTCAACCGAACACCGGAAACTTGTATGGAAAATAAACTTTTTCATGTAAAATATTTTCCAAGGAAAACATTTTCCTCAATAAAATATTTTCAATCCAAACGAACACACCCTAAGTGAAAAAAATTTCACTTAAAATTTTGAATAAAAATTAAGTAGTGCTTAATATGTCAATTGATAAGAAAATATTGTTATTAAATACGCTGAATTAAAAAAAATGCTTAACTAATTAAATTTTAATATTAAGTTGAGTTATCAAACCCTTAGTTTGATACAAAATTTTCATTCCTTAAATTTTGTTTTGGTATCTTAACATTTATTTTCTATTTTCCCTATCCTACTAAAGTTAACAAAATTAGAGCCAAAATGCTAAATAAATTTTCTCTCCAATGAATTAATTTTAAGTATTTTCTTCCAATATATTAAACTATGCTTTACTCCTATTTTGCTAAAAAAATAAAGAAAAAAAAATACCCTTTATTATCGAAAAATACAAAAAAATTATTGTATGAACATAATCCATAACATTAATATCCATGTAAAGTCCCTTTGTGGGATGATAATACTTTACATGAATCAAGAAGTCGGATCCAGTCCATATAACAAATTTATCGTACTACCCTGGCAGCTGTCCGGGTAAACAAACGTACCAAACAAAAAGGGACCCGGGTCATGACCCGAAGCAGGTTTTGTTTAGGGGTTTTCGAGATTTCAGGGAAGGGTTTTTCTCTCGTTTACATTCACTAGAGGAAAAGGAGCTTTATTTTTTTTTCGTTTTTCTCTTTTATAGCCGCTTACAGAAGCAGAAGCAGAAAATCAAAGTCCGGTCGACCCGAAACAATGGCCACTTTTGTATCTCCGCCGGCAAGTACAACTGCAACTAAACCGGCCGGTTCAAATCCCGCCGTGATCGGAAAGGAGAAAGTCGATTACTTTAATCTTCCTTGCCCTATTCCCCATGACGAAATCCACCGGGAAGCTATGAGTTAGTACTTATTTGACTATTCATTGCCCTTTGATCCCTTTAATATTTTTTTTTTCAAGAAATATATTATTTTTATGATTTTTTGAAGAGTTCACATCACATGTGTAATAATTTAAAATATTAGTAAAGTTTTGATTTTTGAGCGTGAGCATTTGAATTGAGTAACTTGCTCTATTGGGATTGTCAATTATGAATATGGAAGCATTTCGGGTTCCTGGATTTATAAAGACGAAACCCAAATTGATGGAAGTCGAATGGTCGGTGTCGGTGATGTTATAGTATTTGTAGTTCGTTTTGCTTAAAGTTAGTACGGCTTGTTGAGCGGAGCTTTAAGTTTATCATGATATTTGCGGAGTCTATTAGCTAATTTTTGTTCGGTATGAATTAATGCCACGGAGCGTCTTCATTGAGAGCAGTTTCAAGTCAGATATCACTTGCGAGCTGGAAAATGTGGCTTATTGAGATAATGATTCTGTTGAGTTTTATTGGCAGTGTCATTGAAGCCTGAACTTTTTGAGGGGTTGGCGATTTGATTTTACCAAGGGACTCAATCAGAAATTTGCACTCAGTCACAGGTAGTTTTTAAGTCTTTTTTAGAGTACTGATATGTAATCTATGTTTTCACATTTGTGTTTCTGTTTTGTTTAGAAAGGGGAAGAGGCAATGGTAGGAATTTTCCCTTTCTTGTTGACTATTTCATTTGCTTTCTGCTATTTCTTAGTGTTCTTATGGGACCTACAGAACTTCCTTCTCAATCATCTGACACTATTAAATTCCCAACTGCACACTATGAGTTCGGTGCGAACTATCTGGACCCAGAGGTTTGTATTCCTGCTTGTAATTATTTTTTTTGAACTGATGAAATTTGTTTAATTTTTGGGGGCTTTAATTGGTTTTCACAGCTAATGCTTATTGGGAGGATAATGACAGATGGTAGGCTAAATGCCAGATTAAAGTATGATTTATCTGAGAATCTCAGCTTGAAGGCCACAGCACAAGTAATTTTTTCTATTATTTGCAAACTTTTGGCTTTTATTTTGTGTCTTTTTTAGTTCTATCCCTTTCTGCCAACATCTTTTACACAATGGTTAACTATTTGAACAATTCTTTTGTCCAGCTTACAAATGAACCTCATATGTCGAATGTTATTGCCAATTTTGATTACAAGGTAAGGCCTTTTTAGCTGAACTTGTGTTTGTGGGTACTTTGAATTTAGAATATGCATACCTACATAGTGTTCAACATTCTTAATATGTTAGTAGATTTTCAGGTTTCTAAATCAGGATTGGTGGCTTGGCTATCTGGCTGTCAATGCCAATTTCATGAATTTGATTTGATCTGCCTTGTGGAGGTTTAATACTGTGTTGTTTTTTCATCTTTGTTGTATATATACAGGGCAAAGACTATAGGAGTCAATTTCAACTAGGCAATGGTGCCTTATTTGGGGCCAGCTACATTCAGGTAAAAGACATTTTCTTTTTCTTTTTCTTTTTTTCCTAATGAGCTTAGCCTGACGTTGAGGATGTGAAAGCCATGGACATTTTTGTTAACATATTGTTAATAAATGGTTCAGCGTTTGCAATTCAGTGCTACAATATAACTGAAACTTATGAGATATTGAGAGGGATGACTAGTGCTTATTTTCAGAGGAAGCGCCTACTTTTATGTATTGGTTTATTGTTTTTTTTCAGTCTCATGGTACTCTTTTCTACTCTGGAAAAGCCATAAATCAAAGCTTGAAGACAAAAATGTTAAGAATTTTTTACTCTATTAAGTTTATTCCATGTTTTCTATTCGTGTGCAACAGAATTGATGGTTAGATGTATAACATGGAAATTCAATTGTCAGACCCATGAATGCATGCACTTTTTGTAGTTGTTTGCCTATGCAAATGGCTGTTTTTCGTGCTTTGTTTGACTAGTCTAGATTAAATTAGGCTGCAGTCAAATGCGTCTTTGTTAACCAAATATGTATGTGTTTGCAGAGTGTGACCCCACATTTGTCTTTATAAACACATCTCTTTTTTTGGGCCGGTCAGCATAGTTGCAGCCTGAAGTCCGGCATTGGTTATGCTGCGCGGTACAACAACGATAAGATGGTATGAAGGCCCAAACTCCAGTACCCATTTTCTATGTATTGTTTGCTGTATTCTTGACATCCCTTAGATGGCATTTCCATAATCCCAGAAAATAAGGTGCCTATGCTTATATTTCTGTATTGCAATTTTCTTCATCTGTACTGGAATGGAATATTGATGGTTAACCTACCTTTTTTCCTCCCAGCATCTATTTTCTAGATGTTGTCAGTTGTGTTTAACATTTTTATTCTTTATGAGGAAAAATGGATAAATTGTGTCTTAAATTAGGCATAGAAAAGATGGTTTATTCCTTTTGTTTGGCAAAGTGATTATGGGGTGGTGGTTGGTGGGGGAGTAAATTGTCCTTTGATAAAGGTTGGCAAAAGAGTACTTGAAGTCATGGTGGTGACAGGAGAGCAGGTGTTGAGGATGAATTTCCAATTTCAGTTCACTAACGTTCTTCTGCCTTAAGATGTAATCAATCACCGAGATGGTGGGGTTCCTAAAAAGCTAAATTTTTAGCTTAGTCCAATCTAACTCTTTGTTGGTTTTTATTTGCACGAGGTTTGATATATGCCTTAAGATTAAGGATTTACAGTTCGGAATTGAGACTTGCTTAGTTATGAAATTGTCAGACTCATGATAAGCTATATGTAATTTTTAATTGAAGTGCTTTTGACTTGATGAAGGATTCAGTTTTTGATATGGTTACACAAAGATACACTATTATGCATGCAGGTTGCCACAGGGCAAGTTGCTAGCACAGGATTGGTTGTTTTGAGTTATGTTCAGAAAGTACATGAAAAGGTTAAGGGTTTTTTATTTGGTAGAACTCTTTCTGACATGGTATTTGCACACTCTTCTCAGTACTTTTCTTGTTATGCAGGTATCTCTAGCTTCTGAGTTCATGTACAACCACATGTCTAGAGATGTCACAGCAAGCTTTGGCTATGATTACATCCTTCGCCATGTAAGCTAGTTGGCTTTTGATGTTCATTGATCAAGAGAAAAGGAGTGTCTGTTATTTAGTATTTTTATTTAGGATTACTGTTACTATTACATATTCAACATATTTAATACCTCTGACTAAGGACCAAATTCACCACCTTCTTGTGGTGAGTATTTATTGTATCCTCTTGAGCGCAAGTTTGTAGACATTGCAGTGAGAAATGATCTTAACTAATCCTCATTCTGACTTGTCAGTGTCGCCTTCGAGGGAAGATTGATTCAAATGGCTGTGTAGGTGCTTTGTTGGAGGAACGATTAAACATGGGCCTTAATTTTATTCTTTCTGCTGAGGTAAGATCAAATATTTTTGTTGATTAGCTATTCTGTAATTTCACTACTAGCCTTCTCCATTTCAATGCCTTCTCTTTTCCTGTTTGATTGATTGAATATTTGGCCGAGTTAGGGAAATATGAGGCAGGCCTTGTTGGGGTTGGAAGGTAGACAATGTTTGAATGGGGGAATGTCTCTGCTGATTCTGGCAATTGGTTCATTTTGCATGTTGTTGCCCTGTGTACTATGTCAGTTGAATTTGAAATTGGTTTTTTTTTTTTTTGGGGGGGGGGAGAGTGTGGGGGGGAGTTCATTTGGTGTGCCAGAAATTGGACACAGCCATTGCGTTGAATATTTCTGGTATAAGTGACTGCTTCGTTGCAACTAGCTTAGCGCAAACCTGCAAAATGACTTGACTATTTTCTCTAGAATCGCACGGACTCGTAAAAAAAAAAAAAAAAAAATCCTGTTTATTGATAAACTATGAGGGATCCAATTTGAGTTTTCATGATTTTCTAATTCCTTGGTTTTACTTTAAATATCTAATGGTTCCTAATCATGGCTTTGCAGATTGACCATCAGAAGAAAGATTATAAGTTTGGGTTCGGGTTGACAGTGGGAGAATAGATTTCACGGTTAATTATTACTTAATTAGTTTTAATTAAGTTGGCTGTTGGGAGCAACTACACAGGGTGATTCTTTCATCCTTTGGTGATAAAGATTCAAAGAAACAGTTTTGTACTTCTGTTGAGCAACATTATTTGTTGACAGAACCAATTGCTCCTCCGACAAATTAGCGTATCATTAGTAGTTGAATTTTGCAGTTTGGGAAAATATTATTTGGATTTGCCTTTTAAGCTGTAGAATTCATTTGATTGCGGAAGTGGTGCTACAAATCAATTTAATTGATTGTGCGCTTGCATTTACCATGGCTATGATTCTCATATTTAGTCACAGCTAATGAAATCCAATGGCTGCCTACCCGCGGATTTGAAGATAGTTGCACGGATTTCATTCTCTCTCTTAAATACGCATAAACGCATGTATTTAGTGACACAATAATAATTTTTGCCGCATATTATAAAAATATTGATATATAAATGGTTTTTTTGTCCGATTAATAGAAATAGTAATATTATTATTTTGATATTACATTCTACAATCGCACATTTTTTTCCAAAAAATCATTTAGGAGGTTTTTGGTTTATGAATATGATAGAGGAAAGAATGAGAATGAAAGCTAAAGATATTTATAATTGTTGTTTGGTTGAATACAATAAAAATTATTTTACAGGAATGAAAATATTATTAAATATCTATTTTTATTTTTCACTTATAATTTGGGTTCAAATTAATTAATTTATGAAATCGATAGTAAGGTTTATGATTTTCACTTCAATTTCGATTATCGAATGTGAACTAAACATCTATTTAATTTGTATTAAAATTAAAAAGGGTACTAAATGAATCATTATTTGGATGGCAAAAGTTTTTTATTATTTCTCAAATAATATTTTGTAATAATTGTTTTACAAGTTTCTTCTAATTGCCCTTTTATCTTACATTCATCTCATCCTAAAAAATTTATTACGTTAATTCTTCTAAATAATAACACAAATAATAGTTGAAAAAAGGATTAATTTTACTTTACCCTCTCAACGTTTAAAATTACAATAACGTTATTTTTTTGACACTTAAATTTCTGAACTATTGATCAAATTTAATGGTGTTAGATTTTTCAACTAAAATAATATTTTTTACGAAAATTTGTTGAATCATGTACCAAGATAAGAGGAAAAAGGAAAATGAATCAGTAAAAATGTGAAAAAAAAGATAATGATATTTATAAATAAATAATATTTTATTTGAACAAAGTTATAAGGGTATTTTATCAAAGTCAGTAGCAAAATTAAATTGAATTTAATATAAAAATTTAAATGCCTAAAATATAATATTAAGTATTAAAAAAATAATAATCTTAAATATTAAGAGAATAAAATGAAATTAATCCTTGAAAAAAATGTAATACTTGCCAAAACTTTGGGTGGCGTGGGAAATGGAATCAAATCATGAGTCATTATCATCATCATGACGTTTTAGAAGCAAACTACCCTCGATTGGGTTGGGCCCACGGTGGAATCTAAAAATATTATTGTACTTATGTGACATTAATTTGATCAAAGAGACAACGGTTTTGTTTAGACAGTAAATTTTTTTAATTAATATTTTATAATTATTTCACACATTTTTTAATTTTACATATATTTCATCAAAAAAAATTATTATAATATATTTACAAAAAAAATTTAAAAATAATAACTGTTCCAACAAGACTAATATTTTTAGAGAAAAAATTCTTCCTTTTGAAATTTGGATGGCGACAGAATTGGTTCATAGAAAACCGACTCCTCTAATCACTTAATTAATTAGTATTTGTTGAAATTAAGTTTTGTTGGAGATGGTGGATTTTATTAACAAGCGATGGTGCATGCACCATGCCGAGGGATGAAAGGCATCTGGATATATTCCAAGTGGAAGATGACTCATCCTACTAAACAATTACCTAAGGTACTATAAATTTTTTTATGTGGTCCCCATTACCTGAATTTCCGGTCACCTTATCCATTTGTTTGATTCCTGCCATCTCTGTCTGTCTTTACACCATGACTATCCCTGTATCACTGCAATTACTAATTAGTATTATTACTAATTAAATAATTTAAGAAAATGTTTATAATTTTTTAAAAAATTATAAATAAAAATTATAAAATTATACTTTAAAAATTTATATAATATAATATTATATATTTTAAAACTTTATGAATTTTTAAAATCAAATAAATAATTCTATAAAAGAGAATATATAATTCACCAATAATTTTAACCTTATGAAGAAATATGTTACCATGATCAAAATTTTTCCTTCTTGGCTTGTGTTTTTCTGATAGCATTGATATAAGGAAAATATTTAGATAGATTCGATTTTTTATTTCATCTGTAAATCTTATTATCAAGATTAAATATTAAATACAGTTGATGTTATAAATTATTTAAAATTTAATTCATACCATAAAATCTATCAATGAAACTAAAAATCGAATCTATCAAAATATTTACCTTGATATAACTAAATTAACACCATGGGTATGCACATGATATGTCAATAGTCATGATCTTCTTGTGTACAACCGGAGAGTGACGTGTATGAGTGCATCGTATCAGACCTCCACAGGCCACAACTAATTCAGGAAAATGTTTGGTTGGTACCGTGAAATCTGATTTGGTGAATCATATGTTGTTGTCGGTATGGGTAATATTATTTTTCTTTATTTGTTTAATTTAAAAAAAAATAATATATAAATATTTAGTTCCTATTCATAAATTTGATTCAGAAAATTATAAATTTGTTATTGATATAATTTATATCATTATTTTTTATTTTTAGATATGAGTATTATTATATTAATAAATTAATTAATTTAAAAATTAAATAATAAATAAAAAATTCAAATAAATAATTTATAACATTTTGATTTTCTTATATTCTAGTAGGGCTAAATAAAACAACATTTAAAAAATAAAAAAAAAATAAAAAAAAACTCTACCTCTCTTTGTTTTATTTTTTAATAATTTAAACTGATTAAAAAAAATACATTTTATTATCTAAATCAACCAATATTTATAAATATTATTAATTTTAATTATCTTTCATTTTCTCGTATCCATAAACCTAACTCATAAAATATTTAATACTCACAAGGTTGCTGAACAAAATTGGAGACATGTATGTGTGAGAGTCTAGAAAAAGCCATTCTCTTTTTGTCCGTTCAAAACTGCTTATACTCCACTAGCAACAGCAGCAGTGGTGGTGAGCTTCTACATAAAAAAAGATCTTTTTTTTTCTTGGTAAGTTTTCTCAAAATTTTCTTTGATTTTTTTTATTTTGAGAAAATATTTGTAATTCTTGTGTGTTATACTCCATTTGGTTGCTTTGATCCAAGAAGGGTTCTTTTTTATGTATTTATTCTCTTTTTTCTTTGTACATGAAAGAAGCCAGATGAGGCTTAATTGATTTGGTGCTCAGTCTTCAACTTGGAATGATATGATATGATATGAAGGGAGTAAAAGGGAATTACTTTTCTGAAACTGTAAAAATCTGGTGATTCTGCAAATTATTAGTAATCTGTATATATGATTATTTTCATCAGTTTGAGCAGTTTTTGGATCTGACCTGCTAATTTCTGGTATCACTGAATCTTCTTTTGTGCATTTTCTTGTATAGCTTATGAATCTTTGTCTATTTGTTTTCGGAACATACAGGACTTTTTTTTTGTATCCTTTGTTTGCTAGGGTAATATTTAAAATGATAAAACATCTTTTTTACCATTAACAGTGTGCAAATGAAAAGATTGGAATTTTTTGAATGTTGTCAAAAGAAATAAAGAATTAATATGAAGGCTTATGTAGTTGATTTTGATATTAGACAAGCAGGAACAGTTTATATCTGCATTAGTGAACATTTTTGTGGTTTGTTTTCCGGGATCTTTTCTTTGTCAAATGTTTTGTTCTGATGTACGGATGGATTAATTTTATAGGTACTGTTATTATGTTTTTTTACAACTCAATTATGTGGCATTAGGAAAATTATTGTATTTTATAATTGTCGAAGTGTTGTAAATTATGCAGTAGCTGTGTAATTACTACAAGAGCAGAAGCATCTAAAAGTACCCAAAAAGGACTTGCCTCAAAAGTTTTAGTATGAGAACTTGGAATCTTGTTAAATTTTGACAAAGCAATATGTTCTAACAGGCAAAATGCAAGGGGGGTTTCATGCCATTGTTACACACGGGAATATCCTCAAGAATGCCATTCTGCGACATGTTCGTGTAGTCAGTCCGGCCATGCGGCCTCTTATGTTTGCAAGACATGAGTCAACATCAGCTGCTCCAATGGAAGAACATGGTTTTGAAAGTACCACAATATTAGACATTTTAAAATCCAAGGGGAAAGGTGCAGATGGCTCCTGGCTTTGGTGTACTACGCAGGACACTGTTTATGATGCCGTGAAGTCGGTGAGCATGTTTCTGCTCTAAGCCTACTGCGATACCACTAGTTCTTTTAATAGCTCTAGTAATCACTCCATCACTAAGCATATTTGTACAAAGTACACACTTTTACATGACCTCATAGCCTTTTCCAGTGCGTGGAATGGTCAACGTATTTGTTCATGTCCACTGATATGAAACAAAAAAGTAAATACCTTCAATTCTGTCCAATGTTCGCAGATGACAAACCACAATGTTGGAGCCCTAGTGGTTGTGAAGCCTGGAGAACAAAATGCACTTGCTGGCATCATTACAGAGAGAGGTAAATTGTGAAACCTCAAATTCAAATCAAGTTTTAAGTCTGTAATATCCAAATAACTTTCCTGTTTTTCTATTTTGATTCAAGAATTTGCCTTTTTGGGTGGTAAAGCAGAAAACATCATGTATATCCTTAGACTTCTTTTAAGATCCAACCAATCCATGATTCCCCTTGGTGAAGCTCTATTTATTTACTTGTACTATGCCTTCAAACTCAGCAGTGCAGAGAACATGTTAGAGCAGAAACTGATTCGCAGAAAGGATGAAGAGATGGTCATCATTCACTTCTCCCTCCTCTTATTGCCTCACATTCTTATTTTCTGACTGGTATAATCCCAATTGCTCTGTATGACAGTAGTATGTTTTTATGATTGCTGCTATTGTTCCATCATATTAGCAATGATCAACCACAAAGCCAAAGAATAATCTTCTAGGCATGAACATAAAACTTGCAATAAGAAGCTAATGTTTTAAACAGTTTGCTTTCTCTTTGCACGTTGGTTGTGTAGTTTGGATGTGGTGGCTGTATCAAAAATGTTTCTGAAATTTCATTCATGGCTGAGCTTTGAACTCGGCACTCTTCATGCAAAGTGCTTTTTAGGTTTTCATTTTCCTGATCTTTAGTAGAGTATTTTCCTTGTTGGATGTTGATTCAGATCTTTGTTTATGACATGTTCTGGGATGGCGTGTTATCCTTCTTCACTTGTGTCTATAATTCTATGTCTGATAATATTTTGATTGTCTGGGTCCAGATTATCTCAGGAAAATCATAGTACAGGGAAGATCATCCAAATCAACAAAAGTTGGGGATATCATGACCGAAGAGGTATCTGTCATAGACTGATTCATTCAAATGAAGCTTTTATGGTAGCAATTTTTGGCCCTCAATCTTTACTACGTGGTTTTTTCAGAACAAGCTTATTACCATCTGTCACACCAAACACGAAGGTCTTGAAAGCAATGCAGTTGATGACTGGTAAACTTGATCTTATTATTTGATGTCAAAGAATTCTGAAACTGTGTGAAACATTTCCCCTAATGGTTCTAATACGAGCAAGGATAATTGATTATTGCAGACAACCGCATTAGGCACATTCCGGTGGTTGAAAATAAAGGGATGATAGGCATGGTGTCCATTGGAGACGTGGTTCGTGCTGTAGTGAGTGAGCACCGGAATGAGCTGGACCGCTTGAATGCATATATTCAAGGGGGATATTAGAGATGATGACGATAAGCAAATGAATTGGGTGCATGAGGCTTGTAACCCTATCACCTGATCAGGTTACAATAACATGCACTCGGAATCCACCTGCACCTGTTTTTCGTGTGTTGCCTGTGCATTTGCTCTTGATAACCTTTCAAATAAAAATAGTTGTTAAACTTAGTTTGTGATAGCCAGGATATGCCAAGGACCAAGGTTCGTAAAGAATTTATAAGGACAGTACTCTTTTATTACATGACAGTCGAAAATTACTGTTAGCTAAATTAAATAAATTTACGTGTCTTGTGTGAGCAATTCCCATTCAGATTTTCTATTGGGAAATCGCCATTGCCCAAAGCTGATATATTCAAAAGATAAAAACTCGAAGCACAGCCACTAGGAGGGGGAGTCAAACCAGAAAACCCCATGGTGAATATTTTTCTACGTGGGTTCCCGAGGATTTCAAGACCATTTGTGGAAGTATGAAATGTTGATGCTAATTTGCTTCCTCGATCCTCCTGGATATATAACTCCATGACCCTTTTCAATTTTCCCACTATCACGACTTTCATTTCAAGCAAGCATATTTTCCACAACAATTTCGAAATGGACTGTTCTCTGCTGCCCAGGATTGATGGTGTATCTCATAATTGCAAAGGAGAATGGGCAAGTGAATGGGTTTCATTTATCTCAATAATTATAATACCGACCCAAAAATGCGGAATTACAACTCGTCATCATAATGCATCTAGAATGGCACTAGTTAAAAGACGCGAGATACTGGCCCCGCAAATTAACATACAAGAAAATATCGTGGTTCTGGGATGCTAATTTACAACCTTAATTACTAGAAAAACTGTAAACAGGTTAATTGTATTATAGGGAGCAAGAAATTGTGAACATAATTAACTAGCAAATAATCAAGTATTCTGTCTCTGAGACCCTAGGCAAAATGATAAAAAATCATACAGATTCATAAACCCACATTTCACCTATCCAACGGAAGGTACACAACTTCATTTTGGATTGTTAGTTTTCTGTTTGGCCTTTTCTATAAGAGGTCTCAACTGCTTCTTCTCAGCAAGAATCTTGAGAAAGTTAAACAAAAAGGGTATGTAATTGTGTTTTCGACGAATATTTTCTGTTCTCCATTTCTTGAATTTTTCCTCCTCCATCAATATCTTCTCTGTTGCAGACTCAATCCCAGCACTTGTTTCTGATAGTTGTTTATTTAGCGCTTCCACATTACTGTTGTCTACTACAGTCTCTCTGATTGTAATGTAGCTAGCTGCTGCAAGATACGCTCCCTTCTCCTCTGAAGTTCCTTGAGTTCAGCCGTATAGATTTCTTTCCTGTTCTTTATTACAGCCAATAAATTGAACCTAATTTCATTCTTAGAGTACCTCTCAATGCGCTCCTGAATCACTGGCTGCACCATCTGTAACCACTCTAGATCATTGTGGCCACCGGGGCACTGCCCAAGGCTGATAGGTCCCTCCTTCAATCCATCGAGCTCATAGAGCACACCATCAACAGGTAAATAACTAATAAAATGATAGACATCATCATCTTTCCCAGCAGCTTTCTGCTCTTCGGGCACAAAAGGCTCTGGTCTTGCAAAGCTATTATGAGCTGCACGAATTGCTTCGCTGTTATTTATAGCCAAACCTTTCAGCTCAGGTGGAAAATTTTTGGTGAACTCTTTCAAAGCTGATAGTTCTGGACCAATATCAACATCTGGACAGTTCATAAGAATAGATAAAATAGCTTGGGTTGCGCATGCATTATTTATGACCTGTACAAACACAAAGCACCTGTTAAACTATAACAGTTTAGGACTTCTCCCATATAAAGCATGTACAAAGTGAAGAAAGCTGACCTGACTAGCAAAAAACAAGTTAGGATTTGGATCCCTAATTACAACACGGTCATCTTTTTCACCAGGACGCCATTTGAAGAGGAATATCAACCCATAAACTGGCCTGGAATTCAAGAAAGTTTTTGTTCAGATGGGAGAGATTGTGCAAAAAACATAAAGCCAGCACCCATCTGGTCAGCAAAATGAAATAGATATTTTATTTGAGACAAAAACACAACTTAAGACAATTAACTTACCTAAGATTGTTAAGAGAATCAAGATCCAATGAATACAACTCCTCAACCTGCTTAATTATTATGTGCTCATCAATAAGAAATTAAAAAAAGGATCTCCATAAGTTAAATACCAAAAGAAACTTGGCATAAACAAATTTTAAGAAGCCAATTTTTCTGGCACTACAAAATGCATAATTGATAGATGAAAGCTCTTAATTAATTGTCAGCATGTAGGATTCTACATCTTATCCTATTGATAAAGGACAATTTCCAAATTTGGCAGATATGTGGGAATAACAGAAGAAATAACGCCACAGTTTGCCGACTTAATAGAGTGATGTAAAAAGAAAAGGCAGATGTACATGGGATAAGGCTGGTAAAAAAATTTCACTGATTCAAGGAGCTCCATGAATAAAATGGACAATTCTTTGCTCTCCTTTTAAAGAAAAAAATACAGTTCAAAACGTAAGTGACGTCGAAATTGCATAAAGTAAGTCTAAATAAACAATAAAGAAAAACTTAGACTTTCGAGAAACAATAAGTATTACTACAAAGAAATTCCCACAAATAATCCAAGTGCTAGAAATGACCATGATCCATACGAGTAGCATATTTTCTCTAATGGTATAAAATGTTAATGATATATTATGAGAATGGCCAGAAAGAAAATAGCCAGAAATGGTAAAAAGGCAACTCCAACACTGGATACAATGCCAAATATACAATTTTAAAAAATTAAGAAAAAGTCAAAAAAATCCAGACAGAACCTGAATGCCTTTTACTTGCATCTGCTGTATGAGCTCTGTGAAAACACCTGTAACACAAAAGCCAATAACCTCATCAACACCAACTTACTGAAAGGATGCATATAATGCTGTAAGGGTCTGTTCTAATATTTTGTTACATAATAAAAAAAATATCAAGGTCTTTTCTTTTTCTTGTCTGATAAATCCATTGTGGAAAAGTCAACCAATCAAGGCATCAAACCCGTATCAATAAAAGGTTTTCCTCCACAAGGACACATAAAGCCACCTCTCTTAATGTCAAGTTCAACCAATTACAATTGTAAGCCTTGAGATTAATTTTCAGTGGAGGTAACCTAGAGATGTCCTATAACAGATCAGCACTTCATGCTTCCGGTGAAAGTGCATTGAAGAAGAGATGGGCCAAACCTACAAAGAACTAATGTTGATGTTATATTGACAGGAACTGCCATAATGCAGCCTGACCACACCGAGCACTGATAACTAAAAGCAAACGGATTATCTCGATTTTAAATTGCTCGATTTTAATCTAGTTTGAAAGTGAGGATTTGTTTATACAATCATAGAACCTATAAAGATGACAGCTTTTTTGCACATTTAGAAGCAGAACCAAGAAATAAAAGGAGAATGAGATGTTTTGTCCCTCAACATGAAAGTTAAACAAACTTGTAATTAAATTGCCAATCTTGCTATATGAAGCAGCAGATTATATATCAATGTCTAAAGCAAAAATTCAAAAAACAGCTTCAATTTTCAAGCATTTGTAAGAATAAGTATTCAAGGTTAATTACAAGTATGAAATCCGAGCCTAAACAGCAGGAATATTCAGCTGCAATTAAAAAAGTTGTTAAGTTCTACGAAATCATGGAAGTGCAGAAACAGCAGCAAAATAATTAGAAAAAAACTTACCAGGATCAGACTCAATAGTACACCAAGTACATTATGCCTAATAAGATGCTGCAACCAAAAATAATAAAAGAAGGGTCATCAAATAATTCCAAATTTGCCTAAAAAGAAAAGTTATTTGCTTACCCCCCCCACCCCACCTTAAAAAAAAAATGCCAACAAAATGGGTCCAAAAGGAAAAAATAAAATTTATTTTCTGCTGAGAATCAATGGCTATATAAGCCAAATTGAGGTGAAATTCAAGAATAAAAAAGTAAACTTCAATTTGGCTTATATCTGTCTCTTATACACATCTGTGATTTAGAGCTGTAGAATTTTTTATTACTATTGTGTATAAGAGACAGGAAATTCTGCAAACAAAAAACACACTAACACACACAAAAATGTTGATAATTTTCAGTGTCTATTAAAAGGCAAGAAAAAATTAAAGACAAAATTTAACCTGAGAATTAATTATCTGGATTTGTTCCTAGTAGATATCTAAAGCCGAAAGACGCTAACTTTACTATTTTCGAGTAGAGGGAGGCGGAGGCGGAGGCGGAGGGTTGCTGGAGGCGGAGGCGGAGGGTGGCGGTCGGTCAATGGAGTTGCTTCGGTGGTAGTGAAATATGCAGAAACAAAGGAGTTGGAGGTAGGATGGTGGCTATTGGGATTTTGAGTTGGGTGAAGTTTGGGTTGGGCCTAGCGAGTTTCACCAATTGAAAACTGAAAACTGTAGCCCAAAAGTGAGCAATTATTTTGAGCCTGTGTCGTGTTAAAAGTATTACTTTTATTTTGTTTATACATTTTTTTTTAGTAATAAAAATATTTAGAAGATGTTAGGTTATTTTTTTGGAAAATTTTACGATTCCTTTTAGATAATTATTCTCTTGTACTTTCAATCTTTGTACAGTACAATATCATATGTTTTAAAAATTTTTACTATACAAATATTTAAAGTTTAGGGAATAGTTCCCTAAAAGGGACGATAGAATCCCTCTTTCTTATTTATTTTTTATCGTAGTAGGTCATACAGAGTATATTTTTGGTTTTTACAAATTATCTTCTAACAAATGATTAAGGATTGAGCGATAATTGAATGTTTGACCTTTTTATGTGATATTATCATCTTACTTACTATTTTAATCAACCCTAGTATTGAAAAGTTTATTAAAATTGTTGTTTTGTTAATATGGCTAAACTTGGTTTATTATTGAGATAGGAAGATAAAATAAGCAAATGAACCATAAATAACACCTATGACATCATTATAAAATTTAGATTTCTATGATAATTCTAACTTCAACATTATCTTTGATCAATTGATTAATGCTATGATTGATTATAGAGTAAAGGTAAATTAATTTGAACATTGTTACATGTCACTACAATTGCAATTCCTCTTCCACCTTTTGACATTCACATGTTATTTCCCTTTTTTTTAGATTTTTTTTTTCCTATTGCAAATTCATAAATATATTCATTCTTATCAAGTTAGTGCAAACTAATTTTGTCAATCCACAATAATCCAAAATTCCCTTTTAAGATAGCTTTAAAATCAACCACCTTATTGTCATACCATAAAAAATCCAAAAGATTACTTTTTAGTTAATTATTCTACTATTATTAGATAAATGGGTTAATAATACTTTGTCCCTCTAAATTAGGTGAGTAATTACACTTTGCCTTCCATCATATTATTTATCTATTAAAAATTTTAAAATATCAAGAAAATATAGTTAAATGATTGAAATATCTTTATTATATATTTTGTTTTTTCATGTGTTTAGTTTTGATGTTTGATAGTTATAAAAGAATTATGAAAAAATAAAATATAATAATAAATTGAGATATTTTACTTTAAGGAGTAGAAGTGCGAGAAAATATTGAATTATATTATATCCGATATGATAATTTGTATAGGTTAAGCCAAATATAAAATATTAAGAGATATAAAAAAATACCAAAATTTTATAGAAAATATATTATCACACAATACCTTTGAAAAAAATTCAATAAAAATAAGCTTAGTTGAGATTTGTTCTACGATTATAGTGAAACATTCAGATTCGAAATAATATAAAATAAAATTCAAAAATTTTAGTAATTAAATTTGACCAAGAAATATATGTATTATATTAAAATACGATATATTTATTTTTTATTATTTTTAAATAATTATCACATCAATATTAAAATTTAAATATATAAAAAATTAAAATATAATGCGCCATATATTAATTATTCAAGAGTATTTTAATAATTTTAAAATTATTAATAAATAAATAATGTTAACAAAGACAAAAGTGTATATTATTTTTGTTGAACCCATTTTGTCAAGTAAAATTTTGGCATCAACCGTAAACTCCATTCTTTGCTTTGATCTTTCCACCGCACAAAAGCGGAAATTAGGCAAAAGAATCCAATCCCACCTCGAGGAAGATGTTTCCCTCTTTCCAGTTTCCAGTATCTCTTTCATGAAAATCCAATAATTACAAATAAGTCCAAAAAAAACTCTTAAATGTTCATATCTACCTCTGCCCGTCAACTGACGACAAGTGCCAGCAGCCAGCCAGCCTCCCTCAAACTAAAGTCTTTTTGCCGTTGTTAAATTCTGAATTTTTCTATTTAATGAAACATCCCTTTCAATTTCAGTAGTCTTCGTCACTTCTTTGGGTGAAAAAACCAAAATTGAAATAGCCCAGTATTTCTCGTCTCTTCCTTTTTTCTTTTTCCCCCTTTAAATTGACCAAACATGTCTTGGTTCCACTGATTATTGAAGGACTTCTTTGATTCTTATTTTCATTTACTAATCCAATAATATCCAAATAGCCCATGTAAGTTTATTGTAGTATAGGACATGTTTTTTTTACAGTAAAATACAAAAAGTTGAAGTACACATCTAGATGTGTCTTTTTCCTTTTATATATAAAATCCTGATAACTGAATTGTTGATGTTCTTGATGCAGTTTAGGGATTATAACGGTCGCAAAACGGCATAATCATGGTGGGATTTCAGTTGTTAACTGTTAATTTAGTTAACATTGCTAAGCATGCCACTCCAACCAAAGGCAGGCTGCAGTGGCTATTGTCTGTGTTTGTGGGCATTAGTATGTGCAAGATTGTAAGTATAACTCTTCCCAATTTTGTGTCAAACTGTTTCCTTTATACTAGTTGTATCTTTTAGGCTTCAGCGTTTAACACAAGAAAGAAGAAAGCTTAAGCAGTTTGGTGAATAGTGTCTCTTATAATGGACTTGTTCTTAATTAGATGATGTTGCTGCAAATATTGGGAGGGATGCTTTCTTGTTCTATAAAATTATGGGGTTTTAATTGTGAGGATTTTTATGTTTTCTGAGTTTTATTTCAGATTCTTGTGTGCTAATTTTCGAGTTAATTGAAAGAAGAAAGCTTAAGCATTGTGGGGAATAGTTTTTGTTATTAAGGACTTGTTCTTAATTAGATGCTGTGCTGCAAATATTGGGATGCTTTTCGTTTTAATTGTGAGGATTTTTATGTTTTCTGTGTCTTGTGTAGTTGTGTGCAATCCTCATAGTTTACTATCTCCAAAGGCAATAGCTAAATTTGTTGTTTTTTAGATTTCTTTTTCCATATGTGAAATACCATTCTCCTAAAACTTAAGTGCTCATCCAACATTGAGAAGCTAATTCAAGATAGAAATAAATAATCTCTGATATGATATTGATGCAAAACTTGACCTTTTTGACTTGTGTTACTGCTGTTCATCATGGTTTCTCTTTCTTGATACTGTATAAAGAGGTCCAATTTTGTTGTTGAAGGTTTATGACTTAACAGGTGTGATTAGCTCTATGTTCTTTATTGGATATGCTAAACTCAACAACAAAGAGAAACTTGAATGGAACAATCGGTGATTCTTCGCCTCTTTGTTCTTTCCTTTTCTTTGTTGCACCATTATATAGTTTCACAGTCTTTCTTTGTCTGTCAAATATAGTTCACAGGGTTTATAGCATTATGTAGTTTGAGGCTTTAATATGCAGGGGGTTCTCCACTTTTCATGCACTTGTTGTTGCTGCTGCTTCTCTACATCTCTTGATTTTACACATATCAGATCTGTTTGATGAGGGTTCTAAGGATGAGCTTATTATTAATAGGACTTCAACTTTTTCAGATACCATACTTGGGGTAAGTTGCTGCAGAAAGCGCAATGTTCCTTTTCGATATTAGACAATAGTTCGTCACATAATCTGATTGTTGTGATGTCAACTGTAGTGATTATAGTTGTCTGCTCTACTTTGTCATTGGTGGCGACTGCCTAGAAGCTTGATCGCAAACAGAAAAGCGCATCTTCTCTGCAGTTAATGACATCTTTATGATTTGTTTAATACATTATGTACAGGAATGAGGGGACATATATCTTATAAATTCTTGTATTGAACTTCACAGGCAATCAGATTTTGATAGTTGGTCTTTGGCTCTTAAGAAAGCAGTTCATTGTAGTCGTAGATTTATGAATGTGCCGTGATATGTAGTCAATAGTTGTTGAGTGGTCCATCATCTTTGTAGGTACTAAACAGCATACCTAACTGATCTGCCTTCCTATTGGCTTATGTATTTGTAACGATATGATATGTTATACTTCTGTGCAGTCATCTCTTATGCCATATTATTTATTTATTTATTTTGATGGCTCACAGATCTCCATCGGTTACTTTCTGTCAGACTTGGCAATGATCTTTTATCACTTTCAAGGCTTTAGGTGGTATGGAGTATGTAAGTATGAGAAAGCACTCTTGATGTTTATAATTTTGTTATTGCTAATTGTATGAATATTGCGTGTTGATTTTCATTTGACTTTGCAAGTACTTACAAGTTGAATATCGTATAAGACATCTAGCTTCCTTGCGTGCTATAAATTTAGCACTATGCCTGCAAGAATGTTAAAGCCCATTTGACTTTGCAAGTACTTACAAGTTGAATATCGTACTTCCTGATATCTTCCTTGCGTGCTATAAATTTAGCACTATGCCTGCAAGAATGTTAAAGCCCTTACTTTTACTTGGATTGCTTGAGATATGAATCAACATACATCTGTCTTTGTTTTCTAGGTTTTGCATCACTGGACTCTCTATGTTTTCAATCATCCAATCCCTGTTAAGTGGTCAAGGGCTGATCTACATACTGATGGTTCTCTTCTCTGAGAGCACCACTCCATTTGTCAATTTAAGATGGTCATTAATACCTTCCAAAATAAATGAAAATTAAGATTTTCATAGCATTTCATAATTTAATCACTGTTATTCTACATGCAGGTATCTGGATACCGCTGGTCAGAAGAAATCTAAACTATATGTTAGTAATGGGTTGGCTTTGTTCTTGGGCTGGCTGGTAATATCCATACAAACATACTTCTTACTTTTAATTTTGCCTACAAGCTCCTCGAAGACCATGTTGAATTCTAGGTGGCCCTAAAACTGGCGCAAAACATCTCAAGGGCCCATCTCACTTGTCCATAAAGTACTGTGAGAAAAATTTTATAAGGATGGTTAGATGTTAAATGCCTGAAATCAGAGACTCAATAGCTTCAATCTTGGAGATGGTTAACTAGTTAGATCCAAGAAGAAGTAATCACTTGCTACTTAGGAACAATGTCTAATGCACATCATGTGTTTTACCATATTCTGTGGATTGGTCCTTTTATGCTTTCACAGTTCAAATTCTTAATGGTTAGAGTTCCAAAATGTTTTGAAACAAAGCTTGTTCTCAATACACGTCCCCTTCCCATCCCAAAACCGCAGGAACAAAAATGAAAATAGGAAAAAGAACAAGCTTGTCTTAGTGTGCTTCTGAAAAGAAAGACAATTGGAAAAATGACGTGGAAAAGTTTTAGATTGGTCCCCCTTCATGTGCTTTACAATTTTTCTTTCCTCCTGATTGGTTTATATGTGCATAGCTCTGATATCATAACTAATAATGTCCATGAATAAACAATAAATTTTCACAAAATTCTGTGGACCAGAGAAGTTTCTTCACATTCATAAGACCTGTAATACTCCAAAGTATTGAAAAGATATGTCCCGGTAAGATATTTATCTGTGTTTAGGTTTACTTGTTGATTAGCACAGAAGCATGATCGTTGTTGTTTCTCCTTTTATTGAAACCGATTGTATAATTGGTAGTCTTTTTCTTTTGATGATACATTTCTGTTATTCAGATTTTCTTGCCTTTTTAAGTATCACGTTGAATTTTGACAATAGGACTTCTGATGCTGCAGGTTGCAAGGATTCTTTTGTTTATCTACTTTTTTTACCATATGTTTACCCATTTTGATCAGGTAAGTGGATATTCATCAATTGTTTATAAACTGCTCTCTGGCTAGAGTTAATATTTCAAATATATAAACGTTAGATATTTGAAGAAAATTTTCAGATTTCCTGCTGTGATTTACTGCTGACTAAGCAGAACATAGCAAGAACGTTGATTGGTTTGGACATATAGATAATATGTAGAACATAGCAAGAATGTCCTTAATTTTGGTTTCTTCATATATCATTTCAGGTTAAGAAAGTGTATCCATTGGGATTTTACAGCTTGCTTACAGTCCCTCCCGTGCTTGCCATGATGAATGTCGCATTCTGGTTTTGGAAAATTGCCAGAGGTTTGATAAAAACTTTGAGGAAGGCAGGACACAGCAAGTAGTATAACTGGATAGATTGATACTTGTGCAGGTGAATATCAGTTTGTTCAACTGTAGTAGGATAATACTAGGTGATGAATTTCAACTGCATGTAAAATTTTGCTTAGTATTCCATCTTAAATATTTTTACAATCCCACTTTGCCAACTTAATTGTTGACTTTTAGAGTAAAAATAGTGCATATTTAAGGATGTCTCAGCTGGCATGATGTTTAAAGTTCTATCACCTATGCAGTGAATTGTTGTTTGAGTTCTGATGAAGCGTTAATGATATAAGCCCATATAGTACAGTTGGTACTACTTGCATTTATTTATGTTGCAGATTGGAAGCCGGGCCTGGCCCGGGCCCGGGGAGTATGGTGTTTCGGTTGCTTTGATTGGTAGGGTGATTTATTGAGAGGTTAGAAGGCTATACCTGCTTGCTTGACGCTAGTATACATGTGATAAATATCTAAATTCAATGGTGTAATTATATATGTATATTTTAAAAAAAATGACGTATATAAAATTAATTCTTTAAATGATGGCATTTCATCCATGTCTTGAGGATGAAAAAGATGAGAAAAATGATCTATTGCCAAATGGCTTAGTGTAGATCAGTTTCAAAGATTATGGGAGCACCATTTGTGAGTCTTGAATTATGTGGAGGAAACTTCCTTCTTCCTTCCAACATTTTGGCCATTAGCTAAATGGCTCCCAATTCCCCATCAGTGTTATACCGTCCCTTTCTTCTCCCAAATACCAAATACTAATAAAAGACTGGCCTTTTCTCCTTGTCAAAAGTTGCAGCACTCCATTATTTTGTGCAAGACCCAGAAAAAATTTGACTCCAACTTGCGTTGCACCTCAAGACTTGGACTAATATGGAATCGCAAGTAGGTTATTGCCAAAGAAAACCCCTGCATAAATTGAGTTGGGATTTCGTTTAGATAATTATTAATCATTAAGTTTTTGAAATATTATTTGAAAAGGTATCATAATAATTTTTTTGATAGAATATATGTGTGATAGAAAAATGATTTAATTATTATTCTCTTTATTTGGTGTATTATAGCATGCGTTGATAACACTCTCCCCCTGAACTAAGTGAATAATTACACTTTATCCTTCTAAACTAAAAAAATTACACTTTATCCCTATTCACATTATTCATCATTTAAAAATATTAAAACCAACAAGATAATCTAGTTAAATAACTTAAATTCCCTTAGTTCTATATTTTAATTTTTCATATATTTAATTTTGATATTTCTATATAAGAATTAGGAAAAATAAAATATAATAAGAAATTTATATAATTATAAAAATTGTTATTATAATAAATATTATAACATCTAGATGTAGGGAGTAAAATTATGAGAAATTGTTGAATTATATTATATTTGAAATTACAAATTATATAATTTAAGCTAAATATTAAAAGTGTAAAATGCTAATAGATATAAAAAAAAAAATTTATCAAAGTATTATTAAATGTATATTATCACACAATATCTTCAAAAAAAAAAAATCAATTGAAAATAAGCTCATTTATGAATTATTCAACTATTGTAGTTAAACATTCAAATTTGAAATAATATAAAATGAAATAAAAAAAAAATTTAAAAATTTGAGCAACAAACATATTGATTTGGATTATATTAAAATATTATACAGTTTATTTTTTATTATTATGAAATAAGTATCACATAATTATTAAAATGTAAATGCATAAAAAGATCCAAATATAATGTTCAGAATATTTAAGTCATTTAATTAAATTATTTTATTAATTTTAATATTTTTAAAGGATAAATAATATGAACGAAGACAAAGTATATTTTTTCTAATTCAAGAATAAAGTATAATTATCGTCTGTGAAGCAAAGTGTTATTAACCCTTATAGCATTTAATTGAACGTTGAAATGGACTCAGTACAATACAATCTCCTTTTCGGTTGACCATACTTGCTGACCAGTCTGACATCTCAAGAAATAAAGAAAATGACAAATATTTAATAGATTCGATTTTTCATCTTATTTGTAAATTTTGTATTGTGAATTAAATTTTAGAAAATTTATGATATCAGTTGATGTAAGTAAAATTTTTTAAAATTTAATCCTAACTACATAATCTATAAATGAGACCAAATACCGAATCTACTAAAATATTTTCCTTATATTTAAAGTTTGATATTTTTATGCTTCAAGTTTAACTTGAGAGTTAGTAATTGAACTTAAATTCGAGTTTAACGTACAAATACAATTATTCAGATTGAAGATCTACATGGTTTTTTTCAATGTAGAAGTTGAGAGGTCAAATCATGACTTATTCAAAACTCTTGACTTATTAAAGGAAAAACAAGAAAAGGAATAGAGAGTAAGCAATGCACATAAACTAGAAATGCCGGCATGATTAGCGTAATCTTTGACTTCTCTTTTGACCACTATAACTGTCCATATAAAAAAGAAAAATATTATAGTAGATGACATAAACTCAAATCCGAATCTATATACATTGAATTGATTGATATTCATAGTCAATTCTTTTTTTTTTCTCTAGTAAAATATTTAGATAGATTTTATTTTTAAAAAATTTTATTTACATTAATTAATGTCATAAATTTTTTAAAATTTAATTCATATTATAAAATTTATAAATAAAACTAAAAATCAAACTTATTTAAATATTTACCTAAATATAAACATGTCAACTTGGTTCGATCCGTTTACAAGGTAAAAAAACTAGTGGTACCATTCTTGCCGTCACTACTAGCAGTAGCCTTCAGAGGAAGGTCACTCAAAACGTGTTCCATACTACCATTGCCCGCTACTCGCAAATTAACTCGTTCTCTCACTATCCCCCTTTTTTTTAGATTAATTATATTTTACACCCCTAAACTATCATATTTTTGTATTTTACACTCTAAAGTATCAATTTTGACAATTAATCATATCCAACTTCTAAATATCATATTTTGTATTTTACACTTTAGTCTACCAACTTTTGACAATTAACCATATCCAACTTCTAAATTTTCACATATTATACCAAATATTCAATGATGAATATAAAATGACCCATATATCATTACTATGTTACTTAACTTCCCCAAATTCTCAATCTTTTACCTCAATATCATGCTAATACACAGTTATACACCCAATATTCGTCATTTTTACTCATTTATTTATGGCAAAACCAACCAGAGATATAAATGAACAACTTGCAATTTAACAATTTCAAAAGCATTTTACGATCATATTTCCCAAGTTGAAATGGTAGATTTAAATGATCGGTTATAACATATGTACATCCAAAGAGAGTACTACGATGTAGTTGTTCTCTAAACTCATGAATTTCATTAATATGAATTTAAACCTAAATTTAGACCCAAATTCTTTTTCATGAACTTGAAAGTGTTGTACTGTTGCATCCGTACATGGCATGTGGTTAAAACGGGATATTTTCTAAAGTTAGATAAATTCATAGGGGTACATGGGTTTTAGTTTACTATCTATATTTGAGTAATAATGTAATATGCTAAATTTAGAAGTTAGAGATAATTGACGGTTAAAATTAATACTTTAGACTGCAAAATACAAAAATAAAATTAATTTAAGAGTATAAAGTGTAATTAATCTATTTTTTAAGTTAGTATTTTCCTTTCCTTTTTATTGTTGGGTAGTTGGCAGCAATTCCCCCCACTATATAATTTATACCGCTAGATGTGTATCAATATTTTACTCTGTTTCCGTTTTTTCTCAAAATTTTTACACTCGTCTCTCTTTCCTCCTTCCTTCGTTGAGAGCCCACCAACACCCGCACCCCCACGCCCAGTTTCTTTATTGTTTCTTCAGTTACATCTTTCTTTTCACACGCACTAAAACACGCATTTTTTAGAAAATACTATGTAGTATAAATACTCCACTTCTTATTCTTAACAATTTGGGAAAAAAGAAGAAGAAAAAGAATACAAATGTGGTGGAGGAGAACTTGTCGTAATTTGTTGAATGCAGGGGAACAACTACTTAAGGCCGCGTTTGGATGGGAGTTATTATTCTGGTAGTGGGTCTTCTAGACTGATTGAGTCTTTCTACTACTGCACTTCTTCTCCGGCGGCAGAGTTGGTCGTCGGCTCTGGAAGAAGGGATGATAATGATGATGATAAGAGTAATGGTGGCGGTGGTGGTGGGAGTTTGAAAGGGGAGAAAATATCGTATGCGGAGGCGAAGAGGCTGATGAGGCTGGTGAATGTGGAGGCGTTGAAGATGAAGCTTGGGATGGAGAACAAGGAGGTAATTGAGTATAAGGAACTTCTTCAGGCTTGTGAGAGCTTGGGAGTTGCTAAATCTCCCGATGAGGCTGCTGCTTTTGCGAGAGTTTTTGATGAGGCCGGGGTCGTTTTGCTCTTTAGAGATAAAGTCTACCTTCATCCTGATAAGGTCTTAACCAAAGGAGCTCTCTTTTTCTCTCCAAAACGCAATCTTTCTCCCTCTATGTGTGTGTGTGGATGTTCAAGATTTTTGAGACAAAAGGGGCTAGTGGAGAACCGGATATATTATTTGATTTTTGTGAGAATTTGTGGGGCTGAAGAAATCTTCTTTTTCTTTGTTACGTAAGCATAGGTGTTGTGATTAATGATGATATTAGTATCCAGATTACTTGATCAAAGTCTGATTTTTTTTTGGCTGGATTCTGTGGATATTCAGTAATGTAGTGTTAGGAAAAGATTTGGACTAGATGGGATTTATTTATCCAAATAAATATGCCCTTTATTTGAAAAGTCATGAAATTTAGAGGTATTAGATCAAATTTCTATTCTATGGGTTGCTTTTGTTTATACCATTTCACACTGCCTTAATGTTTTCCCCCTTTTTTTTTTCTCCCAGTTTCCATAAACTTGCCTGTTTAATGTGAAAGCCTGAAAGATGCTCAGTTAATTGAATGTTCTAGTGTTTCCTTTTTGAGTATCATTTGATGGAGAATAAATGGTTAACAGGGTGTTAAAAAGTTGAAAATTTTTTCAAATGCCTTCAGCAAAACTGCATTTCATTCTTTGTCTTGATAAAACAAAATATCTTTGAATGGTTTCTTCCTTTGTGATTCCCACAGTTTCTTATATGTAAACATCTTGAAAATTCACCTACTGATTTCCTGTAGTATATACTAAAAGCATCTCAAGTCTGTGATTGTGATTTTCTTATAGTGTACATAAATTTCCATTACTTATTTACGTATGCAGTTTGTTTACAAAGGCCTCTTGTTGTATCCCCTCTTAAACCTTGTCCCTAAAATAACTTTAACTTTGCAAGTATAGGGTTGGGTGCTCCATTGGTGAATGCTAATTGTTTGATGGAAATCTTGGTTAGATAATCTCCTTCTCAGGAAAGTAATGTTAGTTGGATATAAGTAGTAAGACAAGATACTATAGAACTTGTTTAGAAAGTGTTTATCTTGGTTGCTACAGTATTTACCAAAGGATACGTAGGCCTCCAATTCTAGCAGCTTCACATACTGGTGACTATAGAGACAGTACTTTCTACTTTTGATTGAGTTCCTAGTTTTGTTCCACTAATTTTATTTGACTGCTTTATATGTTTGATATATCGTCAATGACGTTTGGGGATTCATATGCTTGTTTTCATGTTCAGGTGGTTGATTTGGTCAGAAAAGCAGTGCCGCTTGCACTCTTGCCTGAAGATGACCCCAGCAAGGATGAGATGAGCAAGCTGCAGGAGAAGAAGGAACAAATAGATAAGCTTGCACATAAGCAGGTCCGTCGCATTTTGTGGACAGGTTTGGGGCTTTCTGTGATACAAGTCGGGCTCTTCTTTCGCCTAACATTCTGGGAATTCTCATGGGATGTTATGGAGCCAATCGCATTTTTCACTACTGCAACTGGGATAGTCATAGGTTATGCTTATTTCCTGTTTACTTCAAGAGACCCAACTTATCAAGATTTTATGCAGAGACTTTTTCTCTCGAGGCAGAGGAAGCTCATCAAGAAGTATAATTTTGATATTGAGAAATTTAAGGAGTTGCTCAGAAGAAATGCAGATCTCCTTTGGATATCCCTACTGCTGCCAAACATCGGATAGCGCTACATACAGACACAGATGATATTCTTCACGACCATTAACACACCAATGACTTGTCGCCCTCTGATTCTTTTCTTTTTCGTTTTATGAAAGATGTTTTATCTTTTGGAACCACGCAACACCTCTTATTTCTTTTGAGGTGGGGCATACATGATATATAGACCGAGCAGTGCACACTGACTGGCTTCCTTGGCCATTTTTTAAACTTGGATGAGACAATTACTGAAGTTCTTCTTCCCATATAGGTAGCAGTGAATGCAGAATCATTTGTTTCATTATTCTTTTAATTCTCCTCCATTGTAACTACTAATTTTGTTTCAAACGTATAACAATGTACGTTTATTATGCCTCTTATGCACACAATGTACGACAATTTATTGCAAATGGATGGGGATTATGTCGGAGAAAATTAAGGCCTAATATGGTTTTGCATATTCTGGAGTTGAGAGAATTCTACTACTGCATTAGAAGACTACAGAGAAACAGAGAGAACTGTCTGAAATGAGATTATACACAATAAATCCAGACCACTTAAGTACGTGAATCTGTGGAAAGTTCAAGGCCATAGTAATTTCTGAGCAGTCACAAAGATTAGCATAAAATAGGAATTCCTTGTTGAGACGATCGAAATTGGAGATTACTAGGGCTATTAATAATATTACACTGACATAATAAAAACCATGAATATAAATCTTGCCAAAACAGACAAATTTCCTTTGCTTTCTGTATGCCTACAAGACAATACAATATCGGTTGTATAGGAAAAATGGTAATAGGTTATGGATTCTTAAGAAGCCACAATGGCCAAATTCTACGGCAGCACAATTACCAATTGTGGAGCTAAATTTACTGTGCATGCAACACCTACTTAACCCAGTTACAGAACAATTTAATAAAAGACTAAAAGTGACTGCATGCATATTGGCTCAACAAGTCATCAGCTCAGGATTGTATGCAGATGGAACGCAAGACCAGATGTTCTGTTGCCAGTAAAAGGTTTCTAAGAGAAAAGCTTTCTATATTCTTGTGCTTCTTCGGCCATCTCCTCCAGGTTTCTGTCTTTTCTTTCCTTGTCCAAATCAAGCTTCTGCTTAAGCGCCTTCTCCTTCACATCTATCTGCACCATACACATCATAGAGACACAAGTCCCCACTTGATCATATGATAGCTGAAAATTGATAAAATCATTAGAAAGAATCTGGAAAATTTTTGATCTTACAGCATCATAAATCTCATCATTTTTCTCAAAGTCGCCACTTTTGCGTGGGAGGATGTGAATGTGAACATGGGGTACTGTCTGTCCGGCCTGGAGGCCATCCTAAGGTATCAAAAAAGCAAGAAAAGCAGGGTTAAGATTAAGGGCAGAAGAAAAAAATACGAAATGTCTAGCAGCATCAGCTATTATAAGGAATTTTAATGCCAGAAGTGAAAATTAATTTTGAATTTGTTATGAGGTTTTAGGTAGATAAAATTTGCAAGAAAACTTAACCACAACATTTATCTGGAATACATCCTTAGGCATTACAACCAACAATAACGTAGCAGAGAATAGTAAACGTGATCAAACTATTATATTAGAGCTGCCTTACTTGAATTGCAAATGTGAGTGAAGATGACCTGTGGTAGGACTCAAGTTCGCATCCAACCTTTTGTGCAGTAAGCCACAAATCACTAGTCTCATCAGCAGTGAGATCAACAAAGCGCTTTACTTCACGTCTTGGGCACACAAGCACTTTACTTCACGTCTTGGGCACACAAGCACATGTATATATTGTCAAGTCAATCAAATGGGCCATTTAAGTTCAATACCATACAGCTAGAGTAAGCTCCTAACTTGAACCAGGTAAACATATCTCCACAATGACAGATTGCAACTGTTCAGTGTGTAGCGGATTATACATAACACCATGTGTTCTAGCTAAAAAAAGCATGTGTAGCTCTGATATCTAAAACTGCAGAAAGAAAATCTTTCTTGGAGGTAATTTTGTAGGTAGGAATCTCAATAAAACAACTACAGCATGCATTTAAGTATACATCTACTGATGAGTAGTATACTCGCATTAATTTAGAGCATTGCAAGATGATACATTTTAAGCTTTAACTGCAAAGAACTGTGTGCAGTACTAGTACTACCAATTAGCAAACACGATAGTAAATCCGTAACCACCAACTCAAAGAATGGCCATTTCAAGTGTACATTTAAACGTATTGAAATTTGTAACTAAATAACCTTAAAGAAGCACATGCATCATTCCTACAAGATAACTAATAAAAAAAAAAACGATCTTTTTCCGTTTTTGTGAATGAAATATACCCAACGAAATATACTGAATTCAAGTCCCTTAAATCATAGTGACACCCATACAGAAAAGGATATGACCTGCAAAGAACAAAGGGAATAAATTACAAACAAATAAATCACTCTAATAAACAAAATCAACAGGTCACAAAATCCAACAGAAAATTAACTGATTGAGCAGCGTGTTTCATCTCATCTGACTCTTTTCTTTTCTTTCTTTTTATTTTTATTTTTTATTTTCAGGGTTTAAACTCAAAATTATGCATAGATAAAAGTGACCCTTTATCGGGATCAACCAAATAAAATTATAAATTGCACAAAACTCAACCTCCCCAGCAATTCTTTTCTTTTGGGTTTCTGGAAAATTTTAACGTACAATAATAAACAGTAATAGGAATTAATTACCAGGAAGAAGAGGGCGGAGGTTGACCATTGCATACGAAAGATTAGTGGAGCAGAACACTTCTTTTTGGTCTATTTTGTACGGTCCGAATGTATACTTCTCCGACTCCTCCATCTATTACCATGAATTCATTCCCAACGTTAAATAACAACATAGGATTTCACAACAAACCAAATTATTTTACTTAAAAAAAAAAAAAAAAACCCAAAAAAATAAGCATAGAAACGTGCCGTGGGGGGAGTGTAACTAGCGGATGAAATGGAGGAGTTGCTCGGTCTGCAGATTATAATGAGTCGGCGATGGGGATTTTATTCGAGAGATGCAGATTGGAAGCTTTCCTGCGGTTGAAACGCTGTGTAAAGATGGCCGGATGAAGCTGCGGGCGGAAAGGTAAGGCAGTAGCTTTAACATCAGTCTTCGGAAGTAGCCGGGCCCGGGAGTACCGGACTAGACTTTTTATTTGGGTGCAAAAATGACCCCTAAACTCTTGATCATATTATATTTTGACCCCATTTATTTTTTGTTCATTTTGACCCTTTAACGGTTAGAAGTACAATATTTTAACTTTTTCGTCTATCTTGCTGTGATTGGATTTATTGTTCCTCATCTTCTTCAGGAAAGATTCACTGGAAAATTCAACGGATATTCGAATTTGTGGCTCAAATCTAAAATTAATTGCACAAAAACATAATTTAGGTGTCACATAAAGCCAAATTAAGTCAAAAAAAAAACATAAAAAATATATAAAAAATAATAATTTGTACACCACAAAACAGAAACCTTAGTTAAAAAGTTTTAATTTTTAGTTATATGGATTGTAATGAAATAAACCAAACAAAAATATTTCTTAGGGCATAAGCAAATTATATAAATTAGAATAATAAAATGTAGTACTTTCAAGTTTCATTTGGTGAGGACAAACTGTACGTGAAAAATTGAAATCATAATCATATTCGAAGTAAAAAATAAAAAATAAAAAATTGAAGGTATAAATTTCAAGTAATTTGAGGATCTATGGATAATAAACAACCAAAAAAGGGTGCCAATGTGGAATTATCCTTGTATACATACAAGAGTACACATCCTCAATCCCCTCGCCATAGTCCCCATCAGTTCTCACCATTAACACCACCACCAGCCACAACTAAGACAGAGAGAGCAGGAGCAGCTTAGTCCGTCATCAAATGAAAATGGCATGTATAAGTGGGAGCTCCACATCAATTGCAACATGGAGCATGTCATCTCTTGAATCAGCACTTGCTTCAGTTCCAATTCACAAGACTACTACTCCTTCACCTGAATTCACTTTTCTTCAATGGGGTCTCTGTCTTCTTCTTCTTCTTCCCAAAGAAGTCGCCTCAGGCTCAGGGTCTCCACTACTTTGTGCAAGCCCAGTTCCGCATCTCTTCAGTCTTTTGTGGGTCTTGCCCCTTCCTCCAACTCCCTTCTTTCTCTCTTTTCTCAAGGTACATTCTTATATCCATTGGGCTTATTTCTTGATATTCATCTTTCTCTACTTGTTCTGCTTAATTTTTTTTTTTTTTCCTTTTGCTGTGTAATTTCCACATTCTGTTTGTATCTTTATCACTGGAGTGTCCTCTTCCACGTGGAAACAAAAAAGAAGGAAAGGAATGATCATAAAGGGACGATCTTTTTGTTAAAGACTATATTTTTTTGGGTAATTCCTGGATTATTGGAGAGTTCTTCGTCTTACTTGTTAGTTGGGTCGATAATATTTGGCATTCCTGGATAGCGTTATATAATCTCTGTTTTGGCAATTTCTTCAAGGATCTTCAGGGCAGCAAGCAAATCAAGATAATGGGAACCATGGCCAAACCCAATCCTTACTTTTTCCGCTTTAAATGTAGATACAATTAAAGAATTCTGTGATGTTATTACCTGATAGAAGTTTGACAGTCTGGGATCGTTTCACATCCTCATCATGAACATTGGAGTGAGATATAGTTGAAAGGAAAATATTTTTGAGGCATGATATGCAATTCATTTAAGATATAGCTAAGTGGAGGATTCAAAATTTTGTTCTGTCAAATTTTATAGATTTGGAGATTTATGGATGCTTTGAACCTTTTAGCTTTATGCATATTCCTGACACACATATTTTCTCTTTTGGTGTCGTTGTATAATAATAAAATTATGCAATTTCACTGATTTCACATTTCCTCTTAAGGTATGATCCTTACTGTGTTTATGTTCATCTTTATACATTGGTTTAGATATCGCTGCATTATACATTGGTTTATACATCTTTTTCATATTTATTTGATGCATTTTGTGTTATCTTTATACATGATTGGTTTATACATCTATTTCATATATCCTCTTAAGGTTTGATCCTTACTGCATTATGCTGTCTAGGACTTGTAAGTTCTAAGGGATAAGTTGTGCAATCTTTTGTTTCAGTCAATGGTTTAGAAATTATGCTCAGATTCTTGGTGCTGTAACTAATTAGAAGAAGAAAGGCTCTGATAACTTTAGATTTCGCTGTGACATGTGCATTCTCATATCTGGCCTCATGTCTTATTCATTTCAGATTCAACCAGTTTTGAGCATTCTTTTGCTACGATTGACAATGGGGGCCGATTCTTCGCAATGAGACATGGAAGGAAGGTTCCCAAACTCAACAGGCCTCCAGACCAACGACGTGCACTCTTACGTGGCCTTACTACTCAGCTCCTAAAACATGGGCGCATCAAGACCACAAGAGCAAGGGCTAGTGCTATGAGAAAGTATGTTGACAAAATGATTACGTTGGCTAAAGATGGTTCTCTACACAAGAGAAGACAAGCCCTTGCATGCTTTATTTATGAGAAGCAGATTGTGCATGCATTGTTTGCTGAGGTCCCAGAGAGGTATGGAGACAGAAATGGAGGTTATACAAGGATAATTAGAACACTGCCTAGGCGAGGGGACAATGCACCCATGGCTTACGTTGAGCTGGTGTAAATTCTAATTCATCATCTTGATTATGCTACTTTGGTTTTGCTTGTTGAGGGATTTTGTAAGATCCAATTATTGGGCTTGATTTTTTGTCAACAGCTTCTTAATTTTTCTTCCCCTTTGCTGCCATGTCTAACTTATACTAGTAATATCTTTCTGTGGTTAAATCTTCTGTTTTATGTGCTTATTTATATGTTGTATCCTGTAACCAGGTGCTTTTGTTGATTGTCTAATGAAGGTGATGTTGCATTAGGAATGTTACAGATCATAGTTTTATAAGGCTCTGTTAGAGTACTGTGTTGTCATCATTCTATTGCTCTTAATTCCTGGAAGTTTTGCGGTGTTGAAATCTCAGTGTAGATGTAGGCTGATGTTTTGACCTTGTGCTGCATATCTAGGCAGCTGCTGCTGTTGCTGCCTGTGGATATTTGTCATTTTGATCATCTATTTTGGGAGTCGAAGGGCATGAAGGCTCAAGGAAAATTAGCCTCTCAAAATTGCTAGACAAGGGGTTCAAAATACATGTTGAAATTGTTGGACTGAGCAAGAACCACCAGGCGCCCAAGATTTGCCTTGAACGTTTTTGCCACTCTTTATCACTTGTTGGAAGGATGAGGCCTCGGGCCAAAACTGATTTTTTCAGTTTTGAGACTATATGAAAATTCTTAAGCTATCCTGAAAATATACAGTATAAGAAAATTTCCTCATTTATCAACAGAAGCCCAAAAATTATGGCAGCAAAAATTTGCAGTGAGCATGTTAATCTCAGTAGCAGTAAAGGCTGTGGCCATGAAATGAAACTCAAAAGCTACATAAATGGAATGAAACTACAGCTAAATCTTTTCATTACTAACTTAAGAAGTTTGCACAGTATTTTAAACTCAAAAGCTTTACATACATTATAATAAGACCATATCTTTTTATTCCACCGATTAAGATAATCACCTAGGACTTTCTTCCTTCGTTTAAAAAAAATATAATTAGTACTATGCGTATGTTTCTCACAATTTCTTCACATACAGATTAACTCCATGTCCAGGCTCTATAACCAGCTGTAAAGCGGGAGAATGGATATAAGTAGGAGAGAGTGTGAAACTGAAATTTGACAAAATGAGAGCAATTAATATCTTCATTTCCACCAATGCCAAATTCTGTCCAAGGCACACTCTTGGGCCAACTCCAAATGGCATATACAAATGTGGAAGCTTGCAAGCACCGGTGATCCCATTAGCAAACCTATCTGGCTTGAATTGGTAGGAATCTGGTCCCCATATTTCAGGATCAGTGTGTAATGTCAGCACAAATGTCCAAACATTCACACCTTCGGGAATGTTAATGTTGCCAAATTTCATGTCCTTAAATGCCTCCCTTGATATGATGACAGATACCGGTGGGTACAGGCGTAAGGACTCATTAATCACCATTGTCAGCTGCAAAAACAGTAGTAACACCATCAAATTTTATCTCATAATTTTTATGGTTTTTCAAGAATATAACATTTAAAAATATATTCTTTTCATCCCATTTTATATATCATTTTTTTTAATTGTTTCAAAATTAGTTGTCACTTGTTAAAATAGCAATTTTTAAATGTCATATTATCTATTTCAAAAAAAAAAAAAAATCAAATTATATATTTTACTCTTTAAGTAAGTTTCAAAGACATGGTATTAATGACTCTCACAAGCTATTTTAAATTTTGAAACTTTAAAAATCAACTAACAAATTTTGTATCTTAATTGAAGGACAATTATGAAAAAAATATTTTACTAGTAGATCAAATATTAATTTTTTGAAAATTATGTACAAATTTAACCATACCAAATAAAATAATACGAAGAGGGTATAAAATATGACATTTTCAATGACGGACAGACTACTTTATACGTATTTCCGTTAAATTTCTAGTAAAAGAAAGTGTGCTAGTTGGGAAGAAATAGATGTCATACCAGCTTCATTTTTCTAATCATATCACCATCAGGAATTTGACCCTTGCAAATGTCAAGAACCTCGGCCCGAACACGTTCTTGCCATTCAGGATTGGCTGCTAACAACATCAGACACCATGTGGCGGAAACAGCAGTGGTCTCATAGCCAGCCAAGTAAATGTTTTTACAGTTGTCGACAATGAAACTGTCAAGTGCATCTTGGCTCAGTTCACTATTCTTAGCACTTTCAAGAACCGTTTGCAGTAGGTCTTTTTCGTGCCCAGCTTCTTTTCTTTCGTTCACTACCTTCAAGATCAATGTTTTGATCTCCTTCTCCAATGCCCACATTTCCCTGTTGCTTTTGGTGGGAAGATATCTCATCCCTGGAATGCCTGTGGACAAAACCTTCTTGGATGAAGCTTCTTGAAGAGCTCTAAGCTTAGAGAAGATATCTTCTCCTCGATTGAAAAATTGCTCCCAAAACACGCTTTTGATATTACATCTCCTGAGAAACTCCTTATGTGCTGGTCAATCTTTATGTCAGCAATCCCACCTTTTGCCTCAATTATATTGTTCCAATTGTTCACCAAAGTCATTGTGGATTCTTGAACCAGATTTATCATTCCCTACGTTAACAGATTTAATTTAAAGTTACATGTCAAGAAACTTAATTATATAACCTTGGCTAAATGACATGCAAGAAACAATAAATTAATACAGTGCATCTTAAACACATCGATATTACTAGACGAGAATATGTGTTAAGAATTCTATATTCGACGTAACTAAGTTTGTTGGAGGATTTGAATACATGGTATTGACAATTGACATCTATATACTTCCTTTGTGCCAATTTTTTTTAGTCGTATAGTCAAATAGAATAATTTCGTAATTAATAATTTATATAACTTTATTCAAATTTTAATGAATTTTATTCAACAAAAGTAAAATTTATATAAAATATTAGATACGTATACAAATTTAAAATTTTAAAAAAGTTAAAAAAATTTATATAAAATTGAACTACGAAAACTTATTGTATTAGACCAAATAAGTCAATTTCAATAGAACGAAAGTAGTATAACACTGAAAACTGATTTTAAATTCATCCGTTAGAATATTATTTTCGAAATTAATATATGGCTACCATATCCAAATAATGGATCATCTAATAGGTACCTTAACTTTGTCCATGTACAATTCTGGTGCAAGGATCTTCCTCTGACGAGACCAATGAGTTCCATTTGAGGTTAAAACGCCATTTCCTAGCAAAGCACCGCGTTCTTTTGCTTGATACGCAGGTTTCCCCAAGTCCAGGGATGTGAATGTAGTTATCTCTCGCACCATCTCATGATTCGTCACGTGTAATATTAAAGTGTTACCGAGAGAAAACATGAAGACATCGCCTGCAAATTAATGCATCATATTACATGATTTAACAAAAACCAACAAAAAAAACTTTAATTAATTCATCTTATTTGCCTAATTGTAATTTTAATTACTAGAGATAATTAATGCCATATGATAAGCCGTTGTTGGAAGTTAACAAGTTAGGCCAAAAAAATCTATTAGATTAAACAGTTTTAACACTTTTTTTTTTTTTTTTCCCTTATGGTTGGTTCTTGACTGATTTTAGGCCAAGAATTGACAATAGACACTCTTAGTCATGGCACGTGATTCAATTCAAGTGTAACTAGCCTAACTTTTACTAGTAAAAGAAGCAATATAATAGCACTACGGAACTGTTGTTTTCACGACCAGAAATAACTAGACATAGATGTCAACGTTGGCAAAGCGGACTGATTAGGCAAAGCATGTTTATGGATACATTCTTAAAACTTTGGAAAATCCACATAACTGCAATTAGTGGATCCTAAAACTTTGGAAATCTCTTAATCAAAATTTTTGATTAAGACAACTTTCTAATTAAATGTTAACACCAACTACAGTTCGATCCTAAGAGTACTTTCATATTTTGTTTCCACCAAGTGACGTACGTACCTACAGTTTCGGAATCGTCGGTTTCAATTCCGAGAGGGTTAGAATTAGAATCGAAATCTTAGGAATCAGTTTTGGTTTCGATTTTAGAATTGGTGGTTTCGGCTGACTTCCTGATTTCATCTAATTTCGGTTATGATTCCAATTTTGATTTTTTTTTTTTTTTAAAAAAATAGAAATTATAATACTAAAAAAATTAATACAAGTTAAGATGAGAAATAAAAAATTATATTTTATTTATATTTAATCAATTGTAGACTTTATTTTTGAAAAAAAAGAAGGTACACTATTGCATTATTTACTGAATCATTAAAATTAAAGTATAGATACACTTTAAAAAATTCATACATTTTGAGAGTATTGGAGAGAATTAGAAAAAAATTAGTGAGAATTGTGTGTCGAAAATAATAGATGAAGGAGGTATTTACAGGTAAAATGACAGGAATAATTATATTTATTTTTTTAAAAAAAATTATTGCCATTTTCACTTCCAATAAGAATTCAAAAGATAGAGAATCGGAATCATGTTCACGATTCCAAATCGGGTTCGGTTCCGAGTGGTCATGCCTATAACGTACGATACATAGGGGTAAAATATATATATATATATATATATGATTATGCATGTGTTAGAAATTTTACCATATTTCTTCTGCCATTGCTCAAAAAATTGGAAGAGAGCAATAGAACAATTGTGTTCCGTGGGCGCCCCACAAGTCGGGTGCTTGGATGTTGCAGATCGCAACCTCTTGATCTCCAATATGTTACCGAGTAAAATAGTTGGCGGAGGTCCATTTATCCCTTGCTTCCTCAACGCCAGTCTTAGCTTCTCAGGCTTAGACACTAATGCTCTATACAAACGTAAAAACAACCCCACCCCACTAATTATAGCTATGGATATAACAATTTTCACAAGCACTTGAACCTCCATAATTGCACTATCCTCTTTTCTTCACACACACTCAAACACTCTTTATGGTATGTGGGTTGTTTGAATTATTATTTCCTGAGGGCCTTCTTTATATAGAGGGAAATTGTCCACTAGAATGATGTAAAAACTACTCTATAAAATGTAGAAAAGAATTGTTGAAAAAAAAAAGAAAAGCAATTTTGATTCTTTAGTATAGTGCCGTCAATGTGGAATTCTTGGTTGTTGACTATTCCGCTTTGTTGTTTTAGTACGAATGATGAACTAAGACAAATGGATATAAAATCAGAAAAAATAAATGAATAAATAAATAAATACAACTGTTTGCGGACGCCTAAGAAAGAAAGGGTTGAACAAATTGCGGATTCATTGTTTTATGAAAGATTTATGATTTGTGAACTTGTTCAAATGTTTCGGTGCGAGGACTGAGCGAGCGGCATTATAGGTCATGGGTGCTTTATTTATTTATTTTTTGAATAAAGATAAAAGATTATTGAGTACGTAAAAATTGCATACTACTACGTAATAAAATGCTACGCACCCTGATCCCTACCCAAATTTCGAAATGGATGGCTGTATATCCAGATGAAAAATAAATGCATTAGCAGCATGGAATTTTGTAGAGTAATCTCTTTTTCTTATCGATCGCCTAATGCATTACAGTATTTTCATTTTCCATTAAAGTCTAACTAATTTTTATTATACTGCATTCAATTAAATATAATTTGTGATTGGGAATAAATATGATTTTATCATGTGAATTAATTTTGTCAAATTTGTGATTTCATAAATCATTTTTTTATTAGACTAATTATCTAGGCAGATAAAGACATGTACACATTCACAATATTTACGAGAACATAAAAATTGTATGCATCTTATGATCTTATACACAAACACACAGAGACTAACCTAGTCCAACCAATAATTTCTTGGGTCCTAATTTTATTTATTTGTCGAGAAATTACCTTTATTTCCTGAGCCTATTTCGTTTACTTCGAAAATGGGGAATTGGAGGTATTTTCTTGTAGCTTTTTGGCAGATGCAAAACATATGCAACTATTCTTTCTAAAAAGAAAAAAAGTATTATGTCACATTGTATTATTCTAATTAATCCATGACAGAAGATCAAGATGTTCATTAGGCATAAGAATCAGTCAAGGAATAGGGGGATAAGACACATTCAAAAGGCAATTAGCTGACGAATCTGCTGGCTTAAGATTAATATTAGGAGTTAAATTAATAAGATAAACTGATCTTGGCTCGTATAAGATTTTTTAGTACAAAAAACAGTTGCTGCATCTTTCTTGACTTCAGTGGAAGTACAGTTTGAATATGGAAGAGAAAATGAAAATGAAAAGATAATGAGTTAAAAATTTGGAGAATGTCTTAATTTCTATGACTCTACGATACCATTCAACATCTACAAGCCAAGAATTAAAAAAAAAATGATAATTAAATTAAATCAGCCTCAACTATGGGTGTTTATGGACCGGTCCATGAGGTAAAAAAAGTACCCGATCTTCACTGACCGGATCAAGAAAATTCTGACCATCTACCTGATCTATATAAAGCAGGTACTTAGTCTACTGGATACCCGGTCGACCCGACCGCTCACTAGTAACAAAATATAAAAATTTAAATAATGATAGTTAAGCAAGTTAATTTCACAATTAAATCAACAATAATTAAGTCTAAGTCACAAAATACATCCCAATAGCAACAAGCCAGTAACAACAACAATTAAATCACAAAATCCATCACAACAGACAAGAGTGTAAGGAATAAGAATGCGAAGAAGATGAAAGGAAGAGATGATTGAGGAGGAGGAGGAAGAGGAAGAGGAAGAGGAAGAGGAAGAGGAAGAGGAAGAGGGAGGGAAGACGAGGAATTGAAAAAAAAGAGGCGAGAGGCTGCTAATAACCCTAATAAATAAATATTAACTTCTAATGAAACCATATTAATTAAATTTATAAAATTATCCCCGAAATAGACCTAGTCGGGTACTCGGCAGGTCACAAAAATGTAACTCGTTACCCGACCATCAACCTAACCGGCTTTTAGAATACGGTTCGGATACCATCTTTTTCCAATTCGCATTGGATCGAATCAGCAAATTCTTTTCAAGTCTGTAGGTCAAGGTGAACACCCCTAGCTTCAACCGTATATAATCCCAATTTTTGACTAATTTCAGTGTGTCCAATTTATCCATAGTTGTAAAGATTGTAACGATTTTATAAATGACTTTTCTTCTTAATTATGATGAGCATAACTACCTTATAAATGCGGAATTTGCATAGCTATGTGATTAACTAGATAATTAAAAAAATAACAGAATTCATACTAGTAAAAAATATAAATTTTAAATGCTAGATTCTAGACATTTTTATGTTTGTGGACTGTTGATGGGTAGCAAAAGGGTACAGACAACTAATTGAGGGTTGTCATTTTTTTTTTTTTAAATTTCAGAAAAATTAAATTAAGAAATAATTAGCTCCCTGATTAGTAATAAATGTATCTGTTGATTAAGTTCATCCGAGCCAACTTTTATACTATAACAAAAATAACTAAACCTAGATTGGATTAGACAAAAGTAAATTCTTGTTGTATACTAGTAATTCTTTTTATTTTTTTTCTTTTCGGGAAAAGAATGATAGCCGAGTAAAATTTAATGTGATATTTCGTCTCACATTAAAAATAAAAAAATTATTATATTATTTATTATAATTTAAATTCTAAATTACTAATAATTTAAATATTTTTATTATTTTTACTCAAAAAATATTAGATCAATCCAGGCTCGGAGGTTACATGTTGGACCCCGGAGCGTCCTCATCGTTTGTTGGACAGTGCATCTGCAGCCACCTGTCGACGTCGCCCCAAAACTTAAGTCGCAGTAGGACTCGTTCGAGAAAAAAGACTAGTTACGAGTTCTTACTTCTTACAGCACGACAGCAATTTTTGTTTGTTAAATAATTTATTCAAAAAAATAATAGTAAAATTAACGTATTACGCAGCACATATAGACTCGTTCTTACTGATATTAATTAGGATCAAAGACCGGTGACCTTTTTATTTTTTGACAATTTAAATTGTTAGTTAAAATTTATTTAATTTGCTCTGTTGTAATGTAAAATTAAATGGATTAAATCATTTATTTTAAACACTTTCACAATTTGTGTAAATAAAAATCAAAGACATGTAAAATTAAGTATAGATACGGTATATATCCAGGTTCCATATTGTGGTTTTTTCATCTGAAATATGGTTTTTTTTTTTTTTTTTAAGAATCCTGAGATATAAATATGTAGATACGTCGAGTCTTCAATAGAAATAGAAAATGTTAAAGAACATGAAATTTTATCTTAAAATCAATTAGTGATAAGTGGGGTGATTTATAAACTTTATTAATTAGTTAAGGATCTCTTGACTAGTCGATGTGAAATATTTGAATTTTAATACTCCCTCTCACATATGACTCGGATTTAAACAAGGAAACTAGAAGTCTAGCCCGGATTTAAACAAGGAAACTAGAGGGCTAGCCCAAATCAGTAAATAAAAATATTGACATGATCGATACCCATAAAGTCAAGCATAATACCATAATCAGGATAAGCATTGCGTTAGTAGAAACCCACGAAACCAAGCACTGGACCAATGCACATAAGAGTTCGAGTCATGTATGGATGGGTAAAACACTTTGAGTCACGTGTGGATGGGTAGGTCTGATATCATGTTAAAGAATAAACGATTCAATTTTAAAACTAATTGGTAATAAGTGAGATGACTTATAAACTTTATTAATTAGTTTAGAATTTCTTATGTAGTCGATATAAAATATTTAAAGTTTACTAGAAAAGAAAAAATTTGAAGTCAAGACATTCATTTTTTAAAATTAATCTTTATTTTAGCCATATCGTAAAATAAACGCAATACAAAAATTCCCTCTTGGAGATATAAAAAAGGAAAGTCCAAAAATAAGAAGGAAAAAGAAAAAATCAAAGCTATGATACATGGACCAATTCCTGTTCGACTATAAAGAAGGTTGAGCTTTAAACCCAACTCTCCTTTCCCCATAAAGAATTGGAAGTGAAAAAAAAAAAATTATAATTATTACTTGTTTTCTTATAATAATCTGGCTAGTAAAGTCGTGGTTTTCTTGTTTTCACAACTTCTTCACCAATAGATCGACACCATGTCCGGGCTCAATGACCAAATTTAGAGCTGGCGAGTGCTTGTAATTGGGAGAAATGGAGAAGGAAAAGTTGGCCAAAATCAGAGAAATCAAGATTTTGAGCTCAACAACTGCCAAATTCTGTCCAAGACAAATTCTTGGACCGACCCCAAATGGCATGTACAAATGTGGCAGCTTGCATGCACCCGTTATTCCATTTGCAAACCTATCTGGATTAAACTTGTAGGAATCAGGACCCCATATTTCAGGATCTGTGTGCAATGTTGTCACCAATGTCCATACATTCACACCCTGAGGAATTTTTATGTTCCCAAATTTCATGTCCTTTAAGGCCTCCCTCGACACGACAGCTACCGGAGGATACAGGCGCAGTGATTCGTTGATTGCCATGGTTAGCTGCGTATCAAAGGTGAAATCGAAGTTAATTAACAAATCAAAGATTGTTCGGCTATTTTAGAGTATTGCAGAGCTTTACAGTAAACGACTTAAATACGCCAACAAGACTGACCGGGAATAAATGTTAAATGGGACGCATGAGATATTGTAATTAAAATTGTGAGACACCTACTGATTAAGTTTATTGGTTAGAATATGATTTTTCATTTTAGAATACCTGTTTCATCTTTCGGATCATGTCAGCATTTGGAATTTGGCCCTTGCAAATCTCAACAACCTCAGTGCGAATGCGCTCTTGCCACTCAGGATTTGCAGCCAACAGCATGAGGCACCATGTGGCTGAAACCGCAGTGGTCTCGTAGCCAGCCAAGTAGATGTTTTTGCAGTTGTCAACAATGAAGCGATCAATTGCATCCTGGCTCAAATCACTATTTTTTGCTCCTTCAAGAACCATCTGCAATAGATCTTTTTCATATCCAGCCTCGGTCCTTTCCTTCACAACTTGTAAGATGAGTGATTTGATCTCCTTCTCCAATGCCCATGTTTCCCTATTGCTCTTAGTGGGAAGATGTCTGCCAACCATTAATTTTTTTTCCAAACAAACATTTAATATTTCTCAATTTCTCAAAGCCCTTTTAATTAGGTGAAAGAAAAGAAAGGAAAATATACAAGTCTATTTACCTCATGCCTGGAACTCCAGTGGCTAGAACTCTCTTTGATGCAGCTTCTTGGAGAGATCTAAGTCTCTTGAAAATTTCTTCTCCTTTTGAAAAGTTACTTCCAAAGCATGCTCTTGAGATAACATCACCAGAAAAGCTCCTCATGTGTTGGTCAATTTTGATATCAGCAATTCCACCCTCAGCCTCAATTATTTTCTTCCATGAGTTTACCATTGTGATAGTAGATTCTTGAACTAGACTTACCATTCCCTACCATATTAAGACATATATTATTAGATCAGGGGATATTTTGTTTGCCTAACTAAATAAATTAATGAGAAGTTACTATTCCGTCAAATTTAAATACTTGTACAATAAAAAATTTTAAATCATAAAATATTGTATTGTACAAATTATTAATCAAGTATAATGACTGATTTCGTAAAAAAACTGTAGAATTTTCTAAAATTAATTAGTACCTTAACTTTCTCCATGTACAATTCGGGTGCAAGAATCTTCCTTTGGTGTGCCCAAATTGCCCCATTGGAAGTTAGAATACCCTGGCCAAGCAAAGAACCCCTCTCTTTCGCTTGATATGTTGGCTTTCCCAAGTCCAAAGACGTGCACGTAGTTATCTCTCTCACCATATCGGGTTGTGTTACGTACAAAATTTGTGTGTTACCAAGTGAAAACATGAATATTTCACCTGCACAAACCATATAGCCAAATGTTCAAAATTAAGTTATTTCATATATAATTAGTCCAATTAATTAGTCGAAATCTAAATTCATAATCATGATTTTTGCTCGATCGATATCTATATATATACACATACCAAATTGCTTCCTCCATTTATCAAAAAATGGAAGGAGAAACGATCCACAATTATGGAAAACAGGAGCACCATCACATTTAGACGTAGCTTGAATTGCTGATGCATCTCTAGCCTTCTTGATTTCTAATATATTACCAAGAAGTAAAGTTGGTTTCGGACCACTAACTCCTTGCTTCCTCAAGGCTGATCGAAGCCTTTCGGGTTTTGCCACCAATGCGTTGTAGAGCCTCAGAAGAAGTCCTAGAAAACCAAGTAAAGCCGCTGATATGAACACTTTAGAAAACTCCATTTTTAAATCTTAGATGATTTGATTGATTTCTCTCTTGTTCTTCCTTTGCTCTTTTGGTATTCTGGGATCTTGAAATTAAGATAGCTATTTATATAGTGTACTATGCATGAAATTTTGGGTTATTGGGAAAAAGACACGAAAGTGGAGCGCGTCAACTTTGTCGACCGAAATGCTATTATACAGTAGTCAGTATCAGTACACCAATAGACTGGAAAACCTTCGAGTCAAATTAAATGCATAGAATAGAATTAAATACTCTTGCTGGCCCATTTTGGGTGGCCATGCACAAATAGAAAAAAGCAGTATACTGTAAGATTCTCATTTCACAATGTTGAAATATTAAGCCAAAAACAGCAGTTTCTTATTTAATTTTATTAATTATTTTTATTGGAGTTAATTTTTATTGGAGTCTGTTATTTGATAATTATTGTCTGATTATTTTTTACTAGTCAAGTTTAAGAATCTATAGTGGGAGAGTATGTGTTAGAGTATTTTCTAGAAGAAGTATTTGACAAGATTATTGAGAATTTTGTTTGTTTGAAATATTAATAAATTATTTTTTCCTCTCCTATATTTTAGGCGTAATTATTTTATTTTTTTCAATTCTCTAATTCCGCAATTGGTATCAGAGGATTCTAAAAATTTAGAGTTCTACACACGACATTATTAATTACGAGAAGTAGGAAAATATGAATATAACATATTACAATGACAACAAATCTGTCTATACCACAACTATTACTTCTTAAATTTTCTTCTCGTGATTATTAGGCACTCCTTCGTTGAAATTAAAATCCATTTAAAAGAATTATAATTAAATTGATTTTACTTGAATGTCTTCATTTTTTAAAATTACAGCATGTAATGCTCTACATCTATTCTAGGTTTATGGGTGCTTTTTCTGTTTATAGTGATAGACTATTGATTAAGTTTGTAACAAAAGTACAATTCTGCTGTTCACTAGAAAACAAAGAATGTACCTAAACTATAATTCTCTTCGTCGATTAAGTACTGCTGAAATTGTAGTTATTCTTTAATATCATTTAGTCATAGGAGTGATGCAAAAGACAAAACCATTTTTCACCTAGTGTTCAAGATTAAGCAAAATTTTTGTCAACAAACTCTAGCTAGTATCCAAAAGAGACTAACCCAAATTTTGAAAAGAAACAAATCTATTGCTCTCAATGGAATGCTTTTGTTTAGTTTGATATGTTAAAATACAAGTCGTGTGCTAAATAAAATATGAGATTCGCGCATCACTAATGCAAATTTACTCCAAATAATTTTCAGTTGATGTACTTTAGTAGGAAATGTTAATACTTTGAATAGTCCTTAACTTGAAGAAATTAAACACAAAATAAGAACAATCCTAAATTTTCCTATTTCAATGTTTTTTGGTATACATGTTATATTTTGGAAAAATTATATAATACCGTTATGGTATTATATTATTATATGTTAAATATTTGTACAATATATTATAAATTTTGAATACTTATATATTACAAATTTTAAAACACAATAATATAATACTGTAATGGGATTGAAAATATCAAATTTCCCTATATTTTGTTGGTTGAATGACAAAGATGCATATGTAGGACTTGTAATTAATGATGCATAAATCGTGAGTAAACATGCATAAGCGCCAGTCAAAAAATGTAGACTGCTTCGTGCATTGGCATTTTTTTTAGTCCAAATGGAAACTCAGGCACCGTGGAAAAAGCAAAAGCATATGGAATTATTTCACAATCCACGAATCAGCAAAATATGTTGGCTCAACCACACATATTTAGTAGTGCAACTAAAAAAGATGACTTTTTGTAAAATGGGTTCGACTGTGATTAACGTTTATTCAACTGTTTTAATTAATTTCAAAATGTTGTTGGTGTCGAAAGATTTTATTGAAGAGACCAGCCAGGTGCCAGGCTCTTAATTAGGGGAAAATTTTCCAAAAAAAATCAGATTCACTTGAGACAATACGTCTTGAAGTTAGATATCATCAAATCAATTGTGTTATCGACTACAATTAGCACATTTGTTTTGCATTCTTCAGAATTAGGATAATTTTGTACTAAACGAGATCATAGAATTTTTTAACAATTTTAAACATATTTTATATATTACAACAGTCGTTTTTAACAACTTTAGTTCGTTGGAAGAAAATATTCAAGTTGACCAATGACTAAAAAGCTTTTTCTCCACCTGTTAACACAGTCCTATGGGGAAGAAGACAAGCATAGTTTAGTTTAGACAATTAATGGTGGGAAATTGAGAATTCACACACAAAGTCACAAACATAAAAAGTGAGTCCTCGTGTGTACTTTTGCAGTGCTCTCGTTTCTTGCTATATATATATTGGATGATACTGAGTCTAATTAATAGCTAGTTAACTTAATTAATCAAGATTTATCAGTCACTATAAGAATTCAAAAAAGTATTAAATGATTTTTTTTGAAAAAACTTTACTCTTGTTGTCATATTAATGGTGAAGAAAGATTACGTAATTGAGAAATTTAATATAAAATAATAATTTAATCACTTTAAACTATTACTCTATAAAATTTATATAATTTAATAACTTTATTACTCATTATGCATCAACCTAAAACGTTAATTAAAATGGAAGAGAATAAATAAGACTCTGTGTTAGTACAAGGAAAGTAAATAATGCCGGACTATTAATTATTTCAACAACTTTTTAACCATAGAGCAGGCTGTATTTTTCCCACATGACGTGTAAAATGACAATATTAGTAATTCCTAACATAACGGCTAAGAGATCGAATTGAGAAGTAGTACGTGTACTCTTAATTTTGTCGGTAATAACCAACAAATTACCTAATAAATTTCTTTGGTCCCTTTGGCTTTTCAAACTAAGGAGTTTACTAAATCAGAAATTTCAAAGCTAAATATACAGGATAAGTTCACCAAGTCCAAGTCATGGTCGTAGCGTTTTGATCAATTTGTTTATTTAATTTTTTTCTCTTTTTCATTTTTATCATTCCTTTAAATTGTAGTTAATGCAATTATTTCATAACATATTATTTAACTATTATTTTTAAATATATCATATTTTTGAAAATTATTACAGTAATAATATTTTGAATAATACTGTGCAAATGTAGCTAAAGAAGAGTTAATGAATGTGCATTTATTCTTTCAACTATTTAAAAGTTATCTAGGACTAAAATCATATAAATCCCTGGCACACCATTTTCTATTTCCACTAAATTACTTATAATTTAATTTCTCCGACAAATAAAAATTATCAAACTTTATTAAACCAGAATATCTTATCTATAACAGACTAATTAACCATTTTTTATGGCCAGGAAAGCATTGAGGAAAAGTTTTCCCAACTAAGTAATGAACGAGGTCCTTTTTTTTTTTTTTTTTTGAATACTTGTGAATTATTAATTATAGACTTAAAATATTACAAAAGCTGGTCGCAAATCGCAATGCAAGACTCGGTCCCTCGGAACGTGTATCGTGAAGTAGTACTCCATGATAACGATCCGAAAGGAAACCCAATTCCATCCATCTAGAAGAATTCCAAGCAAGTTGGCCAAAATGACTGTCACTGACCAACACCATTATTAATTCTTGGTCAAAGCAACTGCTCCCAACTTGTTAAAATGTCCATGGTGAATATGCAATTTCAATGACGGGAGTAGAATGAGTAAATAATGAAGGGCCCTACACCCCAATCCAAACGATTGCAAGTTTGCAACTTGCAGGAACGCAACTACAGTAGGAAGATATCGTGTATATTTACGATGATATTTATAGATCGTTTATTAAATACGATTAATTCAAATTTGAAATATTTTGATAGTTTATAAGTTTTACTTATCTTTTGTATCAGAAAATTTTTATATAGAGTAAATCTATAACATTGTATCATAAATGGAATTCATATAAGAATTTTTTTCTTCTGAATCAATTACTGAGGTCGTTATACATAATTCTATTCGGGAAAGATTTAGGTAGATCTGGTTTTTGGTCTCACTTGTAAACTTTGTGGTGTGGATTAAATGTTATGAAATCGATGACATAAGGTGATGTAAGTAAGATTTTATAAGATTTAATTTTAATCACAGAATCTACAAGTATAAATAAAAAATCGGATCTATATAAATATTTTTCATTTTATTTTTGGGCGTTACATTGGGAGTCATAACTCCCAAGTAAACTCTTTAAAGGGAAAAACAAAAGTATTCAACTTGTCCCGCAAAATATGAGCACATTAGGGGACGTGGCTCTGGCCCGTTATGATTCTGGGACATCTAAAGGTCCTCCCTTACGTGGGCCTAAGCCCAACTCAGATTTGGGTAGTATCAAATCTAACATTTTTTTATAAACGAAACCCATGCAAAAAGAATTACTGCAATCGCACACAAAAATGAAAAACAAAGTTTTGTAACACAAGGAGTGACATAAATGCAGGAGAATGATTTTGGTGTCCCATGATGTTGGTTTTGAGGTCTTTTTCCTTTGAGATTGAGGGCACTTGTGACATAATTACAGCCTGAGATCTTGAAGGGTATTATTAGCTTACTTTAGAATCTGAAAAAAAAAAATTACTATTCATTTCGCATACTTAAATATTACAGATCATTGAATGATTAAAAAATACATAATTCTACTATTTTTTTCAAAAAATATCAATGATTATCATACCTACTCATAATTGTAGAGTGAGTAACCAATATCCATTCTGAATTATATTAAGTTGATCTTGCCACAACTTTCTGAATCAGTTTTTTTCTGAATCAATTTATGTGAATAAAAACAGTTTGTAATTACCTTGACATTTTAAGTCCCAATTATACAAGAAAGTGTGCGTAATTTTTTTATTTTTTTTTTTTGTTCCTTTATTCTTGAATCCTTCTAATGATTGAAATATCCATATATTCAATAAATTATTGTATAGATTAATATATATTACAAAACACAATTTATTAATTTCAAATCTATATGTGGAGCCCACAATCTTCATGTGTGAACCTTCGCCGAATGGTCATTAAGGGTGTGTTCGTTTGGATTGAAAATATTTTCAGGAAAATATTTTTTAGAAATTTTTTTTGTGCCAAACACCGGAAAATATTTTTCGGTGTAAAATATTTTCCAATTTTCCTTCATCTCGCTGAAAATAACTTACGGGATTTTTGAGTGTAAGTTATTTTCCAGATAATTTAAGAGTGATATTAAACTTCAAATACTTACTTTTATAATTTCGTTTGCTAAACTTATTTTCGTTTTTAATTCTTTTTCATTCGTTTTTTTCTCAATTATGGGTCCCACACTAATATAACTATCATTATGCATATTTTACTACTATATTGTACTATCATTTAACTTTGAATAGAATCTAGATTTTATTAATCACAATTACTTGTAAGGTATTTATTACTATTGTTATAAGTTTTTTAACTTGTATCCGAAAATTAAAGATAAAACCGTTAAAATTTTTTATTTTAAAATATTTTCATTTTGTCAACCGAACAAAATTAAAATTGTATGGAAAATAGACTTTTTCATGTAAAATCTTTTCCAAGGAAAATATTTTCCTCAAGAAAATATTTTCAATCCAAACGAACACGCCCTAAATCTGAGACGATTGATAATGTTACAAAAATGCATTAGTGTTTTCATCTTGGAAATCCTGTTCAATGTGGATTCATTTTTCCATCAAGAGGAGTTGTTTGGAGAATGAAATCAAAATGTCATTGAATGAAGAACGGTACAAAAAAAAAGTAGTGGTTTATTGGACGAAGTGTTTAATCTCTCTTGACATATAGGTTCACAAGTTCAGGAATAGAATAGAAATCGGGAAAAATACATTGATTATGTCCTATTTGCCTATTTGGTGGTTCAATGTACCTAGACACAATTTACACAACCCGAAAGCCTTTTTTATATACGTCAATAAATGAGGTGTTGCATAAAAATATTTTTCAGCAAAAAGGAAACAAAGAAGTTGGGGAATTTTTTTAAGCTCTTACTTCCCTTTTTCAGTCGGGACTTTTCTCGAACATATAAGGCTCAATTCGGCCTTTCCCCATTGTCCAATGCATTAGCCTGCTTCGCAGTTCTCTCCTTCAAGAAAAAAGCAGAGTCAATATCAAGAATGCAGGCGACGATCGCTTCCAGGTGCTTTAGGGCTCGAGAGCTCTTATTCACTAGAGCACAAACCTTAATCGATCGCGGCCCTTCGCGTTATTCACAAGAACCCTTCGTCCGCAACGGAATAAACTCTCTCCGCTTTGGAACGAGCTCGAAAATTCCTCAAAATAGCTTAATTTCGACTAGACAATTCACTACTAAATACAACCCATGGAACTCTTCGAGAGCATCCCCTTCCTTCTTCAAAACCCTCAAAGGTTTCATCTCAGACGTCCCTGCAAAACCCTCCTCCCAAAACCATGTAAATTTCTACTTCCCTCTCTTTAAATTTCTTGAAGTAAATTATTTTAGATATTTTTTTAATTGGGTTCTTTATTTATTTATTTTTTTTGGTGGATGGATGTAGGGTTCAATGCCTAATGGGTATGGCGCTGGGATGTTTTCTACGAAAAGTTGGGCTGATGCTGAGGGGAAAAAGCCTGCCCCGGAAAACAAAGGCGGAGCAGTGTCATCAGACCAAGTTCCGGATGCCAAAATTATGCAAACTCTGGCAAAGTATTTATGGATGAAGGATAATTATGAGTTTCGGCTTCGGGTGCTTGCTGCATTAGGTTTGTTAGTTGCTGCCAAAGTAAGTGAATAAGAGCATCAATTTGTTTGTCATGTAAAGTTTGCATTTTGTTCTACAATCTATACTGTTTGTATTGGAATTTACTCAATTTAGTGGCTTTTTTGGGGTATTTAGGTGTTGAATGTTCAAGTGCCATTCTTGTTTAATGTAGCTTGCTGTTGATTGGTTAACGACAGCTACTGGCAATGCCGGTGCTCTTGCTGAATTTAATGCTGCTAATTCAACTATATTGGCACTTTTTGTGAGCCCAGCTGCAGTTTTGGTAGGGTATGGAATAGCACGAGTTGGGGCATCAGCTTTCAACGGTACTTCACTATGAAGTAATTGCTGATGCTTGTCTTTAATTTTGATGGATGAGAGTTTCTGGTTATCTTTCTCTTTGTTTAAAGGTTTTAGCTTTTAGCATAACTTTGGTCAATGTTCGAATTGAGCTCTTAATTTTCTAATTTACATGGTTTTGTCTTTCAGAACTACGAACTGCAGTCTTCTCTAAGGTAGCATTGCGAACCATCAGATTGGTTTCCAGGAAGGTATGCAATTTCCATTTTCTTCTTCTGCTATCTTTTTTTTTTTTTTTTTTTTTTATGATGCTGAGCCATTTGAATGAGGCCTGACTGTATGCACACCAGAGGCAGCTACATAAACAGAACACAATTTTGTGCAACATTTATCGCCCCTTCAACTACTTTCTGACAATAGCTAGCATCCCTTATTTGTGATGAGGATGTGTGCACGTTTGTCTTCCTGTTAGTTGAGTTGTTATCTACGTGTCAGCTCAGTTGCTTTCTAATTTATTTTGATTTTTAACAAACCTTTTCTCCAACTTTCCAGGTTTTCTCGCATTTACATGAACTTGACCTTCGGTATCATCTAAGGTATTTCCTTGCCAAGTAATGCTGTTGACATCTTTATTTCGTACGATTTCATGAATCTCAAATTATGAGGTAATGTTGCCTATAGGGCATCATCTCTTTGTGCATATGATGGTATGTATCTCAAAATTTCAAGTCCTGCTCCTATTCGTTGCAAGTCTAATGCCCTGAAATTACCTTTTTTGGCTGCTCTAAAACTTGCCTTTTCCTCCATACACAGCATTTTGATATCTGGTAATGTAGTATAATTATCTTCCCACGTCTTTGGGAGATTATATTAATGGTGTTTCTTATGACTGCAATGAAGTTCACATGTCTAGATCAGTCAATCAAGAGTTGGAGATTTGCATGCAAAGTCATTCATGTCAGGTTATATACACCTCTGACGATAATACATGCATTGGTGCTTATGAAAAAGAAGGAAATTGATTAAGTGTTTATATAATTTATATGCTTGAAAAAAGTTTTAAGCAACTCTTCTACGCTTTGCCTCATGAATTGGGATATCTGATACTTCCCTGAGTTAATCCGGTGTCTAACATAAATGCCTATTGATATTGGTGATGAGAGATTTGCCCAAGGCTTCAGGAGTTCCATCTCATATATGTATTTTAGTATTTATCAATAGGTTCTATACCTCCTTTTCTTATTCTTATTTGTCTTTGCTGCATGCAGTCGAGAAACTGGTGCTTTGAATCGAATTATTGACCGTGGCAGCCGTGCTATTAAATTTTATTCTTTCATCTATGGTATTTAACGTTGTACCAACAATATTAGAGGTATTGCCTTCATTGCCTTTTCGTTTTCTTAACCTTCCTATTCTTTAAACGTATGTCGTTTTAATATTTTATACTTAATTGCTTAAGGAGAGAGTTCTCACTAGGGTGGCATTTTGTTGCTTTTGTTTCTCAAATTCTGAGTGCAACTTTAGCAGCTTTAACATGAAGCTTTCAGATATCAATGGTATCAGGTATTCTTGCCTACAAATTTGGAGCACCATTTGCTTGGATCACTTCCCTGTCAGTAGCAGCATATGTTGCTTTCACTTTGACCATGACACAGGTACTCTATAGTGAGTTTCTATTTTGAACTGTAAAGGTTTTCTTCTTAAACTAAGTTCTTTTGGGATATCTTAGGTTCTTGTCTCCAAGGTTTATACTTTTCACAATTCTTTTAGCTTTCGGATAAAAAGGTGTATCTCCTCCTTTAGAGGGGTGCACTTTTCTCTTAAGAAAGTCAGATGTTGCACAACCTTAGTCTGTTCTGTATTCTGTAGATGGCAGAAATGCATGCTTTGAGGGTGGCTGATGTTTCACTTTTAGTCCTTTAGTTGTTCATTTTACCTGATCTTTCTTCTTCCTAAAGTGTCCTTTCATTTTGGCTTTTCTAGTGGAGAACTAAGTTTAGGAAGGCAATGAATAAAGCTGATAATGATGCAAGTACAAGGGCAATTGATTCTCTAATTAATTATGAGGTAGTGTTGGAAAGCAAATTCTGATCCATTGTATTTTGTAAAACTGGTAGCTTGTATTCCTTTATCATGACTATATTATCTCCTTTTATTATTATTTCAGACGGTCAAGTATTTCAATAATGAGCAATACGAGGCTGAAAAATATGATGAATATCTGAAGAGTAAGTTTGTTTGTTTGTGTATTTTTTTTTTCTAAATAAAAGAAAAGGAATACAATTGCATTTGGATTATTTTCCATTCCTGAACAAGCTCTAGGTCATATAGCCATTTATGTGTTAAACATATAGTTTTCTCGAAGTTATATGCTTGATGTTTGTTGGAGGATTGATCTAGTTGGAAATTTGATGAGTTATCTTGAGCATCCATTTGGAAATTGAAATTGAATAACACTATATGTAGAGCCAGACCATAGCAATATGATAATACTTGTGCAATCCTTGATTGGAATGCCTACTGCCAATATAAACATCTGGATTAGAGAGATCATGACTGAGCATTTTTTATTAGTTCTTCCCACATTTTACTATTGCCTTGACACTATGAGGGCCTTTTCTCTATTCTTTTGTGGTTCTTTTTATTTTTTGGGTGGGGACTGGTTGGGGGCTAGGAGGAGTGGGTTTGGGAGAATAGGGAAATCTGTATGTCTACTCCCAACAAGTGGGTTTTCCATGGACTATTTACACTGAGGAACTTGCAAAAATACTGTTCCTTTTCAAGGACTATTTACTTAAGGAACCTATAAAAATACTGTTCCTTTTTCATCACATGGAGTATTTGTAAGTCAGATGAAGTAAATACAATATCCATGGTGATAATGGTACTCTACTACACTCTTATAGGATATGAAGATGCTGCTTTAAAAACACAGAGGAGTCTAGCATCTCTGAACTTTGGCCAAAATGTGATATTCAGTGTAGCACTTTCAGCGGCTATGGTGTTGTGCTCAAATGGAATTATGAATGGCCAGCTGACTGTTGGTGATCTGGTATAATTCTTATTTACCAGTTAGCTTTTGTTTGAATTTTTGGTCTTCAGAGTGATTACAAGTATGCTAACAAAATTTGTTTGCCCAAAGGTTATGGTGAATGGGCTGCTGTTCCAGTTGTCTCTTCCTCTCAACTTCCTTGGCAGTGTGTATCGTGAGACTGTACAGAGTCTGGTTGACATGAAGTCCATGTTTCAATTGCTTGAGGTACTTTCTGTATTATCATTTTTTGGATTCAAAAGGCACCCAAATTTATAGTTGCATTTATCGTATTAAATTGAAAACACTAATAACATCAATTGAATAGTAAACTTCGCTGTAGTTCTCCCCTCCCCCAGTATCTTCTATACCTCTTGTGAATGTCTTGGATTTGAATTCTGAAAAGAACATGTGCATGCTGAAAGAAGGATGGTGTGAGAGGTGACATTTGGAAAAACCTAAAAATGCACACATGCTCAGATGCTTTGATCCGTCAAATGGTGACCAAGATTTGCTAACTTTAAACCCAACACCCCCCCTCCACCCAAAAAAAAAAAAAAAAACCTGAAAACATCTCTAAACACCAGGAGGTGCATTTCAAGAAACAGAAATTTTTTTTTTTTTTTCCTCAACCTTGGTGGGATTTTTTCCAAGCCCACTAAGATTTTGGATTAATGTTTTCTTGAAAAGCTCGTAGCTTTCTCCTAAGATGAATTCTTTGATATGTTATACTCTGTTTACTTTTACAACTTCAAAACCTTGAGCACAGAATATGAAATCATGGCGAACTTCTAAATTTGAGAAGATAAAGTATGAACCACTGTCTTTCCCTCCCTCTCTCTCTCTATGTATCTACCTCTCTCTCTCTCTGTGGGTGGTGGATTGAGGGGGAGTGGTGTTTGTGCACTTCTTCAAACGCTACAACTTGAAAACTCAATGAGTACACGTGGAGAACTAATAGTAAGCTTCTGTACTCTTCAAGTCCAGAGTATGAAGTCATACTCTCTCTCTCTCTCTCTCTCTCTCTGTGTGTGTGTGTCTGTCTCTGCATGTGTGTGTGTCTGAGTTGGAGGTTAAAGGGGAGAGCATTTCTTTTTATGTCTTCTTTTCTTAATTTCTAGAGAACCAACCATGATGAAGCAACAACTGTCAAAACTTAGTTGAGATGTAGTATCTACCCTTTCATGGAATTAGGAAGGGCTATTAGTAGTTGGAGTTTGAATGAACCAGAAAAGTGTAAAAGTTGGTGACTGAAGGGATTACTCAGAACAGTTTTTGAGAATTGTGTTGCATGAATGTGCTTGTGGTGGACATATTTTCCTGAGGTAGTATGTTCGCAGTTGCATGAATAATGGCCCAAAAAAATGCATAGACTACATTTCTGGTAAAGTATTTGATCCAAAATTTCGGGAATGAAGCTTTAGGATAAATTTCTTTCTGTGATTAAATGGATTAGAAATGAAGAAAGTTCTAAATTATGACATATTCTTGAAAAACTAGTTTCAAAATATGCATAATGGAAAAATATCTGAAGGTGCATTTTCTATTCATGATGTCATGCCTTGCCTCTGAAAGCATATCCTTACAGTTCTGCATAAATTAGAAGTGCTCAAATGATTTCAACTTTCAATTTTTTTATCTTTTTGTTCATCAACATTATCTGTCTACAAATGATATTTGTAGGAGAAAGCTGATATTAGAGATGCAGATGATGCTAAGCCTTTGAAGCTAGTTGGGGGTAGCATTCAAGTTGACAAAGTTCATTTCAGGTGTTCTCCTGCCCCTCAATTGTCTTTGATTTCCCAAAAGAGGAAACTCTATTATTTTTCACACTTTAGTTACTAGAAGGCCTGTATCTTCTGATGACATTTGGTCTCTATTTGTCTTTCATTTTAAGTCTGTTTCTGGAACATCATTGTTGATAATTATTCATTCTTCTTCTCATAGTTATTTGCCAGAGAGGAAGATTCTTGATGGGATATCTTTTCTTGTGCCAGCTGGAAAAAGTGTGGCTATTGTTGGAACCAGTGGTAGCGGTAAGGCTTTAAATGTACCATCATTGTTTTCAGCTAGGTTTAGCTATATGGAACTCAGTGACTCTATACAATCAATCAGCATATGCTTAATGACCATGTGATTCCAAAATCTGTTCAGATTATTTAAAAATGATTAAGAAACATGTCACTTGAGAATATAAGTGTTCAATTCTTTGAATGGAGAAAGTTGGGCAGTAGAAAAAGGAACTGTAAATTTTTTAGTTAAGCTATGCCAGTTGTCACTGAAATTGTGCTGCTTCCCTTTGCCTGCTTATTAGACAAATTTCTTATGTTCAAATTATTATTGCTAATGTACAGGTAAATCAACTATTCTCAGACTGCTGTTCAGGTTTTTTGACCCTGAATCTGGGAATGTAAGAATCAGAACTTTCTTTTATGATGTTGTAGCAAGTATCGACATGTACATGGTATATTGATTTTTCTCAGCAGTGACTGTTTGTTGTAGTGGTTCTTCTGCTCTTCTGCATCTCCGTTGAATACTAGTGCACCAGGATTTCTTGTTACCTCCACAAGACAACTGGGAATAGAGGATTAGCATAAGAATGCTATTCATGTATTTATTCACATCATGTATGGGTTATAAAAATTCCTGAAGGTGAAAATTTTGGGAGAGAGACTAGTAACTTTCAGTACAGGCAGTAAGCTGCTGGGATTATCTAGAAAGAAGTTTGTGTGTTGGTTCATTTACCACTAATTCTGGCTCTCTATGTGCTACAAGACAGGCAAATGCAGGACTGCAAGTGTCATGCAAGATTGATGGATATCTGAAATATTACATGTGTTGAATTCTTCTCATGATGGAATTGGTTCTTTTTTTATGGTATATATATATATATACTGGATTCCATAAAAGAATTTTTGTTGTTTTAGCTTTGGCTGAAATTTTTTGTGTACAATTTAACATTTTACAACTGGAAACTGACATAACCAGACAATATTATGTGTAACTTGATTATCATAAATTGCTTCTACAGTACTTCTAGGATTGTTACCAATCTTGCTTTTTTCATAGTTGGTTGTTATTTGTTTAATTATTTATAACTTCACTATTTGACAGATAAGGATAGATGGGCAAGATATCCAGAAGGTCACAATTGAGAGTCTCCGGAAATCTGTCGGTGTAGTTCCACAGGACACTGTAAGTTTGAAATAGGAGGGTTCTTCATTTCTTGGTCATATTTCTCTGAAATTATAGGTTTAACTCTTGATGCATTTTAGTTTGTCACATGTGTGATAGTAAGGCGTGATTTGATGCAGGTACTTTTCAATGACACCATATATCATAACATGAACATCCATTATGGCTGTCTTTCAGCAACAGAAGAGGAGGTTTTTTGACAAATCTACTGTGATGTGATCTAGATTAATACTTTGTATGACTATCCTCATTTCCAATTTTATGTACTTTATTAGGTTCATGATGCCGCTCGACGGGCAGCAATTCACGATACTATCATGAACTTTCCAGAGAAGTATTCAACTGTTGTTGGGGAACGCGGACTTAAAGTGAGTCTTGTCTTATGTGGGAAAAATAGTGTGTTTTTATGAGGTGTTCTCGACTCTTCTGGTCGATAACTTGGAGTCATTTTTCTTATGTTGTGGAAATCATGTACCATCATCTAAATGCTTGTAGCTTAGCCAGTAAATGTCAATCAATCTTACTTGTATAGGGTGGTAATGGTTAGTTGCAATGTGACCATAGAGATTTTAACTTAGGAATCTTCCGTGGTGAATTGATGTTCGTCTCCAATTACTTTTCTGTGCAGTTAAGTGGTGGTGAAAAGCAGAGGGTTCTAGAAGAGCCCTAGCTCGTGCATTCCTCAAAGCACCTGCTATTTTGTAAGTTTTTTCGCTTTAAGGGTCTGTTTGATTCAATGAAAAATATTTTGTTGTAGAAAACATCTTCCAGGAAAATATGTCTGGAAAAAGATGGTTTTCCCCTTCATTTTCTCTTGTTTGGTTAACCCATAAAAATATTTTCTAAAATAAAAAGGACCTGCAATTTAAACGGCTTGATTTTAACTTAAATTCCTTCTCGTTAGCTGCAATATGTCTTCTTGCTTATAAAATAGGGGTCAAGGATGCAATTAGTTGGACAAAGTAAGTGCTCAAAGGGATGAGTTAATTGTAAGAGAACAACTTCAGCAAGTTGTTCGGTGAAGTTGTTTTACACCCAGAGGGTGAAATTATTTTCCTTCGTAAATCCTTTTCACCAATTGTTGTCCAACCAAACACTGGAAGTCAAGGAAGACATTTTCGGGAAAACATTTTCCATTGAAACAAACAGACCCTAAGTCTGTCTTGCAAATACATCAGTCTGACCCTTTTGCTTTGTAGTTCACCACTTCATTGACTGACGGAGGGTTGAAAAGTTGGCACAATCACCTACTGGAGAATAGTAATAAATGAGTTGGAGGCACCAGGTCATGTTGAACTTGAGTGCAGGGAATTGCTTGTTTACATACCATATTATAGAAGCTAGCCACAACATGCATCTAAGTAGCAAAACTGGAAGAGACTACGAAGCATTAACACCAGCTAATGAATTTTTTAGAGGTTTACTTGACCTAGGTAATTCAAAGTTTAATGTAAATAGCAGCACTGAAATGAGGGACCACAAGATTTCCTTGGTTCTACAAACCCCCCCCCCCCCCTTTTCTGAAAGACTGACCAAGTGCGGAACAAATTATGACTTAGCAAGTCTTTATGTATATGAAAATATGGTTTTCATTTTATTTATGCTGCTCAGGCTTTGTGATGAAGCTACAAGTGCCCTTGATAGCACAACAGAAGCTGAAATCTTGACTCGTGCATTGAAGTCCCTTGCGAACAGTCGAACTTCAATTTTTATTGCTCATAGGCTTACAACTGCAATGCAGTGTGATGAGGTATGTTGTATTAAGAATACAATTATATTTGTGCCATTTTGTTTTAAGGATTTAATACCAATCTTATTACTTAGTAGTTTTAATGAGCAAGTTGTTCAATGCGTGTTGTAAAGAGGTTAATGGTCATGGATATCACACCACCTGGTCCATTATACTAAATTACTAGTCAGAATATTGAGATTAATAGCGTGCAGTGGCCTATTCTGGAGCAAGTATTCAGGTTGTGTCCTAGTGTTTTTTCTTCGACGGTAATGAATATAGTTTGAAGCTGATTAAATTTGTCTCTATGTATGTTTATTTATTAAACTTAAAAGCATGGTCTCAAAGGGCCAGGCAATTAGATTATATGTAGAAATTGCATGCAATGAATTATGCCGAAAGCCATGGAAGTTGAAACTGACTCCTGCAGAGCATGAACTAAGTAGTTATAACCAAAATGAGATCCTTTAGAAGTAGGTGGAGGAAAAAATTTTGACGAATACTAAAAGATGCTTGATCTCTGTAAACAGTCTCAGCTGTGATGGCATGGGGTTAAAGGCCATCAATGCTAAAAACAGATGAGTTTGGTACAGGGAAATTTCAAGGTTATCTGAAGGGGTATAGATGCTCACGACAAGGAGTCTTGTTTAGTAGGATTCTCTTTTCTCTGTAGATGATGTTGACAGGCTTCAAAAATGAGCTGTATTTGCTAGCAGTTCTGGCTGATGGTTACTAGATTCATCTCTTCATTGACATTACGGAATGATCAATACTGAGCTAATTCTTATTTGAGAACAACCATTGCTTCACTTTCACGCTGACAGTAGTGGAAGCTATGATTCTACTTCGACTCAAAGTAGGCTATAATGTTTCACACTCAGATATCTAGTAAACATAATTCTTGTCCATGGTAAATTTGTTTCTGACACGGAATCTAAGTGTTATAATATGTCTGCCAAAATTCAGTTACCAAGATTTTTCCCATCTCCGGTAAAAGAAATGAGTTTATGGGCAGGTTGACTGTCTCTTCTCTTGATAGATTTGATTCATGTGCAGCAGTGTTTACTGTTGTTTGAGCTGTTGCTATGTCCTTCTGCTCACCTACCTTTGGCTGTTTTCTATGTTTTAACAGATTATAGTCTTGGAGAATGGGAAAGTTGTAGAGCAAGGACCACATGAAGTTCTCTTGTCAAAGCTTGGTCGATATGCTCAACTCTGGACGCAACAAAATAGCACTGTTGATTCACTTGACACAGCAATCAAATTGGAGGCATGATTGTTTCCTGCTTTCGAACACATGGGGGAGGCAATACAATGCATTTGGTTCTCCCCCCATCAAAGTTTATCTTGCTCATCATTCACATACGGCATAGGCATTAAGCTCCCTGCATCTATATAGTTTTTTTTTTTTTTTTTTGCCTTTTTTTCTTTTTTCATAGAAGCCAAACCAAAAAGGAAGGATCCTCTCCAAAAATTGGCATATTTAACTTTTTGCACCTATATAGTTGATTAACTTTGAACGATGTAAATTCAACTTTTTGCTATGGTTTAGCATTTCTCTTCTACTGCTAGAGTTTTGCATTTTGACCAAGGATTATGTTTTCTAGAGTTGAATTCTAGCAGATAAAGACATTTTAATCTAATCGTTTTATAAAGAGCTGTCAGCTCTATTCTGGCAATTTTGGGTCTGAATGATTTTTTTTCTTTTCCAGCTTACTGGATTTATGGTTTAACAGTTGAATATGCTTAGGTTTTGGAATTTAAAGTTTATTAGCTGCAGGAGGTAGTTTGCTTTAAATTGAGGAAAATTTTATGGTCTCGTATCATATTATTCTACTTTGAAGGTTTGTACATTACAATACTGTACCTTTGAAAGCTTGTGTAGTACAAGTCTTGAAGCACAACGGGATGGTTTCTTAACGGACTATGAAATTCTCAATAAATTGATTGTCTTGGTTTGCTTCTGAATTTCAAAATAGTTCGTACCTATGATCCTTTGTATAGCGTCTGATGGTTTGGCAAGTTTGCTGCTTGCCTAACAATTAGCCCTCAAGCCATAAAACCATCTCAAGGCTTCATCATATCATAATTTACGAAGTTTTGTCTATGACGCAATCTGGATTCCCAGAATTTTTTCCTACAATGGGCATGCCGATTCAAGTGATGCCCATTAACGGCAAAAGTTGGTGTACGAGCCCAATAGTCAGGCAATGAGAACTCTTGGGTTCAAAAAGCCTTGGCCCAAGCAAAATGCTACGGACCAAATATTACTAATCCTAATGGTTTTGGGCTTAGATATTGTCGAAAGTCCAAAGCAAATTCTGCTTGGTCAGCTCCTTATGGGCCACTTTTTTTTTGTTTTTTTTTTATCCCATAGGAGCTCCTTATGGACCTGTATCAACTCATGGGCTCCTGGTAACCATCAGAGTTTGAGGACAGACAGTAGTGGACTGTCCCACCTTATGTCCGGAAAATTATTTATCGATAAAAAAAAGGATCTAAAAAACATTTTATTTGGATAAATAAAAATAATAACAAATAAAATTGTACTTATTACAGACACAAAGTAGCACGTTGTTTTGAAAATACTCCCAACATTTTTAATTATTAATTAAAATTAAATAACCAAACTAGTTAAAATAACCCCTTAGATTTAATTATTTATTTATCTATTTTTTTTTTTGGGTTTTTGACCCTATAGCTTGCTAGAAAGCTTAAAAATGGCAATTGATTTTTTATCCTACTCTCTCTCTCTCTTAATCTGTATCCCACTACTTAATAATGGGAGAAGATTCATCTACAAAAATTAATAATTATAATTAAAAAGAATCTTTAGCAGCTAAAATCTCAGAAAATGCCAAGAACACAGGAAATTCGCTAGGCCGAATCACAGAATATGGATATACATACAAGTAAACCCTAGTCCGGGGTGCGTCCCCTCTCCCCTGGCCTGCTTCAAGAAGATTTGTTCACATTTGGTCGTTCACTATTGTATAAATCTTTTGAAAGATTTGTTTTTTGGGTTTAGAGATTTGGGACTTAGACTCTTCGTCTCAACTGAAAAGCACATGAAGAAAATATAGACTCTTTCTATACCACATCTAAAACTATCATGATTCTAGAAAAAATCGAAAACGAAGCATTTTTGCCCACATAAAATCCCCATCAAATGCAAATAAGATTTTTGCAAAATGATGAGTAACACCAGTTAAAGCAAATGGGAAGTTCAGTTTAGCATTTGTTATGCCTCCTCTTCAACCATCAAGACTCTCGAGGCAATTTTTGGTAATGAAAGAAGATGGTGAATTGCTTAAATGTTTTGGTAGTACAACGCACCACCCTTATCACAAAGTAATAATAATATGTTGTCCTGTTCTCCCAGAATCTTTCCAGCTAAGTGGCAATCAACTTTATTTACTTTTTATTGCCTCGAGGTCTATGAGTGTATGATGAACCCTACAAAAGACTGCTAAGATTAGCAGCATCAAGAAAACGTTTCAAATATTCCTTAACACACATCTTTTGCACTGCAAGAAATGATGGGGATTTGCATTTGCCTAAGGAAGCCAACACAAAAAAAGGGTTTAGTAGTCGTAGAGGCTAATAGGTTTTTGAAATAACTGAAAGTAAACGAATTCTATTACTTTTTAATTATTTGACAGTTTAAAATATCTATTTTAAATTTCACAGTAAACAGCAAACGAATTTTTCTTAATGATGAAGGTTAGTCAATGTACTGTAAATGAAGGTTGAAACCAGCCGTGCACGCCATACCAAAGGTAACAGAATCCCCGACCCTGCATGCATATTAATAGGCCTACAGCTTTTAGTGGAATATAGCTCCGTTTAGATTGCTATAGTTCAAATATATTATTTGAAATATTATTAAAATAAATATTATATCAGTTTTTAAGATATATGAAAGATAAAAAAAAATAAAAAAAAAGTCAAAAATGTGAAAAAAATTACAAAATAATATTCGCACAATAATGAATAATGATTATGTCTAAACAGAGTAAATTGATTAAATTATTTTATCAAGATTTTTTTATGGTGATCAGTGCGACTAATGTATAAAGAAAGTGGAGGAGCTGCATTCTTGTTTTTCCCCTTTTGAAACCTTTTGCAATTGTGGATGGTGTTTGGCTAACATAGAACTCATTGGCCTAAAAAAGGGGAGGGGGGAGAGAAAGAAAGTTTACCGTGGTTATTGAATAACTAGTATCATATTAGTAATTATTCAATAATTAATGAGAGAAATTTACTTAAATTGAATGGTCTATTTTACTACAAATCTAGGAACCATGTTTTATTCAAATAAAAAAAATTTCTTAATTTTTAAACAACTACTAAGAGAGTATTTGACTCAGATTATGGAATTAGATTCATAACCGGAATCATATATACAAAATAGTATCGATTTTAATTAATGGAATGATTAAAATAACCAGTATTTGGTAAAACTTTTTTAGGTACGAGTATCATAGTAAATTATTACTATTTTACCCTTTTCCAATTGCAAGTCTGCCAAGTCCACTGTAGAACAACCTCTTAAACATCAGCCACCACCGTTATATCCGTAGCCTCATAATCCAATTAAGATAAAATTGTATTTATTCATAATGATTTGCTTGTTGAATTTTCGCAACTCTATTTCTAATTAATCCTTAAGAATAAATCAACATAATCAATATCATACATAAAATAAAGGTATATGAAATCATTTGGAACAGGCATGGTCACGCAGACAACTATTTACGCAGTTGAGCAATTTGTGATAGGATAGAATCACCTCCACTCGTTTTGGCATGTTCTTGGTCTAACTACACAAGTGAGAAAGAAAATAGGCAGTTGAGGTGGGGGAGGAGGCAGGTTGGGATGGGAGTACAGTGAGATTGGGTAAGAGGTGTGGCCGCGGGATGGGATTACAGTGAGGTGGGGGAGTAGGCGTGCAGTTGATAGGGGATCGAGGAGGAAGAGGATTGGGTGTAGAGAGGCTGTAGGCGATTGGTGGAGGAGATCTGAGATGGGTGGTCAGCCTGTGGGATAAACTAAACACTCTTTTAAATGTCAATTATTATTTGTTCAATAATCAAAATAAATTTTAAAACGAAAAACCAATGCCGATAATCTTGACTATTTAGAGTTGTCCTCGCACATGTATATGATATCTAAAAAATATTTAAATAGATTTAATTTTTTATTTTACTTGTTGATTTAATAATTAAGATTAAACTTTAAAAAATATAATTTACATCGATTGATGTCACAAATTCACTAAAATTTAATTCACAACATAAAATTTATAAATGAAATCAAAAATCGAATATAACTAAATATTTACTATACAATAGGTTAGTTTTATATTGAACCTTTAGAACACATGTCAAACACCAGTCCTAGGTAAGCAAGTATTCTCTACTAACGAGACTCACGAAGACCCCCCCCCCAAAAAAAAAAAAAGAAATTCCCGTTAAATTAAAAAGAAGTACTAATAATCAAATCTAACCAGGAGATTTTCTGCAGAAAAGAAGTGATTAAACAAGAGTAATGTTAAAGTTTGTTACACATCTCCAGCAACTTAAAATTATGTAACATTAAAAACAAAGAAAAACTGTACTTTGTATCCTCGGACACCACAACGAAGTAGCACTTAGTTCTTTAATAGTACCACTAAAACTCGGTGCTTAGTGGTTCATCAGAATAAAAGTACTTTGCAAAAATAGTAAAAACTAAAAAGACAGTGGGTATTTTTAAGCACTTTAGTTGGTGGTTAGATAGGCGGCAGAGAATCATGCGCCACCACACTCTTTTCAGACCCCTACTGCTATTATTACTGTTACTCTCTATCCCCAATAAAATGATAATGTAAAATACTTTTGCAAATTGCAATTAAAAAAAAAAATGTTCATAGATTTTCTCATATGTGGATATTCGGACGAGATTAAATTAAGGAGTCCAGAAGGGATTCATCACTTCCCAGATAGTGAAGTGGCGATATTCAACACATAGATCTCACGATTGTCAACAAACTCTAAATAGGGCTTCTATTTTAAAATTAGCTATTCAAGTTCCAATACACCATTAACATTATTCACTGCCCAAAATCACTTAGGGTTGAGTTTGAGAGTTAAAAAGATGGAAAAGTTTTAAATGAGAAAGGAAGAGAGGAATGGGAAAGGAACAGAAGTTTATTCTATATTTTTGGAAGAAAAATTTAATTAACAATGATATTTTTATTAAAATCTAACTTTCCCTTCTTTCTTCTTTTCCTACCATTTTCTTTCCTCCAAACTCAACGTAGGTTAAAAAAAAAAAAAAAAAAAAGTTATACTCATTCTAAATTATTGAATCGTAAGAAAACTCTTACTTTTCATATCAAGAGATATAACTCTCATCTATTACACCGTTACGGAACAAGTAAAACACATACTTAAATGCTTTTATAGTTATTGCTTCAAGAAATCAGCTCAATATCATACTTTCAAACCCGATTTTACCAAACTTCCTTGCCGTCTTACATCTGTTTGCAGCCAAACCTAGCCCAAATTTTTCGCAGAGATGAATGAATATTATATATAGCTCACAATGACCAAGGAACAAATGCAGCTAAGGTGGTTTACTAAGGGCCATCAGGATCCGAACTAAAATTCATTGGAAAAATCCACTGGAGATCAGGCATGTCCACTGGTATTTCTTTAAAGAAAATTCAATAATTTTACCCGGGATGGACACTATAATTAGGCACATCATAAGGAAATTTTCTTCAACTTAATTTACTATCCCTTTCCAACATTGGGAAAAAGAGAAGGGAAATTCTTGGTTGATCAAGGAATCGAGAAGACCCTAACCCTAACAAGCACGCGAAAGGGGTAATCAGTAAATGTCATAAGAAACAAGGCAATGCAAATTATAAGTTGGAAAATTCTTATGGAAAATTGAAGTTCTAACCATAAAAGCCCCCGGCTGAACCAAAACACACAAAAATTCGTGCATGGGAGATCATATATATCTAGGTCCATTAAAAATCTACATTAGGAACTTGGTCTTTTCCATTCCAAATGCATCAAATACTAACATCTAGCTCCACTTGTTCAAATCATGAAGCAATTATGCAAAGAGGAATGGGAATTTTGCTAATGCTGCTTAAAACTCTCACGAAAGATTTGTCTCTCAAATTAAATAGCAATTCAAGTTAAGAAGCCCTTGTGGGGTTCAAATTAGTAGCACAGATTGAGATAGCACATTTGGAATTCTGATCTTGAAATAGCAAAGAATGAAACAATAGAAGAGAAGCCAAAATGCACCAGCGGATAGCTTGTATTAATCTTCTGATCAGTATATAGTTGACAAGTTTAGAGAATCAATATGTCAAGTAGTGAAAAGATCAGTTACAAGGAATAGGTGAACTATTCATTGTTACATTTTGCTAATTATAACTGTATATGAGTCCTACAATCAATAGAATTAGTTAACATACCGATTGATCACATCGATCTCTGCAATCTGTCAAACTTCTGGATGCATTTCTAATGAAGATCAGCAATTGAAGAATAAGAAAATTCTCATCTTCTAGCATAGGATTTTGGTAGAGTACGGCTATGGATAATGCAAGAAAAGAAATGAATGACAGGGAGCTCCCTTCAGTCCAAGCACAGGGAAGAGAAGGATGAAGTTTACCTCCCGCATCATTCACACATTCACAGTAGTATTATCATGTAACTCTTCTACCGTGTTTGAATGAATGAGTCGGCAGCTAATTCAATCCCCTCGCCCCCCATGAGTGGACTGAAGAAAGCTCCCTCACACCATTTTCGACAATACAAGGTAGCAATATATAAGCTTCACAAGGAAAGATGATGCAAAAGAATAATTCCAGTAGCATATTCACAGGAGAGTAAGCTGTTAACAAAGATGACCACTAGGTACATTGTATTCACTAGGTGATGTCAAAATTTATTTATTTTTTCTACGGAACCTCCAAGAAATTATAGCTTATCAAGATAGACCAATACTCTTTGCCGAAGAACACAATTTTGGTTCCCGGCCCATTCTCGTCCATGTTAATTTTATTCATTATTATTTTTGTTACTATTTTTCTATAAAATTTGGACTAGTTGGTAGCTAAGATTTTTAATGTTATTCTTGATGTCAACTGTACTATGGTTCCATTATCTTGTGTTTTTGCTTCCCATATTTCATAATAAAGATTTTTACATTTGTCAAGGAAACTGGCACTGGGTAGCCAATAATATTATACCATGGTAGTATTTCATTCTTGTTATTTAAGTTCTTTCAGCATTTTCATATACTTGTATAGATTTTACTACAAAACAAAGAAATTTTGCATACACCATTGGATTATTATCAACAAGAATACTCCCTCAAATGAAAATATCTTATGGAAAATGGAACAATACAGAAATTGATCACTCGAAGAACATAGGTAATGGATTCATCCGAGAATAAAGTCACACTGTAGGCAATCTAGAACTTCTAAGTGCCAAATAAAGGTTAACTAATAAGACAACACCTTTGAAATTAGTCAAATCTAAACAGGCAAATGCATCTCCTGAGTTTATTGGTTTCTAGTAAATTCTCATGCTCATCTAGAAGTACAGACATTTTATTCTCCAAAAAGAAAATGCATCATTTATATTTACATTCTAACCCTAAACTCAGAAAGGCCATACATCCTAACCGGGGCTGAATAAAGAATGTCAACACACATACACACACAGAGTCAGAGGGAGAGATGAAACCAATATCTGGAAAGGCCTAGAAGAAAACATGCAAGAAGAAAGGCACAAGACTAAAAAACAACTCAACAAGAAAAGATCAAACTCACGTAGATCATGCTGATGTCCCACCACCCTACACTCACATGGTATACTGAATATATATAGAAAAGTAGTAGTACTTCTTTTTAAAACCAAATCGCGCAATCTGCCAAGATTTTGGAAAACTAGGCCTTCTTAAAATTAAAACAAGTAAACATTTGTACATCCAAAAACAAACATAAGCTGAATAACATGTTTTCACATGACCAATAATCACCAAATATGGACCCAAAAAAAAAGATTCAACTTACCTTCTTGCAGGCAACTTAGTGAAAGCCCAATACACAATGCATCAAACCCCATTTCAAACCCTAATCATGCAAGTCTTTTTCTTTTATTTGGAAGAGAACAAGTCATAGAATTTGAGCAACAACGGGTAATGGAAAAACATTGAATAATGGTGGGATTTGTAATTATTTTTCAGGGGGGGGGGGGGGGGGAAAGAAAAAGAGCAAATTAATAATTAGAAATTTCGGAAATCGCGGAAGATGAGCTGTGTTGAGAAAGGAGGATATGTCACTGTCCTCGTAAGAGTCAGAGAAAAAAGATAGCAAGATGAAGATCTCAGCAAATCTGGCAAAAAGAGATGAAGTAGAAATAAAGAGGTGGGCTGGGGTATTTGCTTTGCTTTGATTTGATATATGTATATGCTAGTACTTTGCTAGCTTTTCTTTTTCTCAGGAGATTTTTGAGTGGAGTGATGTCGAAGACCAGCTAGATACATCAACATCAGGAGGACTGGAGGGATAACTTAACCTAATGGGACTTGTATTAACAAGTCTATGTATTTATACAAATATGGATAAAGCGGATCGATAACAAAATACAATTGGTGATAAAATAAACATAAATAAATTATTAATTATAACTTCGAATAATAAAAACTCTTTAGAAAAAAATGGACTAAGTTCTCCTTTTCTCCTCACATCTCTAGCTAGTAGCTAGTCTATACATTTGTAAGCAAAGAAAACAACAAGTAGTGGGGTTTTCTTTGACCACATTCTCCTTTCAGCCTTTCTTTCAAACAGTCGTCATTCGTCAGTGCTTTCACATACAATATCCATCCGGGCTACATTTTTTTAGGTTTTTTCCGACTCAAGTAGAATTACAGCTTACAAGTGTAATAGGGTTTGGTTTAGAATAATACCCTGGGTGTGGGACCAGAACTCAGGAGAAGGTAACTGATCATAACTCAATTTACATGAACACCCCAACTCCCTTTTACATTAATTATTGTGCCTGTTAGCCTTTACCATTTTGCTAAAAGCCCAAGAACATCAACTTTCATATCTACTCAACCTAAAAAGAAAGGATTCAAAATAAGGAAGTATTCTAGTTAATTTGGTGGGAGGGAGGGAGCATCCGAAGCTAGAAATGGATTGTTAATATCAAGAGACCATTCAAAACAAGGAAGTATATATTCTTGTTAATTATTTTTCTAGTAATCCATTCAAGATCATATAACCCCAGATCCGGAGATATTGCTGTTGTTATCAAAGAGAAAATTAATAATACGAAACAACTTTATTGGCCTGCCTGCATTTTCTTGAGCTGTTCATAAACTTCTTTGGAGGGAAGACTCAATAAGTATGGTATTATAGAGTATAGAATTGGTTGTATATTCGTATATTGTACAATAGGGAAATATGAAAATCACAAATTGTAATTTCAGATACGTTATTTATACTCTCTTCATTCTTATATTTTAGGCAAAATTCACCCCTTATTTTGTAATCACTCATCCCTCACTCTTTATTCTGTAGTTTCTCATCCGTTAAAATTAATATTTATTCGCGTATTAGAATTACAAGTATTGTTTATTTATATTTTTATAATTTTTAAAATTATAATAATAGGTGATACTATTACTAATCCTTTATAATATTCGCGTTCAATGCACATAGCTAGTTCAAATTGGGTTAGATACCGTGAAATGAGCAAGAATTTTGTCGGAAGCATAAAGAGGACAAGATGGATAACATGGGATAGAATATAGAGGTTTTCTTCTTGATCACTTGAGACCAAACTTTCACCAACTTTATCTGGGATTAAGCTGGTGTTCTTCGTTTATTTTTCCCTGCCTGATCCCTCAGTGGCATGCATGTACCAAGATTTATGCTCATTTCAATTTGGAATTTTGTCTTGAATTCTTGACTTCAACAGCTCTATGTCTATGGGTGTGTATACAAGTATCAACACAACCCTTCAAATATTGGTTTTTTGTCAATTATAATTCCTGATGACCTGGTCGGTACAGTTCATGCAATCATATATGTTAGCATCGCAGGTACTTCTCCAGATGTGTTGGTTTGTCTGGAAAAAAACCTAGATCTTTTTCTATATTGAAAATGTATCACATATGTTTATGGAATCAATTATCTGGTATTACTATATATATATATATATATATATATATATATAATATATATATATATATATATATATACCTGATTTTTTGGCGTCACCGGTAGACTTGCCATATAAGATTAAATCTTATAAAATTTTGTTTACATCAACTTATGTTATAAATTCTATAACATTTAATCTACGTCACAAGATCTACAAATGAGGTCAAAAACTAAATCTATCTAAATATGTCTAATAGATATATATATATATATATATATATATATATATATATATATATATGCTAATTGTCTCATTCAGCACGTGATGTCCTCAGTTTCTTTTTAGTGAGTGATAGTAAATACTACTATAAGCTGCTTTTATTACTCAAAGGAAAAAAGTGAGAGAAAAAGAAAAATCTCTAGTCGATTATAATTTTATTTTTTTTTTCATTGCCATCCCAACCAATAGAGAAAAACTTTTCTCTCGCATTAGTAAAAATTCATGTAGACATGCAATACAATCACAAATAAAGAGATTAACAATAGAGTAAAATCAAACTTGTGTTAAGTAAATTAAGCTATCCGTTGTGTTTAATATATCATATGCTGCATTATTGTGTGTCGTCCTATTAGGTGAAAGCTCATTCCTTGGCCAAATTTTGTGGGATTTAATTAATCATACTAGCGCTTTTCTTTTCTTTTTTTTCTTTTTTTTTATAATCAAATTTCGGTAATTGAAAATATAGCAATTTGATAAATGAATTTACCGAATCTATCTATTATAAATAGACATAAAAAGATATCCAACAAATTTAGAAATCTAAATTTGCACAATTTAGAAATCTAAATTTGCACAATTTATATCTAACTTGAAATGGTTGAACAAATCTCGTAAATAACTGATCAGTCTAGAACATGTCACATGGTTGAACAAGTCTCGCACAAAAATTGATCAGTCTAGAACATGTTACTAAGACTTCTAATGTAAATTAGAACAACAAACCTAGTCCGTCAGATCTATTTTGATTGAATATTTCATTTGTATCAACAGCAAAAAGATGAAAAACAAAAAAACTGGCACTTATTCAAAAAGAAACTCGCTTATGTAAGGGAGACAAAATCTGAATGAGTAAATTTCATAAGAAAAGGAAAAAAAATAATTACAAGTGGTGTCCGTCAGATCTGTCTTGATTGAATATTTCATTTGTATCAACAGCAAGAAGAGACTGAAACTCTCACTTATGTAAGAGAGACAAAATCTGAATGAGTAAATTTCATAAGAAAAGGAAAAAAAATATTATAAGTGGTGGTCTGCATTGAAAAAATAAAGAAATCACTACTTGTTGATGAATAATATTAAAGAGTTTTTATATAGAAGAAAGAGAAAAACGTTAGAGAGATTTCGAAAAACGTTAGAGAGATTTCTGCTAGCCGGATACTAGGGCCTAGGCTATGTAGCCAGGTAATTTTAATTTTTAGTGATTAAAGAAGCTATCCCAAGTCTTTGTTTAACAATAACAAGATTTCAAAAGAATCGCAGAGATAGATTTGGCTATTGTTTAAAAAGTTATCATCTGTTAGGATAAAGAAAGAAAGACATTTATAGATAAGTATTCATTCCATTCTACCATATAAATGTGATCTACTTTCTATCAACAATATTAGTATTGGCTAAAATATCAACATTATCCTGGTTACTAAATCAAATTAATTTATGGATTGATATGACCCATCTGAAAAAAAAAAAAAAAAAAAAAGGACAAAAGGTTTCTTATGAGAATCGAAAAATATACTGCGATATTACACAATATTATCTCTTCCGTTTCCTCGTCTCCTGTTAAAAAGACAACGGAGTAGTGAAAAATTCCCCGCAACCCGAGTTTTTAATCCATAGCCCACTGTCCAATACATATCTTGTAAAATTCAAGCCCAAAGTTGATGTTGGGCCTTAAGCCCATTAAGACATAATTACAAACCTTACGTCAGAAGCATCATATCTGAAACGGCCCACTTAGAATCCACTTATAAAGCTCTTGATTGAAGGAATCGGATCTGGGCTGGTCCGGAATCTGCGGATGTTGAGGTGGAGTTATTAACAAAGCCGGTTTCACATTTTCCCCTTCTTTTTTTTTTTTTTTTTTTTTTCAGGAAAATAGAGGAGGAGAAGGAAGCTAGAAAGAGAAAGCTGGAGGTTAGGTTTCACGAGAGAGAAGGATTTCGAAATCCATTTCTCTCCGGTGTCTATCAAGGATTGGCGGTGGCGGTGGCGGTGGCGGTGGCTGAAATTTGTGAATAATTGTTGTAATAATCGATGGAGTATAGGAGGCAGCAGCAAGTAAGTAGGGCTTCAATTTTTAAAGAAGAAATTGGGAGTCCGTACAATCCGCAGCTGCCCGACGACGTTGGCGGCAGCGGCACGTCATCTCCTTCCGCATCCTCTCTCGCAGCGAAAGCCATTAGGGCGTCATCTGCGCATCGCGACTCGTCTCTCTCCTCCGCCTATACACGGAGGGCCAGTCTGCCCTGTCCTCTCCTCCTGATTCCAATCCCCTTCGGTCCCCTTCTTCTTCTTCTTCATCGCCCAAGGTATCTTCTGTTTCTGTTATCATTTGCTTTATCTTTATGCAACCGAGGCACATCTTTTATGCTTTATTGGTTTGATTTTAGCCTAGCTGTTAAGGATATTTTATTTAGATTCCTCAGCCATCCCAATTAAAATGGGATGCTGTTTGTTGGGACCGAAAAGGTTTTCTTAGAATGGAAAAATGGAGGACCTTTGGGTATAATATGGAGTTAGTCATGTTAGTTTAGAATGTTCAACTGTATGCGAATTTCGATGTCTGTTATTCAAATGTTTTATCTTGTTGAAACATTTTCCAACTTATAACATTATAGAGTTTTATGTTTTTTTTTGCTCTTCATTTCCATTGTGTGCTGTGTACTCCACTGAGATTGCTGGTTGTATGTAGGATGTTTTCAACTATGAGTACACATCAATGAAAAGCTTGAATGATACCTAAACAAGGATTTTGGGGTGTACTTGCTAGGAAAGCTAAATCCTTTATAGATGATGATAATGCTACCCAACAGCATGAAACACCGGGAAGAACAGCAACACAAACGTCTGGTAGAGCAACAAGGGCCCAGGTGAATGTTGTAAATTTGAAATGATCACTGTATGTGAACTACTTGAGAATTTACAAATGCCATTTACACTCATGTGGGAAGAACCCTTAAGCTTTTTTTAATTTTTTATTAGTAATTGTGAGGCATAAGAGTTCAAAATTTTTAATCATAACTGTTTTGTCCTAGTAAATGTTTTGTTTTTTTATTTCTTGGGAACCTGTATGGTGGTCCTTATTGTTTAATTGTCTTATTGATTAATCCTTTACTTGTTTGCAGCATGATAGGAAGTACCCGTCATTTGAAAGCCGTCAGGAGACAGACAGCCCTACTTTACAGAAGGGACTAGGCGCACTTGCTTCTTCGCTTAATTACATTGGCGGGACGATTGGAAATATGCTTTAGAAGTAGGCTTCTCTATCGCCTGCATTACATGCTTTGCATTTGGTTATTCTAAATGATTTAACATGCAGTGTGATTCTTCATATCAATTCAGGGATACATTTAATGCTAGTATAAGTTTTAGACATACTTGTTAGATTCTAATTTGGGGGTTGGTTGTTTAATTGTATTTCCTTATAAACAGCATCAGTTAACAAGTTTTGTTCTAGTTGCCACTGTTACTACCATCACAGTTTTAATCTACACTTTCCATAAACTACTCTCAGTTTGTACCAAACAAAGTATCTTTTGCTTTTGTAAGTACTTTGATCATTTTTAGGTAACTGATGGAGGTTCTATTATTAAGCACATTGATTACTAATTTTGCATTTGATGATTACTTGTACACATTGATCCTTTTAACTATAATTCAACAATGTAAGATTCTTAGATACTGCTAATTGAAAATCAGATTTTTATTTTGAATAGTTGCTTGCATACCTATTCCATTTTGAATAGAGCCATGTACAAATTATTTTTGTATCTCACAGCTGTTTTAGTAGTCATCCTAGATTTGCTCATAGTGTTTGTCCAAGCATTGACTTTGATATTCGTTTCTTCTCGTGTTTCACAAATGTTTCATCCCTTATTTTGCAGGAGGGTCTTACAGTTGTGGAGAACCGTACAGCAGACATCATTCAAGAAACACGGAGGCTGCAAATAAGGAAAAAAGGAACTGGTTCTGTTCCACAGAACCAAACTTCAAATATTGGTAATTTTAGCCAACAACCAATGACACAGACCCATAGTCAACCCCAGATGCACATGGATTTGGAAATTCAACTGAAGGCATCCCGCGACGTAAGGTGCCAACTGTGTAACGCTGGTTATGTAACTAAAAGTATTTCATCAATGCAGATGTGTACTTTTTGTTTGATACTTGTTTATATGTGAAAATAATTCGATGCTGTGTCATAGTTCAATAAAGTGCATGAACTGTTTTGTTCTAACAAATTATCCTCTGGCATCTCTGTCATTCTTAGTGACGCTTCCTTTAGTTTCTGTGCTCACCTACTTTTTTATCGCTTATTCCATATGCCATATGTGTTGGTCGCCTTAGAATATTCGAATCTTGACATCTTCTAAATGCCAAGATATCACCATCCCTTCCAGTTAAATTTTTGGTCCCATCAGTGTGCTCTCAAGTCTTTACACTGATTTTTAAAACTCAATCTCAAAGGGGAAAAAAAAGAAAAAGACAAAGAAAAATAAAGAATCACTGAAGTAAGAGGTAAATAATGAGTTTAGTCAACCATATGTTCTATGATTTGTCCCCCTTTTTTTTCCCTTTGTGTTGTTTTTTCTCGAAATTAAAGGCACCCTGAGGAGGCTTGTTTCGTATAAAATTACGCGTAGGAATCGTTATAATACATATAGTTAGATTTGTGCTACTTTGTTTTGTTTCAAAAGTTATGGATGCAGTACTTTGTATTATGCTCTACCACTCGATTAGTTTCCTGTTATAGCAAGGTTATACTCACCCTTGATGAACTAAAAGTTGACATGCAGAACCGAAATTACTTGTTTTTTATTTTCTCATTTTGGGGTTTTGGTTCTTCATGGTCCCTGCATTTGTTCATTTGCTTTCAGTTTTTCCATTGCCAATAGGTCATTGAGCATTGCTTTAATATGTGATTCTGCCTGTTGCTTTAGCTTCATTATGCTCAACTGCTCATGGTAAGACATGCATAAGACGAGGAATCCAAGCAAGATGTTTGTGAATAATTGATAGCTAATTTTAAGAAAAGTATTTCATGAACATGTTGACGTAATTGTTTTTAATATTTTGAAGTGTAAGTTGTTCCTAACATTTGCAAGATTCATTATATGTGCTTTGGCTTGAATTTACAGGTTGCAATGGCAATGGCTGCAAAAGCAAAGCTACTTTTACGGGAGCTGAAGACTGTCAAAGCTGACCTTGCTTTTGCTAAAGAGCGTTGTCGTCAGCTAGAAGAAGAAAATAGGATCCTCTTAGAGAAAATCACGGTAAAGGAGACAACCCAGAAGATGATGATTTGGTACTCTCTCACTCCTTTTCTTTACACCAGGCCTAAATCAACCCCCCCCCTAAAAAAAAAAAAGTTTCAGCTTTTTCTATATTTTCTTTTGTCTCTTATACACATCACCAATGCACGTGTAGACAAACTACTATACTTCCCACATCCTACTTTGATGATGATCATGGAGTTAGCAAGTCTATTGCCTTCAGTATATCTCTTTAGTTTTCGATGGCAATTGAATATTGTTATGTCACAGAAATCAAATTTCTTCTTCCCTCCCCCTTAAAGAATTGGAAATGCCAGCCTAAAAAGTCTGTTGTAGGTGGAGTTTGGTTAGTTCAGGTTAGGGGAATTCCTCTCTCCATATGCTGATAATCAATAAAGATTCTAATGCATTAGGCAAACAAAATGAATATTAATGTGAGTTGAGTTGATTTTGTTTGCAACAATTGATCACAGATAAGGCTTCAACTTGAGACACTATTAGCTGAGAAAGCTCGGCTGGCTCAAGAGAATTCCATATTTGCACGGGAGAACCGTTTCTTGAGGGAGATTGTTGAATACCACCAGCTTACTATGCAGGATGTTGTGTACCTTGATGAAGGTAGTGAAGAGGTCACTGAAGTTTACCCCATTAGGGTGCCTTCAGCCTCTAATCTGCAATCCTTGGGCACATCACCAGCTTCACTCCCACTCTCTTCAACATTTCCATTTCCTCCTTATGGTGCAACTCCACAGCTGACACGTGATATCTCATCACATCCATTGTCATCCTCAGAGCCCAAAGACATCTTCCAATCTGTCACCCCACTTAGTTCCTATATCCCTATGCCAGAAGATCAAGAAAGACTTTGATTTATTTGCTTGTGATTTTTCACCTTCAATCAAGGTTTGGATCTGTATAATATTAATTGATTCTTTTCCTTCTTGCCTTTTTTTTTGGTGGCATTGTATATCCATCATTGGCAATTGTAGTACAATATTAAGTAACAGCACTGTTGTGTTCTGGTCTGTTGCCTCTTTTAAAAACCTTAGGAAAGGTGTGGGCTAACGAGCTTGTTACATGTTTCAGAAAGCAAACTTGTACTTTTGTTTCTTCATACCTACAATTTTGCTTAGTGCATGTGTATTGTGAAGCAGCTGTTGGTTGATTATTATCCTGTTGTAATTGACTTGTGGGTGTATATTGCTATTACAAATTTCAGTTTGCATTTTTAGTGTGCAGAGTTGATTCTTTTGTCTGTGGCAAGCAGTGCATTGCATTATTCTCTCTCATATGAATAGAGATTCCCTTTTTCCCCCTTTCTGATGTATTATATAGCTCCAATTGATAGAAAATTTTCCAATACGAGTTTCATGGCTTTACTGCATTGTGTTTGGACTTCGTATCAAGTTGCATGTTTTTACATTTTCTCTTGAACTGGATCTAGTTAGCTAAACATTTTATAGAAATGTGTTTACAAAAGATGCATATCATCAGAGAAGATAGACGCATGCAACACGATAATGGTGTATTAAGAGGTCTATGCATTAAAGTGGCCTCTTTCGGTTGTCGAGCATTTAGATCCATGCAAAGCAGAACGCTGTGGCTTTGTTGTTACTGACTGGCAAGTTTTTAAGGGGAGTAAGGGCAACACAGACAGTTCTCTGTTTGCTGTTACCTTCAAAACAAAGTAGGTTTTTGGCTGCCCATTCTTTTAAGGTGAGACACATTGATGAAAGTCCAGCGAAGCCTTGCGACTAAAAGAAAATACCAAACCAGAACAAATCTAAGGCAGAACTTGAAAGGACAGAAATAATGCTTTATATGCAAGTCGCTAAGAGGCCATAATTGATCATCCAAATTACAGCCGTTTCCCCTTTCTTTCATTTTGTTGTTTTCTTGTTTTTATAGGGTAAAACTGCATCGTAGTCACGTGGTAGATGTATGACTTGCCACCAAAACGAAATTTACAAGGACCACCACCCACGAGTCAGAATCTCCAGACACCCTGTAAAAGATGGCTTTATGTATTCCCCCCAACACAGTTGAAAGCTGAATTGGGATCCCTCCCCCTCCTCTCCTCTTTTTATCATTGTCAAATTGGACACTTCGAAGTAAGCAAATGCCATTATGCAAATATAGTGGAAGGTTAGGTGATTGCTCTTCTCTCCCCCACAAAACCTCTCAAATCTCAGTCCCCTCTACCCCCGTGAGTCATGGAGTATTATAGAACGGGGTTCCACAAAAATTCCACTCTCATTTCTCACAGTTGAGGGAGAACAACTAAATTAAAGAAAAGCGGAATGGACCCTACTTCACCTTCATGGTCTGATCCTTTGCTGACATGTCTGTATATGAGTGGATAGGAGCTGAGTAAATACTCGTCAATCCTGTGGCGGTGGACACTGAACGCTGCCACTCTCCTTTGCTCTGTCTTGACACAGCTCTGTGTGTGTCTCTATCTGTGTGTGAGTGTGTGTGGTTAGTTGCTCCGCTCCCCCACTTATATTGCTTTTTTCTTTCCATTTGTGCCTTTTGAATATTTAATACCTACCATCCCATTTCTAGCTAAATTTTTGTGCCTGTTGTTTTTTCCTGGCATTTGTAACAGGATTCTGTTATTTGTGTCCCTAATATCTCCATCTATTGTCAAAGATTGTGGAATTATGTTAGTGCATTCAAGTTCTAGATTACCCCATATTTTCATAATAATATCTGCCATAAATTTGATGAAAGAGAAGTATGGTCATTGCGGTTGAATTCAATAAAGCGTCTCTCAGATGTGGTGGTGAATTCTTGAATTTGGGATACGGCCATTTAGCAGTCTGATGCTTCTTGTTGGGTATTTGTACATTATTCTCTGGATATTTCCAGTGCTTAGAGCTCAATCAGCTACTGAATTATCAGCAAGTTCACTAGATTCACTACTTCAAGATTATGCTTTCAAGGCATTGGTTAAGCCCAAAACGGGCATTATTTATGGTGCCAATGTGCCATCTAACTTGACAGGTATCCCTAAAGATTGCTGCTTTGAGGCTGAGAAGTGGGAGCTTGAGAAGAAAAGGGTTTAGTAGTTATAAAGAATTTCAGATTCCAATTGGTGTTTTAGAGCAACCTTATGTTGTGAGGCTTGTTTTGGTCTATCACAATTTGGGAAATTGGTCTTCTTTGTATTATCCTTTGCCTGGTTATACTTATTTAACACCAATTGTTGGTCTTTTGGCTTATGATGCCTACAATTTGTCAGCCACAAATTTGCAGGAATTGGACATTCGAGCTTCCAAAGAGCCGATGACCATCCATTTTCCGAATGTTGAAGTACCTGTGCCTGAAGGGTTGTCACCAAAATGTGTTTATTTCGGCTTAGATGGTTCAGTGGAATTCGACAATATACTTAACCAAAGTGTGTGTTCTGCTACTAAGCAAGGCCATTTCTCCATAGTGGTCGAGTTCACTGCTCTGGCGCCTGCTCCTGCTGGTGGAACCAGCAGCAGTCAAGGCGGTGGTGGAAAGAAGATGTGTTACAAGCACACAGTGTGGATAGTTGTGGGGTCTGTGGTTGGAGGAGTATTGCTACTTGTTCTGCTATGTGTATTGCTTGCTTGTTTCAGAAAATATAGACAACAAAGAAGCATACAGAGAATGGAGGAAGCAGCAGAAAGAGGGGAGCCCTTGCTAATGGCAAATGTGGGATATACGAAGGCTCCAGTGGCAATGCAGACTCGAACTAGACCATCCTTGGAAGATGATTACATGCCCTAATCTTATGGTTCTTTCACTTAACTATCTATAGATGTCTGGTAAAACTTCAAATTTTTGTGACACTGCAACTCAATTCTTTCTTACAGGTGTGATTTTTCTTCCAGTGATATTATCATATGCTTCATATTATTTGTTTTCCTTGCCACTTTTACTGCTAATATTAAACATCATGACCATATGTATAATGTACCTAATCAAGATATTGCTTGAAGATTGTAATGACAATGATAATGCTAAAGAAACCATTGCCTCTATGTGATTATTGCATAGGAAAGCCTCAAAAGGTATTTGCACAGTTGCACATATGGTTTCATGAAGCTCTACCTAATGCTAGATGCAGAGGCACATAATAGATCGATATGAACATCATAAGCCGTCCTGAAATTTAATGCTCATTACCACTGCCTTCAATACATAATATCAATTTTACAGAAATCAACAGGGAACAGGGAAGTGAACATGTATTAGGTAGTAGAATAAAGCAATTAGGCTCTTATTATGGGTGGTTTCATGTTGCAAATCCTAGCAATACCAGGTTAGTTATATAGGATTCTCTTTGTTCTCAACACATGCTGCACAGTCCACCACATTCTGTCATTTGCCTTGAAAATTTTGCTGTCCTCTATTGTCTCTTTGTGTGCGAAATTTCTCCTATTTGTCATGCTTGATGGGTTCGATGGCCACATCCACGTGTGTTGTTTTAGTCTGTCACATAGTCCAAATTTTTAGCTGGACAAATCTTGAAGAATACGAAGATTGCTGAACTAATTCCCAATTTCATAGACCTCTGTGCATTATTTGAAGTCAAAGACTAGGAATGCAATTTGACTTGGCTAAATATCAAGTTACCAAGTTTATCAGCCTTGAACTCATGAGGACAAAAATCCTAGGGAGTAGAAGAATTATGTCGAAGAAGAAATACGATAATATAGTTGATGGCAGGAGAAATTTATTGTGGTCACTGAAAATCCAGAGTCCCAACTAACTTAGTTTTACTGGTCAAATCCAGAAAGCTAATTGAAGATCCCCTGACAAGTAAAATGCTGTCGTTTTACATTCAAGTTTGTCTTAGCAGCTGTAAGTCTGTAACTTCAGGGAGTAATGCATAGATTCATCAATTTGGCAGCTGCTGCTAGCAATAGGTTGAGATCCCAATTCAGCTTTCAAGAATTCAAGACGAAAACCCAACTACAACATACAATTGACATATAACATGGTAATTTGCTGCCTAATAAATCACTCAATGATCTCGCTGTTGATTATAGGTGGACGGCTGTGCTGCCTGGTTAACTACTGATTGGGAATCCCCGTATTCCCATCATCACAAAGAGGACATACAAGTATAGAACAACTTCTCAATAAACACCGCCAGATGTTTTTTTAAGGTTACCACGCCTGATAGGTAGAAGAAATCCATGATTGGTTCATTTTTAGGCCTGCATCCCCTGTTCTTTAGCAGTTCTGAAGGCCTATCTCTTAGACACATCTAGATGTGTATCTCCCCCTCCCTCTCTCACCAACAGTGAGAGGGAAAGGGAGAGAGCCAAGTCCCGTGTAACAAAAGCAGCAAGGGAAAATAAATACTTGTTGTATCATTCCTGAACATCCAAAAATGGATGATGCAATCCTAACCAGTAACCAGATTAAAAGGAAATAAAATTCAGACATTATCACATCCATGTAAGGCCATGATATGATATCAGTGGTAAACTGAAGAAGAATCAGCGGGCGTAGCCAAATTGACAAGTCAGAACTGTTGAATTTTCTCCATATCAACCAACTTGCGCTTGTCTTCAGTTATCCGAATGCAATCTCAGAAACAGAAGGAGAAAACAAGAAAACACGAAAAAAAAATAAAAAAAGAAAAAGAGACTTCCTGTAGCACAACTCAGAAATCTATATCACTGTCAACACATTCCCTTAAAAGGACAAATTTTGAATAGCAAATTTGATAAACAAATAGGAATATGGATGTAGTGTCATTTTAAAATTAAGCACACTTCTGAGTCAGTTTTGTTGGTCATACACCGAAGGGTTCTCTCTCCAAATAACATTGGTATAGCCAAATAATCTTTCAAAACAAGAAACTAATTGCTCATGAATCACTTCTTCTGTAGGAAGATTAATGTCTACCTCTTTGTTCAAAGACGTAACTTCTTTGTCTGCACTTCCACAGGGCACAATATGCTCAAAGTAGCTTAAATCAGGATCAATATTAAACGCCAACCCATGTGAGGTAATTCCAGATGAAATACGAACCCCAATAGCACCAATCTTCAAGCTCTTTCCCCAACCCAAACCCCAGTTTCCCCTGATTCACCAGCACGAACTTTAACACCATATAAAGAGGCTAATTCCATCATTGTGTACTCTAGCGTCTCAGCATATTTTCAAGCCCCAAGTCCAATATCCCTCAAGAAAATAATCGGGTATAAAATAGCTTGATGTGGACCATGGTACGTTATGTCACCTCCTCTCTGTGTGTAATGACGTTCAGTTCCCATGGATTTGAGCTGTAATTCAGAAACTAACAGATTATGAACTGTTCGTCTTTTGCCAAGAGTATATGTAGGTGGATGTTGTAAAGACAAAAGAGTATCAGTGATCTTCCCAGCCTTTCTATCCGAAACTAGCTTGTCCTGCAACTTATGTGCCTCCAAGTAATTGACAACTCCCATTCTACAAACTCTCATTTCCTGTAATTTACTCTATCATTCAATTTCAAGTTCCAAATTATCCTTAAAGGGGTAGATAGCTTATTTAGTGCTTTTTAACTTCTTTACACAAAAACATCGAATCCTCACACTTCTATTTTAACCAATTTAGTCCTTATGCTAAAACTTTGTAGCCGACTTAGTCCTTTTTAACTAAATTCGGCCATAAAGAACTTTTTCCGGCAACCAGCAGAGGGGTTATTTGACCAAAAGCGGTAATTAAGGGCAGTTGAATTCTAGTTTAGCACATTAATTAGACAAAATTTCCGCAGAAAACGCAAAGACCCGTCGGAAAACAAAGCTTCCTCGTCCAGGATTTTCGTCGAGCAAGTGGCGGACATAAGAGAGAGTGGCTCATTTTTTATCAACTTGAACAATTTAAGCCCAAAAGTTCCCCATCAAACTTAACTTCATCAGCAAACGGGCAATGAACTAAAAGAAGTCATAAATTCATGGCAGTAATGAAGACGGGAGAAAGGGGAATACTAGCAGCGGTGATAGCCGGAAGCTGTAGCTGAAATCGGAGGGTATAGTCTTGGAAGAATGGGGGAGGGGACAAAATTTTACTACATTATCACTCCCAAAATCCCAATAATATTATTGTCACATATACACTTTTTTTTTTTTTGGTTCTTTTAAGACTCAATCTTTTTAATTATTTAAAAATTTAAGTTTAGAAGTGTTAATATTAGATATAAATTTTATTTTTGTTCAAAAATTTTATTAAAACTAAATAAATCAATATAAATTTTTCATTATAAAATTGATCAATTTAATCATAAAAGTTAAATTGTGATAAAATAAATTAGAGAATGTGGTAGTAAGTCAATTTTTTTCGGCTATCAACTTATATTTCGGTTGTTCATCGGTCGACTTTCAATAATTCGGTTAAATAATTAAAGTTTTTTGGTACAAGAAAATCAAGACAAAATATAAACCATCTTTTTTAGTCGGTCAATTAATTAATAAAATAAGAGACAGAATTTTTTCCAATGAACTTTAATTCACTAGTAAATTAAAAAACTAAGAATAAATTAAAGACAAAACTAATAAAATTAGATAAATAAAAACCTAAAACTAGAAGTGGACTGTAAAAAATGACCCCAAAAAAAAAAAAAAAAAAAAAAGTGTTCAATGAATAAAAATATGGAATTGATTATTAAAAAAACCAAAAACTAAAATTAATAAAACTAAAAGTTCGATTATTCGATTATTGATTCTAAATAATAAAATCCAAACCATATAACTAATTTTCCTTATTTGGTTTATCCGTACACCAAAACCAAACTAGTTCACTTCAGTTAGATTGTTCGATTAAATTAAACTATGAATACCACTATCAATCCTCTTTTAAACTATCAATACATATTTTAACGGTTGTAAAAGTTATGTTATGGCACACTAGTTTTTTATTATAAAGATTCGACACATATTTTGTTTATGTGATACTCACACATCGCCCATCATCTTTTGTTAAGGAAAAAAAAAAAAAAACTAAATTGTGTTAAATTAAAAAAAGGGAATTCTAAATAATAAAAAAAAGAGAGAGAAATTCTTAAAAGTTAATTATAGCAATCATGGATGTTTTAATTTAAAATCACATTTCTAGTAGAATCATGCTTCCTTTGGCCCAAAATCATCATAACTCAATTTACAAACTTGTATTAATCTCGGGAATTCTAATTCCGTCCCCTAAGGGGAAAAAGCAAGAGGTATCACCAAAAATAAATGGGCTCGTGAAAGGAGTCCATCGAAAGCCCAGCCCAAGAGGCCGAAAGATGACGGGAAAATTCTAGAATCCAAATAAGTCCTGGTGGCGATTTGTCTCGCGAATATACACACAGCGTGTCTGGATTCCGGCATCAAATCTGAAACCCTAGCATAATAATCCGAAGGAAGGCGGAGATGGGGAAACAGCCGGTGAAGTTGAAGGCGGTGGTGTACGCGCTGTCGCCGTATCAGCAGAAGATTATGTCTGGCCTCTGGAAAGACATAACTACTAAGATCCACCACAAGGTCTCCGAAAACTGGATCAGCGCCACCCTCTTACTCGCCCCCGTCATCGGCACCTACTCGTAAGTGTGTGTGTTATCTATCCTTTTTTAGTTACCGTTACGTTTTGGTTTGTTGTGTTGATTCGATTTTGGTATGAAAATGACTTTGATTTCGGAGGTTGCCGGTGTTTGCTCTGATAATTGCATTTCTAGGTTACCAAATTATTAGCTTCATAGCTTGTGGTTTTTGTCGTAATTCATCGAGTATTGAAGGGCATCGGTGGAATTTGTGCATTTGTAGTTGTTGAGGAGGATGATTTTTGCCATAGATAATTAGTGGTGAAAAAATTGCTGGTGATATTTGTTGAATGATTTGTCTGAAACTCTGTATTGGTTACCAGTGCTGAATTGCGCTCATCATAGTAGTTTGGATGGTAATTGTAGGCTATTAGCACTGAATTACTTCCTTTTGCCTTTTCTTTTCCCTGCGTAGTATACAAAATCTTTAATAGAGTTTTCAAGTATGGTCTGGATTTGACATAATTGCATTAGGTATTGAACAATATTTACTCATGATGAAGTGTGGGTATGTAAGAAGCAGGTAGGGGCCAAGTGTCCGTAACAACCCGTGACACCAATGTGTTTGGCATAGGTTTATTAGATGATTGAACTTCAGTTTTTTATTTCTGTATGAAGGTAAGTTGGGATTAGGCATCTAAGGATGTGGAGAAAAGGATTGCGAAAGTACATGGTTGTCGTATTTGATTAAATTCAATTACCATCTACATGTTCCCAAATGGCCACATGATAATCACACAAGAGATTACACTATACATTGCAAGAATCATTTTCATACAGAGAATGTGCAAGAGAATTTTGAGCTTTAGGTTGTTCATGACTGATTCAAGCAAGAAGTGCGTCTTTTTTCTAGACTTGCGTAATGGATTTGCATTCTTCCGAGTGTTCATTGTTAAAATAATGCTATGTACTATTTGTTCATTAGATTAATGGAAGACTAATACGAGTAAAACCTACTTTTCCTTTCCTGTTTACCCTTGCAGGTATGCACAACACTATATGGAGAAGGACAAGCTGGCACACAGATACTGAAGAAGTTGATCATGGAAGTTGAATGTATTTTCTTGCTTTCTAGCAAATAAGCAATCTTCTGAGGTTTGCTGCAAATGCAGTTGATGATACTCTGTGTTTTCATTTTGAATATCGGTGATGGTCCTCTGCTGGGTGACATGAAATATTTCTGTTCCAAAGTTTTTGTTTGTAATTTGATTCAAGAGTTGATTCTCACACTGTTGTGTTCTAGCCTTTGTTGAAGGCCACCATTACCACTCCTTCGGTAAAATTCTTGTGTAGATTAAGGTGTACACTCTATTATATACTTTTATGGTCTATATTTATTCACATCTTTTATCTTCTTTCAAAAAATTAAAAATTATAATACTTTATTCATAAGTTGGAGGATGTGGGTAAATATGGATAACAAGATATACGGTGAGGTCATACGTTTTGGTCTATACACGAATTTTTCCTCCCGGGCCAACTGAAAAATAATTTTTTTTTCTTAATCCAAAAAGAAATGGAAAAAGGTTCTATTGGCACGGAAGCAAACTAGATGTGTATAAGAGCTTTTGGTAAGTAAGTGGGTAAAGGGCACCTTGGCTACAGAAAAAACTCGTTAGGCTTTTTGTAAAAATTCTAAATGGATTCAGTCCATGATACCATATCAAGTACCTTTTGAGTTTTGATCCGCAATCTCTTCGTCCACTGCATGGTGCATGGACTAGATTCATCTAAGTATGACCCTTTAGTATGTGAGTGAACCCTCAATGAGAGAGATTTAATCATCGAGTAATTATTAGGCGTTTTAATAAAATTTATTTTGTTAATTGGATAATTATTAGTCTACCATAAATGTTGTTGTGATCGAGTCCTTATTTTTTTCTTCCCTATAAACAGATAATTATCAATATTAGAGCTAAAGCAATGAAACTATGGAACAGGCTTTACACCTACTCTGAATCATGACTTAACTCATTCAGGTTTAAGCATCGAGGTGTTATAACCGACCATCAATAATGTTTTCTGAAGTAAAGCCATAATTTTTAAAAAGAGAAGATCAACTATTATTACTTTATATGGTTTCCAATAATACATCTGCAAATAGGCTCTGGGCACATTATGATTTCTGTACGATGCATCTGTTCTTCCAACTATAAAATACAAAATATATTTGAATATCTAAATTTCCATTATCGTGGATGGGTAACTAGAAAACAAATAGTAATTCAATCTAAGGTAGATTATTAAATTTTTTAAAAAGAAAAAAAATAAAATGGTATGCAAAATCAATATACTGGATTGTTAAATTCAATTGTATTGAATGAACAAACAAAAATACTATAAAACCTTCTGATAATTCTTGCATAGTTTACATAATACTTGCAATCAAATAAGATAAATATCCAAAAATCCTAATTTGATGCTTGGATGAACGCAACTATTACTGTAATATCATCTTCTTTCCCTCCACGATGACTGTATCCTGCTTTCCTCGATTCAATTGCAAAAGGTGAATCAGCAAATCTGTCAAACGAATTATACAGTGCGATGTTAGCCAAAGTACAAGCTACTTCTCTTAGGCTGCGCTCCTTGACTCGTCTTTGACTTCATAATTTCTTCGATTTCAGATCCATGCACGTTATCAAAAAATCCATCAGTTCCAGCAATAACAACATCCCCTTCTTCAACAGGTACTTGTAATTCTTGAGCCAAATTGATATCATCTGTACAATTCCCCAATTGATATGGAAAATTGAAACGATGTTGTTGGACGGGTGATTTATATACCACTTTCCCACCTCGTATCAACACGAATCCACTGTCGCCAACATTCGCTGCATGCAAGATATTATTACTAGAATGAAGTGTTATAATGCATGCAGTGGATGATCCATCGGCCTTAGTGTTTGAATAGGCTTCTTGCATAACTTTCTTCGGATTCACAGCCCCTTTTGGCTCAAATTCAGCAGCAATCTCAGAATTCTTCATCAGATCCCTCGCATATTTGCCGGCATCTATACCTCTCTTGGACCAACCTCCAACGCCGTCGGCTACTCCAATTGTTTGTGTATCCAATTTTGATACGAAGTGAGCGTCATCACCTTGGGAATTCTCTTTGCCTTCTTTTGGAAAACAAAGAGACCCACAAACCATCTCTAAGATTGAAGGAGGTTGTTTCTGATCAAGAACTTGTTTCTGATCTAATCCGAAGGCCCACGATATCGATGATGGCAAGAATTTTGAAACCGTTTTCGGAACCCATAATTGCTTGAATTCAGATTCTTGGATCGTCGGAGCACTTTGCTGTGGCCTGAAATCTGATGCCACGGTCGGGACCCAAAAGCTTAGTAGTGAACCGTCGATGTTAACAGGAATATCATTCCTTCCTTGATAAAAGTAAGAACTTGGAAGCCCCCAAGTTTCAAACGATGGGGGACTGTTAAACGTAGCCATATACACTACTATGTAATAATGTGTCGGACAATAAACGAAAATAATCCTTCATTCAAGAACTTGATCGAGGATGAAAGAATAATGAAAGAACAGAATGAAGGTTTTGTGGCAGACAAATGATAGATAAATTTTTGGGAAGGCAAGACTAAAATATATAAGGCAACAGCATACGACGTGATTTCTAGTCCAATGAAAGCAATTAGGAAAGTTTCCTTTTTCTTTTTTTTTTTTTTTTTTGGGTAGGCAATTAGGAAAGTTTCTTTTATTTTATCTCTGTTTTTATTTTTTGTTCTTTCAGACTACATGCATTTTACTACGTTGGCTTAGAGTGTAAGCCAAATATTTCACACTGCTATTTTTGAAAAACACATTTTTTTGTAAATTGATAATATATACGTGAAATCAAAAGTGATAAATATTATATGTACAAAATTAGTGAATTTGTGTATATCTATCCGAAAATATACACTTGAAAAAACAATCATAATATTCTCCTCAATTTTATATTTATAATTTTTTCTTCTCTCACATTTAAAATAATGCATTTTATTACCCTCACAAATTAAAAACGTATTATTTTGGTCTCTCGACACAATTATGGGTATATTTTACCAGACATACTTACATACGTATCATATGGTACATTTTTAATAGGCAAAACTAGCAATACATAAATTTTAAAAAATTAAACGCCATTACCCAAAATCCCATCCAACCACCACCCCAAAATTCTCATCTGCTATAACGGTATCAGTACCCCTATTTCCCTCGCTCGCCGCTTCTCCTCCCCCACCCCTTACTCAAGCAATCCCAACTCTATTTTTTTTAAATAATTTAGTATTTAAACTTATGTATTATCAATTTTTCCCTTGAAAAATGACATGTAATACACATGTAACTATTTCATACTAAAATATGTCAGTAATTGTATTAAAGGACAAAAATGGTATGTTTTGAATTTGTGATGGACTAAAATGTTTCATTTTAAACATGAGAGACTAAATAAATACAAACATAAAATGTGAGAAATATTAATATCATTTTCCCTATACACTTTACACATTTTTTTTTTCCAGAAGCAATAGCATCACAGATACTAGATTTTAAAGTCATAGAAACTAATTATAACTCTTATAAGAGAGTTTTTATAATTTAACATATGAGTGTTTATAGATTAGATGGTGAGGTCAACCTAAACATATATGAAAGAGAGATAAGTATTGAGAAGTGTTCGTAAGATTATAGATTATGAGTTTTTTTTTTTTTTTTTTTTTTATAAGCATATACACTTTTCACTTAAAACTAGCTATACCCCATCTTTAAATTGTTTGGTCCTAAATTTTTACTAACTTAGCTAGTAGTAGCTTATGTCTTACACAATGAAACTCAGGATTTTCATTTAGAGAAAAGATAGCCATCAATAGCCCAAAAAAACCAATTTTCCTTTAATGCTTCATTAGGAAAATCTCAATATCTTATCCAAATTCGCAATATCAACTAATTTTAGCGAAGGACATATATAAATTATTTACTAGATGTCTCATTTTATTTCAACTTTCCGACCAGATGGACGAAAGATTACTTCTTCATAAGTTGATGATGCCTCAATTATGTCTGAAATAATGGTCGGAAAAAAGAGATTGATATAATGTAGAGTTAAGAGACTCAAATGATATCCAAATTCTTTACAATATAAGAATATGATCAATTTATGTTAATTTTAATATGGAAAATACTTTATAAAGTTACATTTCAAAATCATTTTTAAAAATTAGTTCACGTATTAAAATTCTATTAAATGCTCAATCCTTTAATTCTAGATCCTTGATTAATTCTTTTTTTTTTTCGAATTTAGTGACATATGAGTGACTTTTATTTGTCATTTTGTAGAGATACACTCTTCTAATATACGATAGAGTAGAATATGAGATAATTGTTAGTTTATGTATATGTTGTGGCCTGAGAATTTTCTGGATAAAATATTATTTTTTTCAATCCAGTTAACAAAGCTTAATATTCATATTATCCCTACGCTTTGAACGATCAATTTCACGGTACCAATTAAGAATTCAAACAATGTCGTCAGAATTCACACCAAAAAATTATGTATAATATAGTATCAGCATACATATTTAAATTAATGTGATTGTGTAGTATAACTCAAGTATCAATATCATGTATGCTTTCCTAATTCTATATATATATTGCTCATTTAAGAAGGTCTTGAAACGCCAAAAATCTTCTATAAAAAAAATAAAAATTGAAAAGCATATCATAGAAATAGCAAAAAAAAAAAAAAAAGAACAAAAATAGTTGGTCTAGCAAGAAAAGAAAATTATTAAAAATTGTTACCTTGAATTCTTCTGATCGAATTAGATTGAAACTCGGTAACAAGATAAACTTTTTTCATCGATTCACTTCCCCATGTTCTCTGCTAGCGAGGTTTTTCTTCCAAATTAATTTATTTCTCATTGGACAAAATGAAATGCGAAAAAAAAAAATGCACTTTAAAATCAAGATCGATCCTTCTCAAAGAAATAAAAAAATAAAAACCCTTTTTGATAAATACAATTTTCTTACTGTTTTTTATTAGTAAAAATATTAAAATATCCATTTTTTAATTAGTAAAAAATATTTAAAAACCCATGAACCTAATATTAAATAAGGTTTTTTAATCTTTGCATCCAGTAATATAATACGATAATTGGAGTGTACATCACAAAATGAAGTGTATGTATCTCCTTGAGAAAAAAAAAGAATTTAATGAAAAGATGCCAATTATGCCCAAAAAGGAAAGAAAAAAATAAAAGCTACTATAGTCCAAAAAAAATTTATATGGACCCAGTTCACGGGATGAATTCTTTAGTTTATATTCATCTATATTATTTTGAATAAATTTATTTTTAATGAATTAGTGTGATATAAATAAATATGAATTAAGAAATTCATCCCATGTACCGGAAATCGAATTCATATAAAAAGTTTCAAAGAGGGGCTTGGGCTGCAGAGTACTAAAGTTGGCCAATTAACCTTTTCAAATTTCAAAAAAAGAGCGCTTTCTTTTTTTTACCTTAAAAGCGTCGTCTTTCTTTCTTTATTTTTTGCTTGCCCCACCCACTATTCAGCGCTGCTCTGTAAAAGTCTGTTGCTCTTCTCCTTCTCAGCTGAGCTGAGGCGGCCATATATATTCGTGTTAAAAGAGTAAGATTCCAACTTGATCAATTAATTTCATATTTTCTACTTCTTTTGTCAATATATTCGTGAAGTGCTACGTTTTAGTCCTCTATGATTGTTGTTATTTAGAAGAAGGGCTAAAGAAATGAAAAATGGGCTTTTCTTTTTCTTTTTTTTATAGATTTTTTGTTGCATTTTGTTAATAACCAAAACCCAATATATATATATATATATATATATATATATATATATATATATATATATATATATATTCTGATTGAAATTTCTCCAAGATGACAGCTTTTGACCTATTTAAGTGGATTTTATTAGGGGAAGAACTCTTATTAGTTGGTGGCAGTCAATGGAAAAAGATTACTGCGATGCCAATGATTATGAAGAGGCTCGAAAGCAAAGGGTTTTGGATAACAAAAAAAGATTTGAGGTATTTCTTCCTCCTCTGTCTGCTCCTCTCCCTCTTTGTGTCTGTGCATTTGGTAGTGTTTGTTTTTTGCCTTTTCCCTATATATTTTGAGTAATTTGCACTACAAAAAGATCACTTTTTTCCCCACTAAAGATTCATAGCATCGACACTTTGAGACATCAATCTATAAGATATTCAGATGAAATCAAGCAATTTGTGTTTGCATAAAAGGATGTGAAACAAATTAGCGAAAGATTTCTCATGTTCGTGATTTTCTTTCTCCCTTTGGTAAGGATCTTGGGATTTTGAGCATTTCCAAAAGCCTATCTGATATCTCAAAGTCCGAGAAGAAGCCACAGGTAGACTGAGACTCTTGTTTTTTCTACTATCTTTCCTGTCATTTCGGAAGGTACATAGTTCTACTACATGTAATCGAGGGTCACTAATGGGTTTTTGTTCCTTGTTTATGAAATGAAGCGACGCCTGAATATGCCAAAATCAAATGATGCATACATGTTGGAACCAAGACGATCGTCACGGGCACGCACTCAGGTTACCACATATCGTGATGATGTAAGTAATGAAGTTTGAATAGACAGATTTTGAATGGTCGATAATTGATGGTTTCATTTCATTTACGTGAGACCTTCATAGAAAGTGGAAGATTCTTATATGGATTCTGTACACGATAAGTGGGATGGACACTTTCATCTATATTAATTTATATCACTCTAATTCATTAAAAATAAATTTCTTCAGGGTGATGTGATGAATGTAGACCAAGAGATCCATCCCACTTATTGTGGATCGAATTCATATAAAATTTTTTCGAAAGACTCTATTAGTTAGAAATCTATGACTTAAAAGTGTTAGGATTCGTGCCCCAGGAATTTGGTTAAAATTAATTTTACCGAATCTTTTAACTACGATAACGAAAATAATAACAAAATATGCGGAGAAAATATAAATGAAAAAAGGCTCAAAGATTTACGTGATTCGGTCAATTAAACTTATATCCACGGGCGGAAGGGGAATAATATTTTACTAAATGAAAAAGATACAAAGTCTTGGGAAAGAAAGAGATCACAAAAGAATACCTAAGAACTAAATCAAAATCTTACAAGTTTTAAAGATTTGTTAAATTTTGTGTTTTTTCTTTCAGTTGGTGCACTAAATAAGCTGCTTGAGCTTCTAATTTACGGGCAAAGATTTAAAAAACTTCCAAAATGAATGAAATGATTTCAACAGACAATTGCTTCAAATTTCGGCAAAGTCCATGTCCAATCCGTGTGCAAATGGATAAACAATTAAAGACAATTTGTGGAAGCGAAAGCCATCCCTCAAATTGGCTTGTTGGCCCATGACCACTGTAGCTGACAAAAAGGGATGCCTCTATGTTTTCCTTTCAAGGAAGGGGAAAAACTTGCATTTGTATTTAACATGCTTAAATTGAAATATAAACAAACATTAATTAAGAGTATCTTTAAAATGATCTCAAACAAATAGGGGATTTTCGGGATAAGGAGTAATCTAAAACAAATGATGGATACATCCAACCGATCGTTCATAGGCGTTAGCCCTGATTCAGTGGGGGATAGAATTGATTATAGAAGCATGAGTACATTTGAATTGTCAATTATCATTTCTCTGTGTGCCAATGTTCTCTTACTTTGTGACAGTAGTCAACAAAAGTGAAGTGTTATATCATCATTCGTCCACATCATTAACTCTTGTGCTCTCTTACTAATCGTAGTAAGTTCCTAACACATTGAGAAGAAGAAGCACATCAAGTCCCTTATACATGTTCTGATTCAATAAATTGCTCCTTAACAACAGATAGATGTAGACCTTCCACGTTTGCGAAAGAGAACAAAGTGGAGTTCTTCATGGGCAAGGTAAAATGGCTTTCATTATTTGTGACTGTTATGTGTTTAGCCAAATTTCAACTAATGGTAATCCTGAACTAGCAGTTATCTTGCAAGACCAGTGGAAGAAGTTAAAACAGCATCATATGAAGATAGAGCTCGCGCATTGGAATCTGCTGAGAAGCTTCAAAGCAACTTACGATCAGACAAACCATATTTTGTCAAATCAATGGTTCGGTCTCATGTTTATAGTTGTTTTTGGTGTTGGTAAGTGGCTATATATTCCCAATACGATACCAACAGATAAGTGGAATGGGGGAAGAGAAGAGTTGCAGGATCCTTTCAATTATAAAGGTAAACATAACTTGCTTTAACTGTGTTTTACTCGTTTTGATGTGATTATCAGGGGCTCCCTAGTCGGTTTTGTGAGGACCATTTGCCCAAGTCTACCACAGATATGGTTTTAGAGAATGCGGAAGGGTCAGAGTATGAGGCTGTCTACATAAGCAAGAGAAGCGGGCTTAGTGGGGGATGGAGAGCATTTGCTTTGGATCACAAGCTGGATGATGGTGATGCTTTAGTGTTTGAATTGATTGAGCCAACAAGATTCAAGGTTGTTTGAATTATAAAATTGTTAATATGCATAATTCATCGTAGAACTTGGTAGTATATATGCAAAATGAAGCAAGCTTCCAATCACAGCTGATCTTCTCCTCAATAATAATTTCTGACAGACCCATAAAAGTCCACACAAAATCATTTAGTTTCTAAATGCTATAAAATTATCTTGCATTTTGGAGCTCTTTATTTGGTTTACTTGCTTATAGTAGATAGAATACGAAATCTCTTGGGTAATCGATTACACACTAAGCTGGGATTACTTCCTGCAGGTTTACATAGTTAGAGCTGCCCACTGCTCAACTCAAGAGGACAAAGGTGGCAAAGATACCGGAGAAACTCCCAAGGAGGGCATCAAGAAAAGAAAGAAAAGCAACAGCGAAACAAAAGATACAACAGTGTCAGGTGAAGATTCCTCAATGGCTTTAGGAAGGAGGCGAAGTAGTCGACTCAAGTAATTGCAGTTTCCAAGTATGCCAAGAAATTCTCTTTGCGGGGGATACTTTTGTTGACTACAAAAATTCCCATTAACGTATTGCATGTATTTTGATGCAGATCCAATTGAACATCTAAACATTACGACGTGATCCATCTTCAAACGATCTACATTATTTTTCTGCTTTTTTTTTTTTTGACCTCTACCTGTCTAATTGAGCATACTAACATTAAGACACGATCCTTCTGCTTGCAATACATAACCCTTTATTTATTTATTTATTTATTTTTTGCTTTCTTGGCCGTTGTATAAAGCAGATCTCTAAACCTGCGAACCAGTTAGCACTAAACTGTAACCTTTGTGATTGTAGTGCTCAAAGTCACCAAGTGTATGAAATGGGAAAATTTTTATATGGATCTTATTCACGATAGATGAGATGAATTTCTTGATTGATATTTATCTACGTTACTTTAATTCACTAAAAATAAATTTTTTCATGACGATATAAATGAATGTCGATTAAAAGATTTATCTCAGTTATCGTAAATCGAATCTATATAAAAACAATGAATTCCAAGAAATGAACGAATAAGACAGAGTTCGTCTTTTTCCCATCCTTTTCAAAGATTGGTCATAAACAAACAAAGAATAACCTCTTGTAACCTGTGATTGTAGAACTCTCTCGTCTTTACGTATTGGTCACACAAAATTTAGTGAATTCCTACATCAAAAGAAATAAACAAATAAGACACTCAAGACCTGTATTCCCAGTGGTACCTCATACAAGTGGGTGTTTCTAGTTTGATTTAATTGAATAAATCGGTCGAATTATATTAATTTAATTTTTAATTTTGTGAGGATTGATTTTTAAATAAATCGAATAAAAAATATTAATTATATAATTCGCATTTAATTATTAAAAATAAAATATCAAATTATCAAATTTTTAATTTTATTTATTTTAATTTTTAGTTTTTTAGTAAACCAATTTCATATTCTATTCACTCAACACTTTGATATTGTTTTTTTTTGTTATTTTTAATTTCTAGAATTATTTTTATTTGTTTTAAATTTTTGTTTATTAATTTGATTAGTTTAATATTTAATTTTATACTTGATTTTTTAATTAACTAGTAAAATTTAATTAATCGAATAAATTGAAAAAAAAATGATTAACAAATCAACCAAAAAAAAATTTTATTTTAAATATGATTTTAATTTTTTCATCAAAATATCCAAAATTTTTTACCAAATTGCCGACTTATAAACACCCCTACATACAACAAACTACTAGCAAAGAGTTGGTTCTATAATTCTACGGGGTAGCGAATCAATGTTAGCAAGTCATATCTCACACCCCCACCCCCCCCCCTTCCTCAAAAATCCATAGCTTATAAAGGCAAATTGACCTGGTTTCTAGTTTATACAAGGTTCAAATAACTTTTAATCCTCAAAGTTTGACTCTTTGATATTTTTAATCATTAAAGTTTCATAAAAAATAAATTATGTCTCTCTTCTTTTAAATTTTTACGCAATTAAAACAATTGATATAAAAATAACATAATTTTAATTTCTATACCTCTATCCCAACAAAAAGTTATATTTAATCTTTTAATTTCCCTTGTCTAAACTAACAAAAATAACTCTTTCTTATCATTTTTAACAAAAAAGTATATTATTTTTACATCAATTGTGCTAACTCAGTTAAAATTTGGACGATGATGGGCGTGATTTATTTTTTGTTACATTCGATTTTATGGACCAAAATGGTCAATGGACCAAACTTTGGAGACTAAAAATGTTTTTTATCCTTGTACAAACTAGCAAAAACTTTTAAGTAGTAGGATTAGAAAAACAGACATTGTAAGTTGCAACAATCATATGGAAACATCTCAAAAACACACTATATACAAAACCCACTGGAAGAAAAGTTCAAAGAATATCCAGCACACCTCAACCAAAGAGACTCCAGAAAGAAAGCCATCCCCAGAATAAAGCCAGTTAGATTGAACCCGGATAAAATAATTTACACAATATCAGAGAGAAAAAAAATAACTAAGAACTTCAAACCAAACATTGAGACCGATAATAATAGTACCATAAGTTCAAACCCAAAGTTATTGATTTGTCCAAGACAATTTTGAGCAGGAAAACAAAATTATAGAAGAGCACAAATCTGGGGTAGAGAGATCTGATTCAACAGTTCTAGAAACAAACTGCTAGTAATTAGGATCCAATAAACTAAGTGGTTGCCTACCAAAAATGCTCTTCCAGGTTGACGATTTGCCAATGGTCCATGACATCCAAGAAGCTGCAAAATTCCAAAGACAGTGAGTACTCCTACAACCAAAGACATCGCGCAGTAAAGAGCTAATAGGCAGCAAACAATCCTAGATTGAAATAATTGACGTAATCCATACAACCACAAGATATGATCCAATTGAGAAAAAACAAAGGCGGCAGCAACAAACCTTGGCATTGACACCATCTGAAACAATGCGATTCTCTTGTTTCCATCTCACATAGTCTGTCCGACTGAACTTAGTGAAACCCCTGAAATTGAGGATTAAATACAGTGAGGGAAAAACACAGAGAGAGAGAGAGAGAGAGAGAGAGATTTCCAATCGGTGCAAAGAACAGAAGGCATTCAAGACAAAGTCACATAGAAAACATGTGAAATTTGTTTTCTACCTTTCTACAGCCAATGAAAACTAGCAAAAGCAGAGAGAGAGAGAGAGAGATTTCCAATCGGTGCAAAGAACTTCATTTCTGAGAAGGCATTCAAGAGAAAGTCACATAGAAAACATGTGAAATTTGTTTACTACCTTTCTACAGCCAATGAAAACTAGCAAAAGCAGAGGAAAATACACAAATTTTCTTTTCCAAACAGTTGATTTCAGAAGTAACAACCATTTCATAGACGTATAAAACCAAGCTGTCGCTGGCTTAGTTTGGGAATTTAGGAAAGAACAGAAAAGAGAAGAGAAAAGATAAGAAACGCAAGAAGAGAAAACAAGAGAAGATAAATAGGTTCCTTTCTAATCTGTTTGGGAATTTAGGAAAGAAATGGGATGATTTTGGGCTCATATGGTATTATTATTTTGTTGGTATTTTCAAAAAACTTATCAACTTAATTTTCTCTCCACTTTTGGAGAGAAGTTTCTAATCATCTTATCCCTCCATTTCTCTCCAATTAAAACTCCCAAACAAGTGGAAACCTCCACTTTTCTTTTCTCTCCAAATCAGTCAATCAACCCACCAAACTAAGTTAAGGGGAGATAGACCACATACTCCAACAAAGGATATAAAGAATACTGATAATTAGTTAGGTAACATAAATGACATGCTATTGCTACAAATGGATAGTTGAGAATATATTGAGGTTTACATACTAAAATAAGTACAATTACTTCTGCCACAGATACAGTTTTGCACATTGTATTAAAAATTAATCAAGGTAACAATGGATGAAACATACCACTTCCTGCTCAAAATGATCTTTTGGCGACCAGGAAACTTGAACTTAGCACGGCGCAAAGCCTCTTGAGCGTGTTGACTGTTAGCATCCTTGCAACGTACAGAGAGAAGAACCTGACCAATAGCAACACGAGCACATGTTCCCTGCGGCTTACCAAAAGCACCCCTCATACCAGTTTGAAGCCTATCAGCCCCAGCACATGACAACATCTTGTTGATTCTCAAAACATGGAAAGGATGAACCCTAACCCTCAAGTGGAAAGCATCCTTTCCGGCAAACTTTGTCATGTACTTGTTGCTAAAAGCAATACGAGCAGCCTCAAGTGCTTCACTGGAGACGTTCTCCTTTTCCCAACTAACCAAATGGACACAAAATGGGAACTCATCAACTCCCTTCTTCTTCATGCCAACGTCATAGATCCTGATTTTTGAATCTGGAACACCACGGCAGTACCTAGATTTGGGGTATGGCTTGTTTTTTATCTGGCGATAACATCTCGCAGGTCCTGTTCAATTGCGAATTTTTTTTAGAAGAAAATCACAAGACCATAAATTCTGGAGATTAACATGTCAATCTAATTCATTTCCAAATGGAACTCAGCTTTACGGCACAGTTTAAAATACATGGCTGAACCCATGATAGGATAAAAATACAGGATCAATAGCTATGGAAAAAGCTTCCAAATAAAGCACAGGAAGAATAGAAGATACATAAAACCAAACTCACATTCATATTCAAAAATTACACCAAATTGCTTAGATATTCCACTGGAAAACATGGGGAAAAAAATGATAACCCATCATGTCATAAATCCTATGAAAGACCCATTACAATATCAAATAGATATAGAAGAAAACTTGCTATGATATATCAACCATTTTCATAGTCAAACAGCAAAATGACATCAAATTCATTAAATATCGGACCATAGAATAGGAAAACAAGGGAAAAATGATTCCCATTTGTATAACTCAGCAGATAAAAGAACCACAATTTACAGGCTCATAATTTAGCATTATTAACAACATCAGGAAATCTAATCTAAATACAACAAACCACCGTAACGTATTAGAAATTAAATAATCAAACCTTACATATAAAACACATCATACAATTTCAGTGTCTGATAAACATTCCGAATCTAATTTTTTTTTTTAAATTAAATTAAAAAAACACCTAATCGTCAAATTAATAGAATTACTATTCAACACAAGAAGCTAAAACCTATTCAAAAACATCATTTTCACAACCAATTAACATACCTTAATTTTCTATGAACATAACAGAAAATTAAAACAAAATAAATAATACAGTTTTTTCACAGATCAATGAAAGTTTACGAACATTAATAATCGAGTAATGGAAAGAGAAAGGGAGAGAAAAAGAAGGCTGCTTACTTCTCCCCATGGCGGAGGTCTTCGGATGTCGAGAGCTGCAGCTTCCACAAATATAATAAATAAATAAATAAATAAATAACCCTAGGTTTCGAGATGAATTGCTGATTATTTAAGGGTAGGGTAGAACATATTCATTGGGCCGTATGGGCTTACGTCTGGGCATAAGTCACCGACTTAATCATACGGCCGACCTTTTTTAACATGATTTTATTAGCCCAAAACTTGTAGCCCAATTCGGGAAGCTTCTTGGACCGAGTTTACCGGGATCCTTCGTTTTCTGGGCTCAAAATCGGAGAGTTTCCTTAAAAATAATAATTAGTAAAAGATTAATTGGCAAAAGTCAGAACTCAAAAGATTTGAGTAAAATTAGATACAACCAATAAATGATTGAGAAATTCTACAATCTCTTTTAAAAATTATTTTCTTCACTTTAAAAGTTTGTAGAGTATAAGCATTTAAAGCATATGATACTGTACTATATAAGTATTTAAAGTAATGATTTCTTAAAAGAGACCGTAAAATTTGCCTGATTTATAAACGACTTTTGAAATCGTTCTTAAGATCTTGAATCTTTTTGTCCAATGCTTGACCAAAATAAAAACCAATAATAATAAAGAAATTTTTTCTCCAAGGCTTAAACCCATCCAGTATCGTCCTCACACATTCATAATTAATCATGGTAACTTAGATCCGTCTATTAATTGGGATAGCAAATCTTTAGGATGTGAAATATGCGAAAAAAACAAAATACAGTCTGAGAAGCCTATTAAGAAATTATTATAAATTATTATTTGAAGAATAATGGATAATATTTACTGTCAAAATAATTTGATTAAAAAATCAAGAAAAAACCTTTGAGAAATTTAGACCCCAAAAAGATTGTTTGAGCTAACTATGATTGTTCACAATAAAACTCAAGATTGATTTGCAGAATGAATTACATGGAATCAACTATCCCAATATGTGAAACACATTTCATATACTAACATTTTGGATACTTTTATCTATTCCATATATATGGTCTAATTGCAGAACAATTACAAAATTTCCTCATATGCAAAGGACTTGGGAAGCTTTTTATAGTAATTGAAAAGTTGGAACAATCCTGAGGCAAGATGCAAGAGATTTAGCACAAAATAATGGAAATCACACTCAAACTAGCTATAAAACCAATTAAGCTGCCAATGTGATACTACAGAGCAAAATCATATGCACTGTACAAAAATGACTCCGCTCACCCACCCCTCAATGAACAGAATATCAGAGAAAGAAAGCGCCATCATAATAATCATAATCATCTAGGTGTAATGGTGGGAACTACTCCACTAACAAGATCACTACCAGAAACATCTGATGAAACATAAGGGTTTGTCATTGCTGAAGATGAAGATGGTGTGGTTACAACCTTTCCAGGATCAGTGACTAGTGATTTCCATTCAACTAGTCTAGTGTCAGATTCTGGCATCATCAGCCATATGCTTTCCAGTTCTCTAACCACTTCTGCCATTGAAGGCCGGTTATCTGTCTCTTCTTGGCAACATTTTAGTGCCAGGGTTACGAACTTCTCCACACATTCGGATGGATATGATCCCATTCTATCATCAATGACCGAGAATATCATACCAGAACGATAAGCAATATTTACCTGATACAGAGGGACAAGTGTTAAAACACAAACATGCATAACTCTACTGACAGAATACTACTGTTTTCAGTTTGCTACAACGATGTGGTGAGACGATACCTCTCTGACAATGTTTTTGCCATGAGAAATTGGGTGCATCCCGGTCAAGATCTCCAGAAATACAACACCAAGGCTATAAACATCACTTTTGTCCGTAAGCTTATGGGTAAGGAAATATTCTGGGTCAAGATATCCCTGCAGAGAAAATATATTCCACAAGTATAATGGATAAGATAGGTCTGTATAATGTGCTCTACTAGTCTAGTAAACTTATTTTAGTAGACTTTGGTGAAGAGCACTAGATGATTTAGTATGCTTTATGTATTTTACACGCTATCATCAAAATTGTACTCAAGATGGTATGAAGTTTGACAAGCAATATGGAAAAAGCAGTAAAATTGTATGTGAACTCCCACTACACAATATCTCTGCCCCTGCCAGTTCTTATAGAGGAACCATTCTTACCGGAGTTCCCTTAACGACTGTGGATACATGATCAGGCGCCATTCCTTCAAGATCAGGAACAGGAGCAAGCCGTGAAAGTCCAAAATCAGCAACCTTGGCAGTAAATTTAGAGTCCAACAATATGTTGCTTGCCTTAATGTCACGATGGAATATGGGAGGATCGGCTTCTGTGTGTAGGTAAAGGACTCCCTTGGCTGAAGCCAGAGCAATTCTCAATCTCATAGCAAATGTTAGAGGCTCTTTGGACTTCCCTGCAATATTTCAATCATTAAGCTTATGCTATAACCTACTAAAGCATATGCTACCAAAGCCAGAAAGGAATATCATCTTAAATAAGTGTGCGTGTGTGGCGGTCATCATCTACATCAATCAAGTTTCTACTCATCACACAGAACGGAATGGCCATAAGAGCCCATGCGCAGGAAAATAACTAACGCAGAAGAAATTTAGGAAATTCTAGAATTACCTGATATGTGATCTCTTAAGGTACCATTCGACATGAACTCATAAACCAACATCTGCATTACAAAATAACAATCATCAATGACTTTAACCTCCAAGATAACTAGAATGATAAATGATCATATGAGGTTAAAAACAAGTATTATAAGAAAGGAAAATTATTTTTTAGCAAATTATACTCATGAAAATATTTTTGCACCCGCAAGTTCTTTATTGCTTGTATTCCAAGTCCCATGAGTTAGATCAAGAAAAAAACAACTTGAAAGGCCAGCCTATTTAACATACTCTCAATTACTTATACAACATTCAAATTTGATTTTGCGGAGCTTCTATCATTCAGAATCTTGGGTAACTTGTAAGAAAGATATAGCTAATCTAGGAATTAAGGAGAATATGGTCCATGACAGAGTGCAATGGTGTAACAGGATTCATGCAGCCAACCCTACTTAGTGGGAATAAGGCTTGGTTTGTTTGTTTGTTTGTTCTCTCTCTCTCCCCAACCCCACCTTTCTCCATCTTGTTCTCCTTCATATTCTTGTTCTTTGGAAGTTTTCATTGCCAATGGTGAATTATGTCACCTGCTTCCTCTAAACTGAGCTATCTCTTAGTTAGATACCCATGTTAATATTCTATCGAACATGTTAACTTCATGATAACCCCCAGAGGTCAGGTTCAATTTTCCATAGATTCATTCGTTAACCTAGGTGATAATCCCAAAAGGAATTGCCTCCCCAACAGATAAATAGATCATAGAAACTTGCCAGCAAGTTGAAAATTCAAATTGTAAGGGTACCTGTTCACCTTCTTCATCACAGTACCCAATTAAAGAAACCAGATTTCTAGTGTGATGCAACCTCGATAATAATTCTATTTCTGTCAGGAACTCCTTTTCACCTTGTAACGATCCCTCCTGAGCACGTTTTATTGCCACAACTGTTTCATCAGCAAGAATACCTTTATATACTTTCCCATAACCACCTTGTCCAACCAAACAAGAGGTATCAAAATTCTTTGTCGCCAATGCCATTTCTTCATAGGAGAATTCCTTCACACCATCAATTTTGATGGAGATCTTCGAAGCTGCATGATGAAATAAACCCATCAATTATCATAAACAATGTCTAATAATTCAAAGTGTGAAGGAACAACACAATCTAAATTGCAGTGGAAAAGGATGCTGCATTTAAGGTTTACAATTTAGGGGTCTCATATCAGCAGTACCAACTTGAAAGAAAGAAGAGATTTATAAGCATATTATAGCACATTATAGCACATTATAAGGAGAATAATTGGTTTTGATTATTATAGCACATTTAAGATCCAAATACAAGAACATATTCTCTACTATATAATCAAGGAGAATAACCAGCTTCCATTATGACCTATGAATCTCTGATCTAAAGATCCAATTAAGTTTTATAAGCAAGTTCTTCCAAACAAAATATGAACAGTTCAATCAACTGAAAAAGGATTAGCTTCCAAAATTTTTAATTTGATTGTGTATTTCATGTTGGAACCTATTGTAGGCCAACAAATATGGAAATCAAGTTTTTTCTAGTTGATTTGAGAATCACAATAACCTATTATTAACCCCCAATTAGTGATTAGAAGATACTTACATTGACGTCTTCTTGAAACAGCACGCTGCTTCTTTAACTGCAATCTCAATATAAGAAGTGTAACAAATGCAGATAGCATAACTGCACCAGCTATGGACCCCAATGTAATGCCAGCTATCGCACCCTTGCTTATACCAGATGATGAAGAAGAACCAGGAATTACTGCGAGTTGCAATATAACCGAGGAGTAATATTATATTGCCAACATTTACAATGGATGCGAAGTTAAAATGTATTAATATTGGCATGTTTTATTAGTGATAACATCTCTAACTTTTTGGATAGAATAAAACTTAAAAATAAACTTAATTTTCATGAAGTGCGATTGAGACTCCAAGTTGTCCTGTATCAGGATGACCACATTAGGGGTTAAAGTATAACAATGTGCTCGGCATAAGAACAAAAGTTATGAGTGTGGTGGCTGTGAGCTTGGGGAATGAAAAATGGATCAAAGAGCAAAGTGTGGTCTTAACACAAACTATTCTAATTAACTTATGAATTTACTTCTAATGTGGGATATCCATTTTCAATAGCAACTGAGGTGAGTGCAGTGGCTCCGGTCAAACCGGCAGGCGGCAGGCTGTTGAGGCTCGTAGACATACAAGTAAGAAGAAATTACCACAGTAGTCTAGAAGTACCCCACATGCCACATGTTCAAGTGTATGCATTTCCCAGAAATACAACTCAGAATTAGATCTGACCAACTTCTTTATGCTACTCAGTAGCAGTTAACATTCAAATACTGTGGATTTAGACAAAGGTTTTCTAAAAGGCGGGTTGATTTTGTTCCTTCAGTTAACCCAAAAAAAAAAATCAATTTACCGATTCAAATATAAGAGGTTTTGGAGTCTCCCAAGAAAGTTAGTTTTTTCTATGTTGCTTCATTTAATGACAACTCCAGAGACAACCATCAGAAAAGAAAAAGAGACGGACCATTTTTATAAGGATCCGGAAGTGTGAAATTAATAAGTTCATAGGGTCCAAATATTTGACTATCAGGAATCTTCCATCCAGTAAACAAGCTCCGAATTCTGAGAACTTCACTTTCGTTGAATAGAGAAGAATTGTTATCAACGTATGCTGGAAAAATTCTCAAGTACATCCACAATCGGCCATCTTCCCAAAGAGGTGAACCAACATCAAGCTGATAAAGATACAGTTTTAGACCATTGGTCAGGTACACTTGAAACTGATTGCGATATGGCCGAAAATCTGAGAAACCAGGACTCTTCAACCTATATCCAGACAAGTAGAGGAGCAGCGCAAAAGCAAGGCACAGTAGAAACCGGGGCATATTCATAAGGATGGGGGCATGATTGAGGACGACAGTCACTGGAGTTTGATGATATCAAAATATGAGCAACAACTTCATCCTGAGATCCACAGAACTGGACTAGGTTGGAATTCAAGCATATAGGATTTCCTTGAAGCCTGAAATGTTATTTATATTTTAAAAAAAAAAGTAGAAGAGAAAACTCAAAAGTAGAAGAGAAAACTCATCATATAACACAAAACCAGAAATAATTCTGTAATTATTTTAATGTACTAGATATTTGTAGGTATGAAATTGATCCATACTAAGAAACCATTCTCCGTAGTAAAGCAAAAATGTAAATAGACAAACCTAACAGTGACGTTGGGTGGGAGAATAGGACTGCCTGAGATATTCGACAGCTCATTGTTCTGTAAATCCCTGCAGATCAACTATCAAGTGTATGAAAAATGAATTTCTAAGACTTCACGTGACTGACTCTACATCAGAAAAATGAAACTCAAGTTAGTCGCACAACGAGCAAGCTGAAGAAAAATTTAGATTCGAATTTTCTTTTGACAGGATAGTTAATTGCTTCAGAATAAACAAGAAAACTTTTGCAGATATTGAACTCTACCAAACAAGACTTACATCATAAGTCGTTCAGCCCCATTCAAAATCCTATTTTCCCAAATGATGGATGGAACAGAACCATTTAACGAATTGTTCGCAAGTGATCTGCGAGGAGTGACAGAATGTTAATTCATTTATCTTGTAACAAACTTCAAAGTTCAAACACTCAGAATCGCTCTGAATCTCAAAGAACGTAAAAAAGGGAAAAAATGTGAAAGAGAAAAAACATTTATTTACTAAAATTGAAGCAATCAGACAGGAGGAATGCTCACAATCTCTGCAATAGAGGAAGACTCGCAAAGTTGGTAGGAATAGTTCCAGTAAGCTTGTTGTTTGATAGGTCACTGCTCATAGTAAGCATATTAGTTTCATGTAGAAGTCAAATAACATTAGGACAAAGAATTGGTGGAACCTTCACATAATTTTTGACAGTAGACATTAAGAAAGTGGTAATACTTTCGATTAAACACAAAAGATAGGTTATAATTGAGTGCTTACACTGTAGTAATATTCTTAGATAGCTTATCTGATGGTATTGCTCCGCTTAGCTGGTTGAAGCTGAGGTCTCTGGATTAAGGCATAATCAGTTAGAACAGGTGATTCCAGTAGAAGTTTTCTCTGGTCACCAAAAATCATTTTGTAATCATAGAAACACAAGACTTTAGAAGGAAATAAGTGACTTTACAGATACAAAAATCAGCGTAGAGAGGCAGAAATCAACATTAAAATCACATTTTCATCAGGGACTCACATATATGCAACATCAAGCATGTTGCTCCAATCTGGGATTGGCCCTTGCAAGCTGCAGTTCCTGAGACTCCTGATAAAGCCAGTGAAACTTAGCAGTCAGCAATCTTAAAGATTTCAATAAAGTGCTCTAACCTCATAGGCCTTATGCATATGCCTTCATCGTTGTCTGGAAATATTAATAGTTCTAGAAACACAAGAATTTTAGGCAGGTAATCAATGAATTTTTGTATTCTTTATAACAAATAAACACTGTGAGTAATAAAAAATTGTAAGGCACCCAACTGATAATGAACACCATGCTTATCGGATCATGTCTGAAAGAAAACAACAAATTCAAAAGAAGAATGATGAGGGATTTTGCTCATAAATTAGTTCCAGATAAAGGAGCTAATATCTATTTTTTACCCACACCTATTATCCCCATTCGCCCACAATAGGAACTTGTTTGAAAGATTGAGCCTATTTTTTAACTCATTCCAATACATGTTCACTGTTCACCTCCAAATAAATCCACAGCCTGCCTTGGAATTTGATCCTTGTTTCATTCATAACTGGAACAATAAGCATGACCACTATTCCATATGTGGACAAAAGTGTCTACATTAAAACAAAATATGCATCTAGAACACTTACAATGATATGTTTTAACAACTGGGATATGTTTCCATAGGAAGCTGGTATCGTACTCCCATCAAAATTGTTGTTATCCAGCTGACTGCAAAAAAGAGGGCACAATGTGAAAGAGACAAGATCAAAATTATCAAATTAGATTTCCAAGTAATGTTCTTCAACCTAAGAAATTTTAATTTGTAACTCTCCCAATGGAAATAAAATGGACATGAGAAAGTGCATTTCCGCAGCAAATTAATTTGAGAATGCGAGTGATCATCTCCTTCAGTTTTTCTAAACTAGGCGTAAAGCTGCAAAGTAACAAGAATTGCATCGCATCAATCTGGGAACCCCAAATATGGATTATGCAAATGATCTACTCTAACTTATTGTTGCCTGAAGTTTAGATTTCAATGCCATAGACCCATAGTACACTTCAGGCAATTAGAGCCCATTGTAAGTGCCTTCTAATGGTTTTTTTTTTTTTTTTTTTTTTTTTCTTGTAAAAGAGGATCTATACTAGATCTCCACCTACCCCCTTGTAGTGACTTGAACCCGTGACCTAGGTCATATAGGAAGTGTAGTCTTACCATTTGGACTACACTTCGTTGTCAACCTTCTAAGGTATAATGACAGCTCAAAACATTGCAATCCTTGCAGATAACTTATACCCTTTATAAATAACAATAAAAATAAAAGTCATAATTACAGTTGACGCTCCCATTACCTGTCATAAACCATTCTCCTAATAATTAAAATAATCCAGTGAAATAGTTAAGAAACACAAGCAGGAGAATCCAGTTTCGTCAATCATGCTGGAAAGTATCTAAGTAACTTTACATGAGACTAAGCATGCAAGAAAAGAATTAAATTGTTTAAACCAACATGAAAAGAGGAACTATGTTTGCAGCACTAACTCTAGCATCAAGGAAATAATGAAAGAGACAAAAGAATAAAGATACAATACAACTTACAGTATCAATAAACTTGGCATGTTAGAGAGCTCTGGAGGAAGATAACCTGATAAGTTGTTATTATCAAGCAAACCTGGGGGAAATTTCCATCATTAATAAAGATGTTCAAAATGCAACAGGTGTACTTTCATTGATTCAACTTTCTACTTACAAGTGAAGCAGCATTGGAAGTCTAGACAGCTCAGGTGGGATTTGCCCACTAATTGAATTGTTATTCATGTGACTGACACAGAAAAATAAATAGTAAATACTATTGTGAAACACTAATATATATGATACCAAAACAAGAGAAAGAATCTCAAAAGGTGCATATGTATATATATGTGCGTGTGTGTGTGTGTCTGTGCGCATGCGCGCATGTGTGTGAAAGGAAGCAACAAAAGCACCATATGGAAGCCATAAAGCAAGAACAACTCTTACAAGTGTTGTACTTTGCTCAAGTTTGCAAATGATATAGGTATGGGTCCAGATATTTGGTTCTGGTCAATTTGTATCCTGTTCAAGTTAGAAATATAACCAATCTCTTCAGGCAATGAACCTGTCAGTTGATTTCCATTCAAAAGCCTGGCAATATTTTTAGGGTACGGTAGAACATCATGTCAGATATGCAAAATGGGATCACTTCATACCCACATACGAATCAATGATTAAGTCATATCTCAAAGAAAATTAGAAAATTAGAAAATCAGAAAATCAAACAAATTAGTCCAAACAATTTCAGAGAATGAATAAATTATATATAACGTAGCTCATTACTTGTACACAATTAACGTGCTAAAGAATCCAGAGAAAATTACAGATGTTGGGATAGCAATACATGAATCAGAGGATTTGGTGGGATGGTGATCAGCAAAGATATCAGCCAACTTACAATAATTCTAAAGATGTAATATTGCCTATCTCCTTCGGTATATTCCCGCTGATATTGTTCCACATAACATCCCTTCAAGAAGAAATATGCTTAGTCAAAACCTATCAGAAGTTATTATCAATTTATTAAATTAACTGGGAAAGCGAATCCAATGCCCAAAAATGGGAATATAAAATCTCCAATAAAATGCTGAAGAAAAGAGGCACTTGTTAGCCTCAGAAAAAGGCAGCAATTATACATATTTTGCAACTCACAATATTTGCATATAAGATAAATGGCCGAGCTCTGGTGACAGACTTCCTGACAGATTCATATTAAGTAGTTGCCTGTTAAGAACACCATAAGTATGTAAGCCACTAACTCAAGGTTTGAGAATTCAACAAAAATGACAGATATAGGGCCTATAATTCTTTGGTCGATTTCATTGTATTTCATAACAATACAACATATTCATTAAGTTCAAGCATTTAAAAGGTTTTCTTACAAATGTCTAAAACATTCAAAAGAGTAGTTTTAAAAGAGAGAGGAAAAAAAAAAGTAACTTGAATCCAAAAGAAATAAAGATTAACCATGTCCATAGGGCTCTAGATGAGGTCGTTTCTTAGAAAGGCTGTAGCACTAATCGAATCCACCATAATCTCGTAAAGGTAAAGAGAGATATTATTTACCCATGCAGGTATGCACGTTCAAGACATTCATGCTCTCTTGAGGATCTTTATCAATACAGCACAGTGAATCATTCTTTAAACATGCAGTTTTGAGTATTATAGAGCGGCAAAACTTCATTACTGTACCAGAATACCGTACTATTAATACAAATATCAAGAGGTATGGGAAAGACTAGTTCATACAATTCTCTGACATGAAGATAGTCATCATTCATGGTTTGATTAAAGCACAGAACCCCTGTCCAATTTGAATTGCATGGATCACCAGTCTTCCAGTTGCTGAGATTTCCATTTGGATCAATCAGTTCTTTCCTGATGGACTGCAATGCTCTAGCTGCAAGTCAAAAAGTTGACATCATGGTATGATCATGTAAAGCATCAAAATTTTACCTATCAATGGTTTAGGATGTCCACAGCAGTTCACAAGGAAAGTGACAAGCAAAACGGATATTGTATCCCAAGTTCTGTCAAACAGACATTAATCTACTGGACTCTTGTTTCTGAACTTTCTTCAATACGTATGAAAGATTTATTGCACCATACAGTAGGTGTGATTAAAGATATTACATGCCTCAAAGGATCTGAAAGTGTGTTAAGCTGAAATAATGATTCCAAGTTACTCATAAACAGATAAAAGTGGCAAAATTTGAGATACTTCTACGATATATCAGGGAAACAAGGCTCAATAATACACCTGTTGCACATAGTTCACTTCTCACCTTGATCTAAGCAACTAATCTATGATAAGAGTGATATGTCCTACATAGACTTATTGTTGATAACCAAGGTGCCCGATACAATTACTATCAGTTGCCATCACACTGAATCTCTTCTCAATGATGCATACTTTCCAAAATCCCATAAAAATGTCTTTCTCCAAACATATAAATCAAAAGGGTGTCATACCCAACATTCAAGGAACAAAACTATACTTGATTAACTCCAAAGTTTATTTTGGTCTCAACTTATCCTTTTCATTTCAGCAACGGTTGACAAAATTAAATATCCTATTAACTTACTGAATGTTGTCAAACATTCAAACTGATGATCAAGGCCAGTATGTCACAACTTGCATAATCAAAAGCATTATCAGCCTCTCACAGAATTGCACAATATAACACAATTTACATAATCAAAAGAAAGCAAAATACGCTAACTTTAAGCAAGAATTTCAAAGCAATCAGAGTCTGACTAGACAAAGTGAAAACTGATTGTCTGTACCTTCATCAGGATGAGTAATTTGGCTGTCAGCCCCGATTAGCAGCAAAGACCAGCATAACAACACGATCAAACTCGCTCCAAATAACGAAATTCTCGGCTGTGGCATCCCAAAAATACCCAATTTTCCGCAGTTATGCAACATCTCTTACATCAGATAGATAATTAAAATCCTCCACCTGATAAAACCGATGAAAGAAAACAAACCAAATTCACATTCAAACAAAAGCTGATGTCATATTGGACAAAAAAAAGAGCTTTCAAGTATAGCTATTGCACAAAAAGAGAAGTCCTCTGGAAGCTGAATAATTTGAAAGCATCAGCAATACAAACTTATACTTACTATGATTCAATAAATTCCTACAAAAAGGCAACAACAATAACCCAAAAACAAAGGCTCCTCAAGAAAAGGAAAACTTATTTAAAAAAGAAAGTTTAAAAAAAAAAAAAAAAAGGATTTTTTAAACAGCGTTCATTAGTCACAAAAGATGGCTCTTTTTACGGTCAACTGTGTGAAAAACTTACTTGGTCTTGGTGGGGGGAAGTGGTGATGGCAAATGGCAAATGGCAAATGGCAAATGGCAATATGGATTTTTGGTGAATTTGTGAAAAAGGGTTGGAAGAAGAAGAAAAAAATAAAGTTAAAACATGAAAAAGAATTGACTGGGTCGGCATTGGAGGTGGGGGTTTGGTTTGTAATAGTATGTGAGCAGCTGCCATTTTTTTTTTTTTTCCTTCTATTGGTGATTAGTATTTTAGTTCTGCGAATAAAATAACAACTCCAAGTAGTGTAAAAAAGGATTGATGGTTGGTTTCGTTTTCTTTATTTATTAAATCATTTCAAATTTTCAATCAAATTGGGACTCAGCGATGCCTTCATTGACTTTTAATTGGATCTTGAAGGGGCGGAGTTGTTGCTGAATGGCTGTCCGATAGCCATTCAATCATTTTTGAATGTTAGAAACATTTGAGGAGTTAGACTGACCCCTTGGTTCCTTGGTTCCCGTTTAAAATTTTAACACAAAAATTAAAATTGTTATTATTTCTTCTATTTTAAGATATTTGTTATTTTTTATTAAAAAAATACTTACATAGATCCACTATTTGAATCCACGTATAGATGTTGTGGTCAATATTAAATCTTATAAAGATGTTTCGTAAGATCAGCTGATGCCATAGATTCCATAATATTTAATTTACACCACAAAATCTATAAGTGAAATCAAAAATCAAATATACCTAATTATTTTCCCTTTTTATTATAGTTATTAAATTCGACTCAGGAAGGAATTGGGCAAGGAAGGTGGATAAATAGAGTTCTGGCTCAATTGGTGAATAAGTGGTTCAACTGGTGGGTTGCTAATATATATAATGTTTATTAATAATATATAATAATTTTAAATTATTAGATATAGAATATATGTTGAAAATATTTATAAAACATGTTGATTAAATTTTAATATATTCTTGATGAATTTAGAATAACTAATTATTTAAAAATAAAACATATTAAAATGGTTATGTTTAAACTTGTGTAATATAATGATGTATAACAAATATATAAAAATTAAGATTAAAGTATGAAATTTGAAAAGTGTAAAAGAAATAAAAGTTAAGGTAGCAATCAAACAATTAGCAAATGGTGTAACAGTTGAAATTCCATATTATTCACTTGGAGATTTAGAATTCGTGTATTAGCAAATGAGTTTTTTTTTTTTTTTTTTTTTCCAGTTTTTGGAACCCCATATTCCTTAAAAAATTGGCTGGGTTCCTTGTCACTCCAATTTAACTAGCGAGTTTCACGGGTTCACTCGAATTTTCTCCTTATCCGGTCATAATAGAAATTCAATCCAGTCTAGTAGCCGGTTCACCGAGTTGAACGGTTGAACCACTGAGTCGAGTCGGGTTTCATAACTATGCTTTTTATTGGTACAAACGGATTAAGAAAATTATTAATTTTATATTAATTTTACAAAAATATAGTTCAAAGTGACTAAATTATTCTTTTATATTAATATCTCAATGACATAATTCTCCCTTCATTAATGTGACACTTAGGGTAAAAATTGGGAAAACATCATTTAATATTTTCTTAATTTTCTAAAATAACATAGAATATGACACAAGACAAATTGTCTAAAGTGACAATTATTTTGAAATAGAATGAGCAAATAATTTATATTCGAGGCAAAATTGATCTTAAATGACTAAATTGTCCTTTTACTCCCTTCATTCCTTTTTAAAGTGTCAATTTAGTTTTTAAAAAAAAATTATTTTAAGTGTTACTTTAGAAGTCCAGTAAAACATTAATTATTTTTTACTAATTTTTCCATTATCTCCTTCCAACTCCATTAATTACTCAAGTTGTAATCAATGTTGTGACTTCTGATAGATTAATTTATTACGGGTCAAAATGACAATTTAATCATATAAAACCAATTTTGCCTAAAATTTAGGCTGTTTGATAGCAATTTTAATCTTTATGCCAAAGGTCAAAATGACACTTAAAAGATAATGGAAAGGAGTAATAAATTAAAGGGTTAATAACATTTTGCGTGCCTGAACTAGAAAAACTATATTTTGCCGCCATTCACATTATTCATCATTTAAAAATATTAAAATCAATAAGATAATTTAGTTCAATTACTTAAATACTCTTGGTTCTATATTTTGATTTTTCATGTATTTAATTTTGATGTTCGATAATTATAAAAGATTAGAAAAATAAAATATAATAACAAATTGATATTATAATAAAAATTGTTATTATAATAAATATAATAACAAAAGAATCAGGGACTAAAAATGTGAGAAAATGTTAAATTATATTTTGACGTTATAATTTGTACAGTTTAAGACAAATATTAAAAATGTAAAATGCTAATAGACATCAATGAAAAATCACAAAGTTTTATAAAAATATATTATCACACAGTATCTTAAAAGAAAAATTTTTAATAGAAAATAAGTTCATTAAAGAATTGTTCTATTACTACAGTTAAACATTCAAATTTGACCAATAAATATATTGATTTGGATTATATTGGAATATTATATAGTTTATTTTTATTATTATTAAATAATTATCACATCACTATTAAAATTTAAATACATAAAGAAATCAAAATATAGTACCAAAGGTATTTAAGTCATTTAACTACATTATCTTGTTGATTTTAATATTTTTGAAAGATAAATAATGTGAATGGGGGATAAAACGTATTTTTTCTAGTTCAAGGGGGCAAAGTGTAGTTACCCACTTAGTTCAGGGAAGCAAAGTGTTATTAAGATGTCTTAAAAGAGTCGCAATATTAATTATCTTTCTCACACTATTTTTTTCTCTCTCAATCTCAAGTCTCTTCATCTTCAGTAATTAATGGATTTAGAAAGAGATAAGGACATAAAATTAGTTTAAAAAATTAATAATTGATTAGACTTATAAAGTGACATTTAAAATAGAATAATTTTTTTTTTTTTTTGATAAAATGACACTTAAAAAGAAATGAAGATAATACTTTATAAGAAAGTTCTATAGCATACTATTATATTTTAAATATTCATACAATATAATAATATATTGTATTTTAAATCACAATCCTATGTTATCTTAATGCTATAAAATTCCCCTTACTTTATTATATATATACCTTGGCCACAATATTGCTAAATTTTGAACTATATTGGTTTTTTATTAGTGGCCCTTTAACAAGAAGAATTAGTAAAAGGATGATGCGAGGAAAGTTTCCCTTCTATTATAGTATTACTGCTACTTTCAAGAATTTCAATACAAATATATCGACCAAATATATATATATTTCGCACGTATAATACTTAAAATTTATTGAAAATTTTTATTTTATGAAAAATAAATGAGTAATCAGTGAATGATAACGAAATATGAAAATTAATTTTAATTGATTTTTTTATACAAGATTTATATATTTTAAATATATTTTTAATATCTTTTCTCTTTTTCATTGTAATTATTTTCACCTATCCTTTTTTTTTAATTTTTTTTTCAATGTTGTTTGTTATTTGTTACAAAATTATGTATAAATTTCATTTTTTTTTAAATTAAACAAATTTTCTCTTTTATGAGAACAACATACGATAATTGCATTTTTTTTATATTTATCTTCTAGGTGCCTAGATTATAATTTTCATGTAACATCACTCCCAATTAATTAAACAATTAAAGATTAAGATATTTTTCATAGTATTGAAAATTTTAAATATATGTGCATATTCTTTGTCATTAAAAGAAAAGATAATATCATTATCAATTATTAAACATTATACAGATGAAGTATTTTGAAATTATATTAGTAACGAAAATATTAATAGGTAATCGAATAATATATAGATAATAATTATAAAAAATGATTAATGAGCATTTCAAAAAATAAGAAAGAAAATGATATCTAATTGAAATATAAAGAATATATAAATCAAACAAAAATTATGTCTTATGTATAGAATAACTAAATAGATCAACTATTATATTATCCGTATTATAAGTATGTATATAATAATATATTAAATAATTATAAAAATTGAAATAATAAATTATTTTTTTGTCTTGCTATAAAAAGCAATAAATGTTAAATAAAACAATACTTTATCTTACTTTACAATAATATATATAAAATCTCACTTAAAGTAATAACGTGTAATTTTAGTTGTATTTAGAACTACAATACACAAAATGTTAATGAAATTGTAGTTCTAACTACAACTAAAATTACACGTTATTACTTTAAGTGAGATATTATATATATTTGGCATCACAATTAATTTTTTGCTAGCATATTATGTAAAAATATATATACATATAGAGAATATATTGTTTTGTTATCTCTTAAAGTTATGATAACATTCACTTCAATACTTAATTGAAGTTTTAAACTCTTTATTCATCTTATCTAATGGTATAAAATATAGTTAACTCCGATATAAAATAATTTTCTTTTTCTTTTTCTTTTAGATTTATGGTTTATAATTTCTAATAGTGATACCACAAATAACTTAACCAATTATATATAGACAATGACTTTTTTTTTCATAATATTGAACTTTTTTGAGATATATCTATATATTCTTTATCGTTTGTAAATGATAAAACCACCATAAAGTATTAAACATTATTTCATAGACAAAGCGTGTCAAAATTATTTTATTAATAAAAATATTTACGGGAGATTAAATAATATATAGTAATAATTACAAAAATCATTAAATAAAATTTCAAAAAATAAGAAAAAATAAACCTCAATATAAAGAACAAAGATATCAATATATATGTTTTTGGTATAAGAAAACTAACAAATTAAGCTAATATGTTCTGTATAATATGGATAGGTATCACGTAGTATAATAAGAACATAATAAAATGTGAAAATAAATATTTATTCTTTTATCTTCCTTTGATGAATGTACAGAAAATTAATGAAAAAAATCCTCCATATTACTCTAAATGCACGCAACTCAAATAAAAAATATTTAATTCTAAGACATCCAAAATAACGTAACATGTAATTTCTATAATTTATTCTAATTAATTTTTTAAATATATTTTGTAAATTAATTATGTATCCAAATAGAGAATATATTGGTTTTTTTTTTTCATGTTTCTTAACCTTATGATAATATTGATATTCTAAACTCTTCCATTCATTTTCAATGGTATCGAATGTGGTTAACTCTAAAATTATATTTTGATATAATATTTTAGTATGAAATTAAATATACATTTACTAAATATATAAACAAAATGAAGGCTAATAAAAGTATATGGATTTAGTTTTTTTTATTTTTTTTATACTTTTTCAATTAAGTTATTTTATTATATATCAAGATATTTAATCTACATTTTTATTATTTTGTTAAATAACGAAAAATTACATTATAATTTCTAAAATCGACACGTAAAATCAATCAGGTTATTGTATATTTGTAATTATTTTAGAATATTTAATTGTATGACTATATTTGAATAATATATGTTGTCTTTTATAGTACTTATCCGCTTATTTTTCTATATTGTCGTTCTTACAATTTATACATAATATTCTTATAGGTCTTGTAATCATTATTCTAGACTGTTTTGAGCATGAATCATACAATTGGTTTAACGTTTTTTACCTTATCAATAGTTAGTCCAAACTAATATTTCTTTGTTGCTTTAGTATATACTATAACAACGGGCATTGTAATTTTTGAATTTGACATTTAAACTCATTATATACATGCAACTATTTAAAGTGTTGTGACAATCATTATTTCATAATATTTTAGGTATATGCGTTGTATCATGGGTTGAACTTATTTTTTAATTCATCAATAGTTTATCTAAACTAATATTCTATAAAATGATGTTATTAAAGATAAAAATTTAGAAATAGAAATACTGTTAAAGAGATATAAAATTAAAAAAATACTTTTATCTCAATCATTGAAAGACGATGAGTTTTTTATTTTGTTCCTGAACTTTACTTTCGTTACTTGGTTAATTTTATTTTCTTCATGTAGGACAGAAAAAATAAATCTAAATTAATCGTAATATATACTTAAAAGACATAAGAAAATAGTGTTATATATTCCACTATTTTTTCACTTCATATAAATTTTAATTATTTATTTATATAAATATTAATTTTGTGATTTAAGTTGGAATAGACTCAAGAAGTATTATACTTATGGATATATCTCTCCTGTTAATCAAAATTTCAACTTTAAAAAGTCACTATAATCAAGAGTTGTGAAACCATTGTAGTTAAATGTCAGTTAAAAAAAATTGTGATTTGAAAAATAATATTGACTAGATTTGTCATCTTCCTCAATTAATCTCAGCCAAGGGCAGCAAAAATGCTAAATTCAACTTCAATGCATATTTTCATCAAATTTTACATGAATCAAATATTCTAAGCTTATTCATCAGATACAATTAAATAAAAAGATTATACCAATATAATAGGGGTAAAATGATCAATATATTTAGTTGACATAATAGAAGGACTTTATTGGTTAATAGATAATGTTAGGTATTAACTTATCAATAACACTAAAAAAAGGGTAGAGTGTAATTAACCTTATATATAAAGCATGCAGGAGAAATGATCTAATTAAGTTTCCATACTTGAATCAACAATTAGAAAAAAGAAAATAATTACAGTGAATTTAGAATATTTATAATAGTTATAACAATTGTTTTATTATGAATAAAAAATAGAAACAATTTGAACATATATAACAGTTACAAAATATAATATTTTTATTTTATTATTTGTTTAAATATAAATGATTTTTTTACTTAGAATTATATACATTCTTATTATGCATTTAAGCCAAATTTCATAATAAGTTAAGGAGGAAACAATTTATTTCATTAGCATTTCATGCATTTTAGAATAAGATAATGATATTTTCATGAACATTCGATACATTTTAAAGCAAGACAAATGAACAAATTATTATTTAAATTTTTTATAGTGAATTTAATATACTACATTATATATATCCATAATATGGAGAATATGTTAGTTTAATCTGTTTAATTTCTTGTGCATAAGACATAATTTTTGTTTGATTAATTTAGTCTTTACATTTTAATCAGATTCATTTTTTATTTTTTGAAATTTTAATTATAATAAATATTTTTATACAAATAAAAGTCTTCCATCTTATTATGTATTTATGTCGAAATAGATGGTTGTGTCATAAACTATAGATAAAATAGATTATGAATAATTTAAGTAATTATGTTTTCTTATTATGAATTATAAATTATGTGATTCATTTTTTTTTTATTTTTTGAAATTTTAATTATAATAAATATTTTTATACAAATAAAAGTTTTCCATCTTATTACATATTTATGTCGAAATGCATGGTTGTGTCCCAAACTATAGATAAAATAGATTGTGAATAATTTAATTAATTATGTTTTCTTATTATGAATTAGAAATTATGTGATTCATTTTTTTATTTTTTGAAAATTTAATTATAATAAATATTTGTATACAAATAAAAATGTTCCATCTTATTATGTATTTATGCTAAAATAGGTGGTTGTATCCTAAAAAATAGGTAGAATAGATAATGAGTAATTTAATTATGTTTTCCTTTTAGGAATTGGAAATTATATTTCATTACGGGCGGATATTTTAAACATTACAAAAAAAGGGAGAAACACTTTTATATATATATATATATATATTTATTTATTTATATTTATTTATATATATTCTATTGGGAATTGGTAATTATATGTCATTAAAGGCGGGTTTTTCAGTCATCGCAAAAAAAGAAAGAAACATCAAAAGGAGATAAACAAAATTTAGGAAAATCTACTCGTATATATATATATATATATATATATATATATTTATATTCTATATATATATATATATATATATCTTGGAAATAAAGCAAAGACCCGAAATATTTTCATTATCTCCTCAGATTTTAAACATTGATGTGGTAGATTTGTGTTTTATACTACCACAAGTAGAATTAAAATGTTTAAAATGAGTTGGAGATTATTGACTGGCTTGGCTCACAATAAAAAATACAAGAATATTTTAGAGTCTCATGCATTGTATTATTTCAGGGTCTGTATGAAAATATTTAGGTAAATTCGATTTTGAGTCTCATCTACAGATCTTGTAATCAGAATTAAAGTTTAGAATTTTACTTACATCAACTAATGTCATTTATTCTATATAATTTAATTTACAACATAGAGTTTATAAATAAACCCTAAAATCAAATCTACCTAAATATTTCCCTACACTGTATTATTCCAAGAAAATTTAGAGCATCATATTATTTCATTTTATGGCACTTATTTTGTGTAATTGTATACATTTTGAAGGGAACGTTGTTAGGAAAATAGTAATGTGTGATGTCTTCCAACTCTTGTTTGTAATGGGAGATTTAAATAAACAAGGTTTTCTATAAAATTATAACCCTTCAGAAGAAGACGTGTATTAATTATAAATGTATAATTAATAAAAAGTCATAACCCAATCAAGAATCATGTCCTTTAATTAAAATAACAATTATAATGAAATTAATTATATTTTCTTGAAGAGAAAAACCACACCGACATTATTATCTGACAAACACCTTAATTTTTCAAACTAATTATTTCTAACAAGGAAGAGGATAGCAAAATTCCCTATCTATTCAGGCATTCAAGTTACGTATGTCATATAAAAAAGTAAGATCAACATACTCTAAATGAATAATATAACCCGATCAAATTGATCAAACATGTATGGTGTGAATTCTTAGATGATCACAAGAATGTAACCAATGACTCCATGAATCTGACCAGTCCACCAGATGATCTATGGGAACTTGTCAAAAGTTACACGATTTAAATGCATTTCTGGTGTGTGAAAAGGATCAAAGATTTTCAATGGCAGACCCTAATCGTTTTAAACTAAAACGGTTGACCAAACACTCTGTTGGATTATTTCTTACTCATGATCTTGATTGATTGCTGAATGTTTAGGTGTAACCATAAAACATTGTTTATTTCATCATCAATACTCCATCAACTTGATGATAATTAGGCCATCAATCATTGTCATTAGACTTCAAATTAAGGACTTCAAAATGTGCAACTCATTGAGCGTCATGTAATTCGTATACAAGATTGGACGAGTCGTTGTTATATCTTAATTTTCAAACTTTCATTAATATACGAAATAGCATAGCACCATTATAATGCTTAAAAAAAAAAAAAAAAGAATTAAAGAATGTGTTAGACTATAAAAATAAGTTAGAGCGTAAATCTAAACATAATCCTCATCATAAACTCTAATTAGAATATATCCCGAATATTTTATTAGGATATTCATATATAGTACTTCGCTTTCCTTAATTGATAAGTTAATTAATTTGAAACTCAAGTCATGAGTGAAAAATAAAAATAAGTATTTTCTAACACTTTTATTCACATACAATAATTCACATCATAATTATAAATCAAACAATATTTATAGATATTATTAATCTTGATTCTCGTTTATTTACTTCGTACCTAGAAACGATACTCTAAATTGCATTAGCAATTTCACATTACTATTATATTATGTTGAAGACTCGGGAGGAGGAGGAAGCATAGTTAAGTTTGAATTATATAAACCATCAAGTTCCTTTGCTGCCAATTGTTAGGACAGCCGGCATTCTTCATGTTTTCGAATTAAACTTTAAACTCTGATTTTGGTATTGTGTAATATGATAATCAAATGAAGTTCAAGAATCAAGAATATTGTGGTTTAATTTGTTTCAAGATGAAAGTTAATTTCACAATTTTAATTCTCCTTAAAAATACAAAACGTGTTGCGACTTATTGTAGAGTACTCGTGGTAAACATCTGAACGGGTAAGACACGAGATTGGTCGAAGAGGTTGGCTCTCGAATTAACTACTACTGTACTACATTGGCAGGCGGCCTCTTTCTTTAATTAAAGAAAGGTTGACAATAAAAGGTGCAAAATATACCCAGAGAAGAGTGAGTATATGCAAGGCATATCTTATTCTTCAAGAAGGCAAAAAAATTCAACATATTAGCAAGTTTGGATTACAAAGATGACGAAAGGAAAAGCCTGAAAGGTCGAGGTTACCAAATATTCAAAGTCTTGTGCTAGAGTAGATAAGGCCAGATGAACAAGTAAATTAATGCTATACTGGGATGTCATATTCATATTATTGACGTAGTTAAGCAGCTGCATACATTTAGCAAGTAGATAGTAGACCATTCACAATCCCAATTTATCTCGGTTGTTTGATGACTCCAAACTTGAGAAATAGAGAGGATCTCGATCGGAAGAATTCACTCTCTCGTGTTACTCAACTACAAGTCACGAAAATAGATAAATTAACAATATATTGTTATAAGGAAAATAATTTATAAAATCACAAATTTAAGAATATTTTTTAAATTCACTTTACGTATCAAAATTTTATTCAATTACCAATTCTTGATTCTTCTTTCTTTTATGAATTTAGTGATATTTTAATAATTTTAGTCACTTTATCATTTTATACAGATGCACTTTAATTACAATATTGGAACAGATATTTACTTCAAAAACGTTGATTTTTTTGTTTTTCTTCTTTCTTGTTAAGCTGAATATGCTAAAGTATCCCACCTACCAAAGGGGAAAAAATCTCCCTAAAAGGCACCAAAGCAATTAATTTTATTTGTGTCAATATCACTTTCATCATGTGGGGGGTTAGCCAATTCAAATATTTTCATCCTGCAGGATTGTCTAGATGGGAAATTCAAAGACTCCAGTCTCATAATTTGTTTATTTTTTTTAATGTGATAATGTTAAAGATCCAAGTCAATACGTGGATATATATATATATATAGGATTCTTCGAAAGTGGTTGAATATAATACCTACCATCCTTATATTTTTCATCTGGAAACAGTGGTTAATAATTAATCAGTAAACAATCCCTCGTTTATATCAGTCAACTAAATCTGTTCATCGTTTCTTCCATTTGGTGGAATAGTTTAGACGAATATTGATAAACGACAATTTCCTATGGAATTTAATTAGTACTTGTTGGAATGATTTTCACGAAATACTACGTTGTTTCATGTTCATATTGAGAACCTTAATTTGTTGGATTATAGCAATATGGGCAAGACAATCACTGGGAGGCCCAAATTGATCCAGAAATTGGTTGAAACTTTGTTCTCCAATAGTAGAATGAGGCCGATGATTCCCACGACAGACAAACATTTATTTACTTGTATTAGATGATAAATGAACAATACGTCATTAAAAATTTGCAAGAACTAACTAGTTCTTTTTGCAAGTGAAGTGGTGGAATATTTCTTTGTTTTTTTTGTAGTGATTTGTGTAGGGCAACAATCATAGGTAATTTTAGTGGAAATTAGAGTTTTATTTTTTTTTTTTTTGAGTAAGAGTTTGAATTAATAGCAAAAGGTAAAATTTTGAAAATTTGCAACTACGATTTCAATTTGGTCATGAAATCATACACGAAATTAATTAGGAGGAGGGACTACAGTACAGATAAAATTGGACAAATATTTATACTTAATGGGCAAGTTGAGAAAATTAATAAAATAAAAAAAAAAGTTGAGAATTTTCTCAAAAAGAAAAAAAAATAAAATTAAGGAATTGACATTTTTTAAAAACAACTCCATAAATAACAAATATTACATCATACAACTCTTTAAATTTGGAACCAGATTAATTGGATTTCAACTTCTATCAGATGTTGCTCCTCATGATTACTAGTATTATCATCAGGTAAGCCCACACCACATGTTAGAGGGCTAAGAAGGGGCCCAAGATAGACATAAAGTTCCAATATTTCAAGGGCAGAGTAGGCCCATTAAACTTTGATTATGGGGTCCTGGAAGGATTGTTAACTTTGCGTGGATTTACATCCACAACCCAAAGTGGACCACCGACCCATGATAGTGAAAACAGAATGAAACTGGGCCCCACATATCAATATATTACGTAGTCACCCATCACTATTGTCCCATTCTGTTTGACGTTCTTTCCTGAGGACTTGATGAACTCCAAAGAAAAATACTTCCATGCATCGCGGTTTATATGCACAAAAACACAGAAAGTACAGATCCACATTATGATCACGTAGCTCGTGCTACGAAGTCGTGCAAATTTTTATGTGTATCAAGGTAATACGAAAGAATTTGCATAGAGGTCGAGAGTTTAGACGTCCAACAATGTTAAAATTGGCCATTTATGTATTTTTGTAATAGAATTGGCTCGTAATAAAAATGTATTAAAAAAAAAGGAGGTTTATGTATATGGAAAAGTTTTACGATTTCTTTTAAAAAATTATTCTCTTATATTTTAAATGGTTGTACAGTATAACATCATGTATTTTAAAAGTTTATACTGCATAAGCTTTTAAAGTTAAGGAAATAGTTCCCTTAAAGGATTGTACAATTTCCCTATATATATATAAAGCATGAAGGAGAGTTTTGATGTCTGTCATTTTATGTTTTGCCAAATTTATCCCTCCCCACCCTCTTTATATATTTTCATTAACTACTCATAATTTCTTTTTCATTACTCCTTTTTTACCTTTCACACCCCACCCCTAGATTATATACAATACTATTTTTTTATTACAATTTCCAATCTGTTTTTTTTTTTTTTTTAAAATTGTGCAATTTTTTTTTTTTAATAAATGACTCATAAAGTGTGTCTTTCTTACGAATTATGAACGCTCGTGAACATAGGTAAACATGTACAGGCATTCATAACAAATAATTGGATTTTTTTTTTTTTTCTCAAGTATTCAGTTTCCATCTCGTGGGCACTTTGGATAACGACTTGACAAAAGGATTAGAGAATGTCGTGTGCAATAATACAGATGATAGGTCGCTGTACGGTCCCCCCTCCATGCATCAGTCCATTCAACCATTGCCAATTACATACAACAGAACTCAGATAAGACGATAAGTTTAAGCGTATTATACCAATTGCTCAAAAATAAAATTGGCCAATATTATTGTCACTCAATTTAAATTGTTAATGTCACAGCAAAATTACGTTACAATGCCAAAATACGTTTTTATAAAATGAGGAAAACTAGGAAAACAGAAATACTTTGATCATTTCATAGGTTTTTGCTATGGCAATAACATTTAGAGCAGTGGCACTAACTTTTGCCAATAAAAATGAATAAATCCGTGGAATGTATATTGTTAATTTTGAGGGGATTTCAATACAAGATATTTGAATGTAATTGTAAAATAAAATTATTTACTGTAAATCATAACAAGTGATAAACGATAATATGCGAAAATGGCAATTGGTATGTTGAAGTTCAGGTACTTTGACTAGGCGTTTCGTCTCCCATCTCCAAGTCCTGTATGGTGATTATTAATAGGTCAAACTAATCCTATCAAACTATATATATATAAAATATAGTATTATAAATGAGAAAGATGAATCTAATCCAAATAGTGTAACTAAATCTCTTATTAAGGTCACCCTAAATCTAATAAGATCTATATGATAGTATCCATACTATACATATCATACCAAAAAAATAACTTAGGCATACCTAAATCTATATAAGGAGATCATAATAATATGGATTTTATCAATCTTTTATTCAACTCGTTTTTATAAAATAAAAATTAATTTGTGATAAATTAAATAAAAAAATATTTCTAAAAATATTGTTCAATATTTAATAGGTAGGATATCTGTTACTCTCACGAGAATGGTTGAAATCAAGTAAGAATCAACGTATTAGGCTTCTATTTGGTGGATTTAGATACTGTAGTGGCCCATCTGTGGATTAATTATTATCCAGCATCTTCTTGAGTTGAATATGTCCCAAAAGCAGGAGAGAAAAGTGGGACCTGCTGATTTGGAAAAACTTTTTTATCAGTAATATATTATTAATCATTCTGTAATACGAAATAATATCAATATGCATATCAATTCCGTATTACATAAAAAATATTAATTACTCATTCTATAATATAAAATAATATCAATATGTATATCAATTCCGTGTCTGATTACACAGAGAATACTAATTCCGTATTATATATCGAATAGCACATCGTTGATATGACGAGCGTCCAGACCAGGCCAACCATGATTTTGGGGGTATGGTGAGCTGGGGGGCTGCGGTAGCCACTTGTTTGAGTGGTGGAGAAAAAACTGATTCTTTGTCTAAGTCGTTCTATACCCTATCTGGCAAATTTAAAGAGCCAATAATGTTGTAGTTGTTTTAGACTTTTACTCTTTTAGTCGAGTACAATAACACTTGATTTCCTACCTGTTTTTCTACGTCCTCACAAATTTCGTTTTCCCTTATTATCCAACTTGGATGAGTGGATGTATAATATTTGTGTATCATAGTTCAGTAAACTTCTTTGTTGGAAAATTATGAATTTAAGGAAGGTTATATTTTAAGTATACGTTACTTATTTTATAATGTAAGATAAATTTTATTATTTTTTATTTATCTAATGTTTTAAAATTTTATTTTATATTACAAAATAAGTAGCAAATTAAGAATTGAACTACTATTATTTACCATTAAGTCAATAGTTTCCATAGATTCATATTTCCTCCAATTCGGAATCTGTGTTTCTTTTAGCTTCGTATTCGTGTGAAAAAAATCTGAAGTGGAGGGAATGGGAATTTGTGGATGGGTAAGAGTAAGAGTGGCAAATGGAATCAGGGCAGAATGGACAATGGAATCAAGTTCTGAAAAAGTGAATAGTTTGCATGATGCTTGCATGCAATTATTTCTTTTACGGTCGGGGACAACATTAACTTGCTGTCCAACTAAAAGCCAAAATATATCATTGATGGAACAAATCTATAATACTAATAAGTGGACAGAAATAGCCAAAAAAAAACCCTTAAAAAGATTCCGCAAGATAAATTAAAGTCTCTATATAGCCTTAAACCCGTTTCATTTCTTCTACGAAGATCCCTTTTCCCTAAAGTCACCGATCTTCCAAAATATGGCTAGCCCTTTGGTGAATTACAGCAGCAGGCTCTCTCTTGCCATGGAGAGGACTGGCTATAAATGGTAATTATATCACCAAAAAAAAAAACCCAAAATTAATTATTTTAACTCACCAATTTCTTTTTTTGATTTTCACAGGGTTTTCTCACAAGATATTCCAACTGATGCTCTAGTTGATGTAGGAGAAGCCACCTTTTCTCTTCACAAGGCATATATATATATATATACAATTTTCTTATCATTTTCTTTTTTCTATCCAACCCTTCTAGTTTTGGCATGAATTAATTAATTAATTTTGTTTAATTAATTATTTATGGCAGTTCATGCTTGTAGCAAAGAGCAACTACATAAGAAAAATGATTCTTGAATCCAAGGAAGCTGATCTGACGAGGATAAATCTCTCCGAAATCCCTGGAGGCCCTGAGATCTTCGAAAAGGCGGCTAAGTTTTGCTATGGTGTGAACTTTGAGATCACTGTTCACAACGTAGCAGCCCTGTAAGAAAGTAAATCAGAGATAACGCAGCGAAATTTAAAATTTTTACTTTCCTATTACGGATCACCTTGACAATGGTTGAATGGACTGATGCGTCGATCCACAAGCCGCACAGGTGTCCGACCTCTAATGGTATCCACACAGATAATTAAATCAGGAATCTTCACAAGATTGATTGACCCAAACCACGGAATGTTAGCTCCTAAATTGTTTCTCTCTTATTCTTATTTCTCAATCGTGACTCTCACGATAGGAATTTTGTTGGCTTTTTTTCTCTCTAAAAAACCCGTACATAGTACTAGTACTAATCATATATGTACTACTACTCCTTTTCCATATATATTATATATATATAATAATAATAATAATAATAATAATAATAATAATAATAATATAGAATCCCAATCAAATTGGGTTTAGAGAATTACAAATTCTAATCAGTTTGGGTCATGGGTATATCAATAATTATAAAACCATTAGGACTCTTAATATGTCTTACATATTAACTCCTAATATTTATAACTTATTATAATGATTAAACCCAAAAGTTAAATTATCTCATAAATTAACCCATAAGTATCTCATACTTATCAAATCATTTTAATCCTGAATTAATTATCCTTAAGTGTGTGACCCTTTAGGCTCCCAATCACATTGGTAATAAGTATATATTATAATCCTAAATCAATTAAGATTAGATAAATTAAACACCTTTAATTTATCATTAATTCTATAATTAATTATTTACACTTATAGATCAAGATTGGCTTCTAGCAAAGCATCATGACCACCCAAGTGTTGAGATATGTCAATGGTTCGACAGATGGTGACCTTGACTAGCTCTCCTGTAATACACATCTAGATGTGTATAATAAGATTCCCTGTATCTTAGACACTTGTAGACCTCCCGATAAGAGACCACTCTATGTGACTGGGCAAACTGGTAGCCACACCCGAACTCTACGGTATGTGCGACTCATTAAGAGTAACGACTAATAGAGCCAAAGAATAATAATCCACATCAAGATAAACTCATGACCTCAAGTCAAATGACCATTACACTACTATCACAAAGAGATTAATCCACCGGCATTTAAATAATAATCCGTGTGGAATACTCTTGGTCAATCCGATGCACTTATTCTTAATAAGCATCCACATACTCTTATGTGCTAATCTACTAGTGTCATACACTACGATTAGGGATATATATACGAATAAAATATAATTACATCATAACTCCTTATGATTTTACATATAAATATTTTATTCGTTAAATGCCATATTACAAAATATACATAAATATAAAAGTGTAATTTATCCCTAAAATTAATTGGCTTTAGGGCATACACTAACAAGCCCTACGTTGTGCTACTTGCTGAGTATCTCCAAATGACTGATAAATACTGTGACAATAACCTCGCCGGCCGGACTGAGGATTTCCTTTCACAAGTGGCTCTTTCCAACCTCTCTGGTGCGCTGGTTGTTCTCAAATCATGTGAAAATCTTCTTCCCTTGGCCGAAGATCTCAAAATCGTTCAAAGATGTGTTGATGTCGTGAGCTCTAAGGTAGGTGCTACAAATTTGTACTTGTTTTTAACTTTTTATCACGTATAGTACTACATAGTATTAACAGAATTTGGACATATAGTCCTGTATTATTGATGCATGATCTCCTTAAGAACAAGAAAGTTTCCATAAGTAATATAGAAAAATTTTACAATCGCCGTATTATTTTACTTGAAAGAATTATATAGTATAACATCATCTATTTTAAAAATTAACAAAATGATTTTCTAAACTTGACTGTGAACCTTCTCAAAATATAATACCATGCACTTTGTTTCGGAATATTATTGCTTGAACCGGGTGCATGCAATAGTATATAGATCCTTTGATCTTTTTATGGTCTTCTAAGGAGTCAGAATTAAGGGATCCATGACTTAGTGTCAAAGACACGGTCCATTTAAAAAAAAATTTACTTTATTTCATCTATTTTGTTATAGATGACTTTAAAGTCAAACACAAATATTTTATAAAGACTAATTTATATAGATTTTTTTGATTATTCATTAAAATTTTTAATAAAAAGTGAAATTTATATGTGTATTATCAAGGAAAACTTCTAAAATTAGTTGGTAAATCCAACAGATGAGATTTAAAATTTAATACACCGACTAAAACAAGTCTGTCCTAATAATATAATTGAGACAAAGAGAGTAATAATTAGCATTCCAAGGAATTTTCATTTTTTCTGCAAAATATGTTCTCATTTATTGATGATGCATGATCTCCTCTAATATTCTTTGAATGCAGGCGTGTGAGGAGGCGAATTTTCCATGCCGTTCGCCGCCAAATTGGTGGACGGAAGAGCTATCAATCGATTGCTTGGACATAAAATTCTTCGGAAAGGTGATTGCTTCAATGAAGTCACGGGGTGCTAAAGCCTTTACCATAGCTAGTGCTATAGTAACATATGCCGAGAAGTCCCTCCGAGATCTTGTACGTGACCATTCAGGAAATGGTACCAACAAAATCATTCAATATATATCAAACCTCAGAACCCGTCAACGCGAGCTTCTTGAATCCATAGTTTCTCTCTTTCCATCCGAAAAATCCGCTTTCCCAGTTAACTTCCTTTGCTGTCTCCTCAGAGCTGCTATTTTCCTAGGTGCATCAAGTTCTTGCAAGAATGAGCTGGAGAAAAGAATATCAGCTATATTGGAGCATGTTACGGTTGATGATCTTTTGGTTTTATCTTTCACTTATGATGGTGAAAGGCTGTTTGATCTTGAGAGTGTGAGGAAGATTATATCTGGTTTTGTGGATAAGGAAAAGAGTGTTGCAGTCTTTAATGCAGGGGATTTCAGGGAAGTCAGTTCAACAGCTGGATGCTCAGGGTTGCTAAGAATGTTGATGTGTATCTCGGTGAGATTGCTAGTTTTCCAGAGCTTAGCATTTCTAAGATTAATGGGATTGCTGTTTTGGTGCCAAAGGAGGCTAGAAAGATTGATGATGATCTCTATCGGGCTGTTGATATCTACCTAAAGGTGAGCCAAAATGTGGAAATTGTTGCGTCATCTATCGTTTAAGCGCGGTGATATTATATGAAAAGTTCAGAGAAGTGGCAGAAATTTTACGCCATATATGAATTAGAAAATGATTTATAAAATTATAAATTTATTGAATTATTTACAAAATTACTTTACGTGGTAAATTGATAATGAATTATTAATTTTTAATTTTAAATATTCGATCAAATTTTATTTAATTTTATTAAGATATAATGATATATTAGTGACCTTGTCACTTTGACATAAATCGTATCGTGTATCCCAAAAGTCAGGAAGAATCAAATCAAAGTTTCAATGTTCAATAGTTAGATTTTCTCTGTTATTAGATGTTTTGGATTAGGTTAGGTGAGGAGAGTAAATGAAAGACAAATTGCATGTGCCGATAGTGACATGGATTTTGTTTGTCAAATATGTTTAGCTGCCAGATTTTCTGTGTTATTTGGCTTAGGTGAGGAGAGTAAATGAAAAGACAAATTGCATATGCTGACTGTGACATGGATTTTGTTTGTCAAATATGTTTAGCTGCTTGAAAGGGCAAACCTTTTCTTTTGCCTTATGTTTTCTCCTTCTTTCTGTTTTCGTAGACACAAAACTGAATTCAAGAAATCACAGTTTTGACTGAATACTATCTTCGTAAGAGACAAACAGTTAGTCAAGTTTGTCTTATATTTTTATGATGGTTAGTCCAAGACTGAATTGTTTCGGGCTGCAGTGTCAAATTACGAAGTGTTAATCTTCGCACTAACATTCTACTAATTTAAATATGAAATTCAAATTATAAAATAATAAAGTAAATAAATAATCCTCGCCTTAAGGCATAAGAAAATCTTAGAAATATATTATCTTATTTACTATCATGTACTTCAAGTAGTTTTTGTTAAAATAGAATCAACAAACGAATAATTCACTACATGATCATATTCTACATTTGAATTGAAGGATTATATTCATGTAATTCACTATTAATAATTCTCCAAAATAATATGATCAATGTGAGTAATCTATAAGTGCATCATCATACACAACTTTGGGTAAATACGATTGACTGTGGTTCACTTTATCAATAAGGAATAATTATTTTTTTAAAACTATAATGAAGATATTATATTTGTTCAGAAAACTCAACAAGGGAACAACAATAATTCACTTATATAATTTTGCGAGAAAAATGATATACCTTTTGCCAAACATAAAAGTCATTAATGATTATAGAAAATATAATACCTTTGGACAAATTATATTTCTATAAACATGAATTTATCACATATATAAATCACCATATAATAAATTTCATCATAATAAGCTCACTTTCATGACAAATAATTAATCATCACTTTAATTATATCTATAAGAATTTTTAATTTTAAATTGCCCAAAAAACACATTTATATAACTCCATATGCAAAAATTTGAGCCTTTCATAAAACAATTATATTAATTAATATTAGAGTATACAATTATCTCAAAATTTGCACATCACAATAACGATGTACCAATAATAAGTAAACATACATAAAATGGCATATCAAACACTATTATTATAAGAAAACATTGTGCAAGTACCATAAAAGGAATTTTCTTTACTTTTGAATCTCAAGTATGTAATATAATAATAGTTTAAAGTAAATTTATGTCTCACTCTACTTTGTGCTCCTTAACTTGTAGTCAATTCTCATTTTTCATTTCATATTTTATTTTTGGATATATTACTCCCCAAACTCTCACATTATTCTATTTCAATCCAAATTTTAACACCGTTTTCAAAATTAATAGATGTTTCAACTACGCACATCTCGTACCTAAAATAGACATTCATAATTTTTTTAACCTGTATTAAAAATTAAAATCAAAGTAGGCCTATCTAAAAATTTGGGATGTAATGTGACAAAATTTATAATTAAAAGTAAAAAATAAGAACCAATTATCAGTTGGAGATGCAAAAATAGAATAGTTATGACAAGCTCCTTGGTAGAATGTGTGCCTAAAAAAATTATTGGTCTAACATTCATCATTTCTAGTAAATAATATTAATTTTGGAATAAAATAAAATAAATTTAAGAGATTAAAGTGTAATATGTCTAAAACTAAGGTATAGATAATTTGAGAATCTACCACGAATTAAGAAGTGGAAAGTATATTAAACCCGTTAACTTATGCACCCTTAACTCCATAAATAAGGACTCATTAAAATAATAATATACATATGGCAGTTTTGATTATTATTTTGGCTTGTAGTAGAAGTTTTCCTTGGATTGGAGTTCACACTCCCCTTAATATATATCCAAATGCACTTGTATAATGTTCTTGTGGCTCCGTAAATGTATGCGTATTCTATATCTTGTACAGATCTAGATGAGCATATAATACAAGTGCAACTTGTCCAAAGGAATGTCAATGTCGACTTCTAAAGGGTCAAATATTTATAGGACTGTGTATACATGATTGTCTTTTACAACTATGAAATTATAAGAGACAAATGCCTAATAAACATAAATTTATATGAATGTAAAACATACATAGTGAGACTTGGTATTTATGGAATTCAATCCTATTATACACAAAGGAAACGTCTAGGTTACGTACAGAAAAATTTATTATTTCGAATTGAAGTAATATAATGGCTCTTATAAATAGTTTTAATGTCCATTGGATAAGTATTACGGTTCCAAGCATCCTTTTCCATCTGGGTATGAAACCACTATTTTAGTCAAATCTAAAGTAGGAATCACATAACACAACTTTTTTCCATAATACTATCTGTTAAAAAAAAAAAAAAATGATATGAACACCCGATGTAACTTATGAAAATGCATGAATGATACAGCAAAAGTGATCAAATTATGGCTACGGATGGCAATAAGCTATATAAGAGAAAAGTACTTGTATTTCTTAAGGCAACTCAACGGTTATAATAATTAACTGTTCATATGTTAATGAAAATTAATACGATTATAAAAAGAATATGATAAGTAACTCCTACAAGAGGAGAACACACCACCCTACAAGTACACTTGTTGGCCAACTAAAGTATAACATATATCTAAATTGTAGTGGATTATTAATCCCTGTTCTTCACAAATACAAAAGAGCAAATTATGCAAAGCGATAAATGACTATCGATAAAGATGCATAATTGTCAGAAAAACGAAACACCAGAGATGTGAGAAAAACAATCAAATGAAAAATGAGATCATCATTGGGAAACATTTCCCATTTGCAGACAACAAACAAATATCTAGATAGAAACAGTTTATGCCTTAAAAACAAACATTTACTTTATACGATATCCAATCTCTATACCTTTTGTCCTCACTAATTAGAAGACATCACCAACAAAATAGGTAAGATGATTTGTTAGGAAAGATTTACCTGATCAAAAAAAAAAAAAAAAGAGATGTAAAAAAAATATATACTTTGAGTCAAGGGCAGAAATTATATAGAGAAATAGTTAAGTCATACATAATTAAAAAAAAATATAGAAAAGCAAAAAAAAAAGAAAAAAAAGAAAAAAGACTAATTACCATGAACATTCCATAACATAAGGAAGGAAAAAGAAGATAATATAGAATAAAAAAAAAAAACTAGTTAGATGAAGATAACAAATGACCTCTGTTTTTTCCCGAACTTTTTTACCTGTGAAGTCATAGATCAGCCACATTTTCTAATTACAGCTTAAGAAATACTATTAGGGAGAATTACTATACAAAGTACAAAAAAGATTTACATTACATTTCCTAGCTTTGTCAAGTTCTCAACAATGTTAGCAATTTCTGGATCAAGTACGTGTAGTCGAGCATTCAACTACTTGGGTCACTAAATGTCTTTTTTTTTTATCATTTTCATGTCAATACAACCATAAAATCAGAATCTACATAGAGGAGAATTGACAAACTTTTAAAATCAATCAGACTTAATCATATGAAATTTATACAGAGTCACTAAAAATGATTTAAAAGAAATTATTAGTGTACCAAAAAAAAAGTTGGAGAAACCAGCGTCAAAAAAAATATTATCAATGATTAAATAAAAAAATATGACTAGAGAAAAGCCAAGCCAGTACCAATCTTTGATACCAGGTCTTTAGGCTCAAACTGTATAGTTCAACATCTCTTTGCTTGTACATAAACCTCCTTACACTAAATTAACTCCTTTCTTGAATCTTCTGTAATTCAGCCACAAAATTAGGCACAAAAAATATTGCATTATGCTTAACATCAACATTGAACTTGGTATCTGTTAAACAATGGATGTGCAGAATCATTCTGAGTGAAAAGGAGTTAGTAAATTGACACTATTACTCTTTGCAGGGATTTCTGTCTAAAATAGAACAATTAATATGAAATCAAAGTGCACTTACAAATTAAAATGAATTCTAGTATTCTATATTTTCTAGAAATAGATACTTCTTTCATGAAGAAACATAATCACAAAAGGGGAAGCAAACCAACAGAGAAAGTCATCTTACCATTGACATTAACATGGTTACCTAAGTAGCTACAGGTTTTAATTGGATTAGTTTCATTATTGATCCTCAGTATTCAAATAATAATTTAACATACAAAAAGTATAAAAATGTCTCAGATTATTCTATTGTATAGCAGGAAAATATTGATTTCAGAATGGTAGGCAAGCCTAAAATATCACAAATAGCTCAGGAATATGGGGTTTGTTATAAATTTCTTTCATATTGAACACGGCTCAAAGTTGACAGCCTTATAGCCACAATATAAATTTGTCACCAGAAATAACTTAGTTACAAAAAAAGATAAAAAACTAATTATTTTCTTCATCATTAAAATGAAATTATATAATAGAGAACTTTTGTTCTCCATATAATTTGCCATTCTTTTCACCAAATAATGTAAGGTAAATTAATATAATAACTATACAAAAGAAGAGTTTAAAAAATGGAAGGTCAAGGCAAAGGAATCTTTGTTTCTTTTGCTGAAAAAATATTATTACAAAGATATTTTCTTATTCACATTTTTAATTTCAACTTTGGAATTTAAGAGTACAAAAGTAAAACACCCATTCACTTAGATGACATAAGTTTGAAAAAATTTCCAACAAAACTATGAAACACCAAAATAACTTTTCAACTTCTGATCGACTTCATTTTTTTAATTTTTGTGGAATATTCTTTTTTTTTTTGGAAATAAAGTTTCAGCAACAAATAAATGGGCGATAATTCTTTCATCCTCAGGCAAGAGAAAATTTCGAGAATAGCATAAAGGGGTGAGAAGAAGCAACAAGTAATGATTTACGCATAACAATAGAGAATTAAACTAAATTATCTTAGAATAAGAACATGAAACTCATTTTTGCTGAAAATGTACTTCCAAAGTCCATAAAACAACAAAAACGTCTTACTTGTTTTATTGCACTACCAAGCATTCTTCAATTTTCAACAGGTTCACTATAACTTTATTTTTCTAGCAAATACCCTGAGACACATAAGAAAGACGTCAATATAGTTACAAGAAAAGAAAGAGAAAAAAAACATCAATTCAAAATGAGGCATAGAAAATTAAATGGAGATCAAATACTTGTCAATTAAAATCATCAAAAGGCTTGGTATTTGTGAAGAACAATAAAACATATTACCTTGTTCTAACCCTATCACCCATCATTATTCAAGTTTCTATGGTATGTTTTCTAATTATTTGATTTAATCCAAAAGGAAGATGAAGCACTCTACTGAACAAAAGAATTGTCAAGAAACATCTTGACAGATTTGGATGATAATTAAAAGTTCATATTGAATAACCATGAGATGCTCATATCCATCCAAATTTACTATAGAATCTTCTTTTCTAATTTTTTAAGAGAATCCGAATATTATGCTGATAACTTTCAACCTTTCAAGTAGAAAATAGATAGTAATGAACCATAATTGGCTAATAAATAAGTGAAATTTAAACAAACAAAGAATGTAGAAACATTACTGGAACATAGAGAAAACCCGATGTCCAAACAGAGATAGAAACCACGCATTTCAAGAATGGAAGCTCCATAAACCCATCTTGGCTATGAATGTTTATCAAATTCCAAAATTGCTAGGCTAAAACCAAATTGTTAAGACACAAATGCACTGATTTTTTTCAACTTCCTTGAATCAGGAAAGGATATGTGCACTAAAATGGTACAAAATCAAACCACAAAACTAAGAAATAAAAGCTACCTCACTAAAAAAAACAACTTTTTGTTCCACAGTTCCAAACTTCCTGTTTTCCCACTTCGGATCTCTCTCCATTTGTTGTCGATTATTTACCCAACAACAAAAATTCATCAAAAGTCTTAATATATAAACTGAGAACTCAAAAATGGATTGGCAAAACATTTTGCAAATGAAAAATAAAAAGATATTAAAGTTAAGGTAAGGAAAGGGCAGGTGAAAAAAAAAAGGTAGGTGATGAGCTGAGCGATCATACCACCACCGACACTGGCTAGCTCATTGATCAAAACCTACACATTAAAAGGAGAAAGAAATTAATAGAAACCTTACAGAGAAGAAAGTGAGAGATGTTTTTTTAAAAAACTAGAGAGAATATATGAGATGGACAGATCTGATACCGAATCGCCTGCAGATTCTTATAAGAACATCTTCCTCACCTGCATATGCAAAGAAATAAATAAATAAATAAAGGGCCAAAAGAGGTACTAAAAAAAAAAATGAAACATCAAAATTTCACAAACATATGAAAATATCAAACAAGAGGGTAGAGATTTTGAGTAAAAAATAAATCCATTTAATAGAAAGTTAAGTGCAGAAAAATAAAAGGAAAGAAAAAAAGTAGGCAAAGCTTACCTAATGAAGATAGGTGAAAAAAAAGAAGAAGAAGAAGAAAAGAATAAGGGGAACGGGAGAGAGCTACTAGAAGAAAGAAAAAGAAACAAATTAGGAGAAGAGAAGAAGAGGAAGAGAAAGAGAATGATGGGAAGGGAGATAGACAAAGTAGCAGAAGACAAGAAAGAAATGGCATGCGACAAATGATTCAGAAGAATGGTACCCTCGAGCCCATCGCCCTCGTAGCTAGAATTCCAAATTTATCCCTACCATAACTTGTATTTTGTCTATTTTATCCTTGAAAATTTTTGGCTCCAAAAGTAGGATGACGAAAGTTTTGGAGATAGTGTTTGCGCTTTCTATCTATTGTTAAAAAGATGCAACCTCAAGTGAAAAGTAAACTTTAGGTAGGTCCTGCTACACATTAAGTCAATTTTAGCCATCTTAATTGGAAATACGTAGGTAAACCCTATTTATATTTCCACATATAAATTTTGTAATACAGATCAAATTTTATAGAATAAAGAGTTAATGACATTAATTGATATAAGTAAATTTTATAAAATTTAATCCTGACCACAAGGTTACAGGTGGACACTAAAACTAGATTTACGTAGGTATTTTGCATAAGTATGAATTTTGTTCACGGGAATCATTCAAATAATTGGTACTTGATAAATATTTTTGGGTATGGTATCATATTGAAATATTATTATTTATTATTTATTAGTTAAAACCTTTTTCCTCACCTTCTTTTGCTATATGTGGCCACTATGGCACCACTATCCATAAACTACTCCACAATCATCACCTCATTTTCGTAATCTATTCATTGTTACTACAACTTCCTCTAATTTATTTATTGACAACCATTTTAAAGAATCGTCAAATGTTGTTGCTAAGAGGAGGGGATGAAGAGAAAAGAGGAGAAGGGGGATTTCAGGAAGAAGATGGAATAGGGGTGGAGAGTTGCAAGCGGAGAGGAAGGTTTCGAGAGGAATGAGGAGAAAAAGGAGAGGAATGAGACAAGAGTCTTTCTAGAGAATGAGGGGAAGGAGGGCTATTGACATGAGAAGGAAAGGAGAAAAGAGATTAAAAAAAATATTTTTTACCTTACATTTGAGAATCAACACTAAGCTCCTCAATTCACTTAGGTATGGGGAGTGGTTGATTTTTTGGGTATGATTCTAAAATTTCAATTCTCATACCCGATACTTAAGCAATAAATATGGATTTTACTTCCATTCGTGATTTCAAAACCCTCCAACCAAACAACCACTAAAGTTATATCATCAACAGATCCACCAATTTTGCATCAAACTGTAACATTCATATGGTTAAATTTTTTTTATTTCTAATAATTTATCCAAAATTTAATGACAAAATAAATCAAGAACAAAATGTAATTATAGATCTACAAGTTATAAAATTCAACCTAAACTTTTGATCCGCATATTAGACATGATAGAATGTTTAATATGGATTTGTAAAATCACAAAATACAAAGTTAGGACATACTTCAAGAAATTAAGTATATGTGCACTTATCTTTTCAATAAGCATTCACATACACTTATGTGCACATATTATATTTCGAATAAAATATAATTACATTATAACTATTTATGATTTCATATATATATATATATAGTTTATTCAAAAAATGTCATATTACAAAATATATATAAATATAAAAGTGTAATTTATTTATAAAATACATTGACTTTAGGGCATACACTAACAAATTTTCACTTGCACTAAAACTAATCATTCATGTACTTAAAATCGAATGAGTTAACATGACTCTCATGTTTATTCTGGTATAAGGTTTTAGTGAACAAATCAGCAGTTTTATCATCCGTGAGTATCTTTTCTATCTTTACTTTATTTCTATCAATGATTTCTCTAATCAAACGATAGTGCCGTAATACTTATTTAAATCGCTGATGAGACCTAATTTCCTTTGCTTGTGCAATAGCTCCATTGTTATCATAATACAAGAGGATAAGATCACTAATTGAGGGAACCATTCCAAGTTCAGCCACAAACTTTCTTACGATCCAAATTGTCTCTTTTGTTGCTTCTGAACTTGCAATGTATTCGATTTTCGTTATAAAATCAACCGTGGTGTCCTGCTTAGAACTTTTTCAACTGACCGCACCACCATTAAGAGTAAATAAATATCCAGATTGCGACTTGCTATCATCCTTATTAGATTGAAAGTTAGGATCTGTGTATTCACAAACTGTCAATTCTTGCCCACCATAGATCAAGAATAAATTTTTAGTTCTTCTTAAGTATTTAAGAATATTCTTGACTGCTATTCAATGATCACTCCCTGGGTTAGATTTAAACCTGCTCGCAACACTTATAGCATAGTAGATATCGGTTCAAATATATAACATAGCGTACATTATAGAACCTATAGCCGAAGTGTATGGAATCTTTTTCATACTATCTCTTTCAACATCTGTTTTAGGACACATGTGTTTAGAAAGGTAGAGACTGTGAGACATTGATAAGTAGCTATTATTTGATTGAGTAAGACCAAGCAACCTTTTAGATTTTATCTAGTCTATAGATCCTCATATAGGTTGCCTCTCCTGAACAACCATACCTTTATACTTTGAAGTATAGGTATGTCATTTCCTATCAATAATATGTCATCCACATAAAATATCAAGAAAATAATGACGCACCTACTAACCTTCTTGTATACGTAAGGTTCATTCTCATTTTTTATAAAATCAAACTTTTTGATTGTCTCATCAAAACGGATGTCCCAACTCCTAGAATGTTATTTTATTCCATAAATAGACCTTTGTAACTTGCATACTTTGTTAGGATCTGTAGATGTAAACCCTTCAACTTGTATCATATACACCTCTTCTTGCAAATTCTCATTAAGGAATGCAGTTTTTACATCTATTTTTCAAATCTTATAATCATAATATACAGTTATAGCAAGTAAAATTCGAATAAATAACAATATTGCAATTAGTGAAAAAGTTTCATCAAAATAAACTCTTTATCTTTGTATATAATTAATGATGCCTATCATGTATTTGGTCTCAATCTTTTCATCGAGCGTGTAATAGTACTTTTTGTGTTATGCCAATTGGACTAGATTTTCATCGACCAATTATATCTATGAATATTGCCATTGGAAGTAAGAACGGCCCTTATAAAAGCAGTAGAAGAATGATGGGTACAAACCGACAAAGTGGAAGTGCAATTAGACTGTCAAACTGTGTGGTTTAAAGAATTTAGGAGGGCTACTGTGATGGTCCGTCCAGATGCACTTTTTCTTTAATTAAAAGAGAACGTTACACATTTAGTCATAGTTTGGCAAAATTTATCAATAAATTAGTAAAGGATGTCGAGTGAAAATTAAACTTTTCCTCGTGGCCGAGTCATTTGGCACAAACTGATTTAGCGCAATTGCTCAAGCTGGTAGTTATAATGCTACGTTTATGGTTGGGGCAATTTTTAAGATTATGGCAATTTTTAAAATTTATCGAATAAATGTGATCGTTTGATAATGATTTTTTGAAATTATAACTCTCGCATACGCACTTTTTAATCATTTAGTATGTAATCAAATAGAGTCCATTTGTTTTTTTAGTTTAAAAATAATGGGTAATTACACCTTGCTTTCCTAAACTATAGAAATATAAAGTTTGTCCCCCAAATAACACTTTTCCTCTATTATCAATATTAAAATTATTAAAATAATCTAATTAAACAAATAAAATACCTGGAACTATATTTTAATTTTTATGCATTTAAATTTTGATAGTGATGTGATAATTATTTAAAAATATCGAAAATAAACTATATAATATTGCTATGTAACCTATGTCAATGCATTTTTTGATGTCAGATATAATAAAATTGAACAGTTTTTCACATTTTCACTCCTTAAAATCCAAAATATCAATGTGTTATTATATTATATATATTTTTTAATTCTTTTAAACTATCAAAAATTAATAAAATATCTGAAAAATCAAAATATGACTAAGGTTATTTTAGTCAGTTAACTAAATTTTCTTGATTTTTTAAAATTTTTAAAGATGATTAATGGGAATAGGAGAAGCTAAAATATATATTTCTATAGTTTAGGGGGCAAAGTGTAATCACACTTCTTATAAGGTGTAGGAGGACCATTTTGCAATTTTTTTAAAAAAAAAAAAATTAAAGCAAAGTGAAAAATCTAAATTGATTTCGCAATTGCAAATTTCGCACTTTGCAAAGTGTAATTACACTTTGCCCCTGAACGATAAGTGTAATTACATTTTACCTCCCTAAATTATAAAAATATATACTTTTCTCCCGATTCACATTATTCATCTTTTAAAAATTTTAAAATATCAAGAAAATTTAGTTAGATGACTAAAATAACCTTAGTATCATATTTTTATTTTTCATGTATTTTATTGATTTTTGATAGTTTAAAAGAATTAGGAAAAAAAAATAAAATATAATAACACATTGATATATTAGACTTTAGGGAGTAAAAATGTGAGAAATTGTTGAATTATATTATATCCAACATCGCAATATGCACAGAATAGGCCAAATATTAAAAGTATAAACTACTAAGAGGCTCATAGAAAAATCTCAAATTTTAATAAAAATTATTCTACCACTCAGTTAAACATTCATATTTGAAATAATATAAAATGAAATCCAAACATTTCAAAATTTTGACCAAGAAACACATTGATATAAATTATATTGAAATATTATATAGTTTATTTTTGCTTATTTTTAAATAATTGTCACATCACTATCAAAATTTAAATACATAACAATCAAAATATAGTACCAAGGGTATTTTAGTTATTTAACTGGATTATCTTAATAATTTTAATATTGGTAATAGATAAATAGTATCATTTGAGGGCAAACTGTATATATTTATAGTTTAAGGGGACAAAATGCAATTACCAATATAGCTTAAGGAGCAAAGTGTTATTGTTCCCAATTTTATTTTATTTTTTTAATTTTTAATATGGTGATTTCACACTTTTAAAGTGCGAAATTACCATATTAAAAATTATAAAAAAAAAAAAAAAGGGACCAAAGTTGATTACGCACATTTCAATTTGATTATCAATGCACTTTCAAAGTGTGAGAGTTATATTTCAGAATATCCCTAACAAACTGTCACATTTGCGCGATAAATTTAAAAAATTGTCATAATTTAAAAAATTGGCCATGGTTGGGAGAAAAAAAATTGTATATATGAACATTGGCTTGTCACAGCATTTACTTAATTGAATTTTATATCTTGGAAAAGATTAGTCACTATAGTTGCGTATGTTTTAAACGGAAAATATTTAGATAGATCCGATTTTTTACTCTACCTGTAGATTCTGCGGTCAAAATTAAACCTTAAAGAATTTTGCTTACATCAACTGATGTCATAAATTCTCTAAAATTTAATCCACACCACAGTGTCTATAAGTGGGATCAAAGATCGGATCTACTTAAGTCTTTGCCATGTTTAAACAACTCAAAAGATGATGACAAGTTCTCCGTGAAATTTGTTTCTTTGTCTTTCAAGTTTTTTATTTTTTTTAGGGATAAATACAGTAGACCTCCTTAAGGTTTAGGCTGTTTTATAAACTAAATTTCTTAACGTTACTGCTTTCTCACTCTGTCCCTTCCGTCAGCAAAGGTGAAGGTATAGTCCGGATGTACCATTCGAGGTGTACTTTTCATCTTAATTGTAGGCATCATGACATTTACACATAAGGATGCTATGTGCACTTAGCGAGTTCACCCGGGGACCTCACTAGTTTACTGCTTGGATCCTCGCTGCCTTTTGGCGTGCTATCTTCGATCAAGGTAACTTCTTTGGTTCTTTTTCAGTTCCATCAACGAAACTGAGAAGATAAAAGATCTTGTACGACTATTAAAAAGTCAAAAAGACCCTTAGACATTACAAAAATATATAAAAGTAACCCCTTTAAGTTTATTATATTTGTCATTTTAGTCCCTAATTCAAGTTTGATATCAATTTCTACTACTTTAATCATTAATCAATATAAAATACTGTTAAAACAACTGAAAATATAATGATGTTCACCAACACCCGTGGTTTTTAAAAATACTTGTGAAAAAAATTTAAATATCAAAAATTTCCTAACACTTCCGTTATTTTTTGATCTTTTTATTATATTTTATTTTCATATAAAAATAAAATTTTAAATATATGATACTTATAACCATCTATTAAAGTTATATCAGTCTATTTTCCTTTTGCTTTTCTTTATGTTTATTTAAAATAATTTTCTTCTTACTTTTTTCCTTTGTTAATATAATTTAACTAATACCTAAATTATACAAAGGAACTTTATCATATAAATAAAAATTAAAATTAAAATAAATTAGATGAAATACCTTTAATAATTAATTAAAAATTTAAAATTAATTATTTCATCGTATTTTTAAATTTTAAATATTGAAGAAAGTATAATTCGAGAATTAGAATATTAGTAATTAATTTGGAGCATATTTATATTTTTAACAATATTGATAACATTATTGAATTTTATTTTTATCTCAACGTATTAAATGTTACAAAACTTACTTAAGAGAGTAAAGTGATATTTTGCTTAAATCTCAAGGAGGTTTATCGACTCAATTGATCTTTATACAAATTTAGCTTTTTGAAAAAATTGATCTAAAGTGGAATTACATTTGACCATTAATTAAAGAGGTAAGTGAAAAACAATAACGTTTGAGAATTTAGTGTAAAACAGTCCAAAATTTAAGAAAATTTACTAAATTTAACCCAATTTTTTATGTGAGTTTATTAGGAACGAAGGGAGGCACACTAATGTTGGTTTGACATGCTTATTATCTAAGTTGGAAAAGTTAAAGTTGCTTATGACCCATTAACGTACGGAAATTGTATACGTTAAGTATATGATCTTACAGTATATTTCGTGATTCATATTTATCTACACCCGTTAACTTGTGAATAAAATATTATAATTTTTAATATTTTTTAAAAAAATTAAAATATATAAATAAATATAAATTACAAATTATATAATAGAACTATATACCTTAATCCATTGAAAATTTTTTCTGTACGTATAGATTAAAAAATGTTGAATGGTCATAGGCATTGTTAATATTGTATTATTATGTTATATGAAAGATGCGACTATTGTTAATAGTGTTATGTTATATGAAAGATGCGACTAGATTGTGCCCATCATGCGTGGGAAAAATTTAGGTAGATTCGATTTTTGATTCCACTTATAAATTTTGTAGTGTGGATTAAACTTTAGAAAATCTATGACATCAGCTGATATAAACAAGATTTTTTAAAAATTTAATTCTGATAACAAAGTTCATAAATGGGACAAAAAATTAAATCTATCTAAGTATTTTCCATTATTCAATACTTCTTAATTGGACGTTACAGATTTTTTTTAGCTCATTATTATCTGTACTAATCTCTTATTTTGTCTTAACGTGCTTTAATTTATTCAAAAAATGTGATGGGAGATAAAAGATCTTATGCCTGAAGCGGGCCAAGTGAATAAAACAATAAATGAACCCCCAACGCCTACAATAAATAAATAAATGAACCCCCTAAGATTTCTAATTGGGGTATTGAAAAGAAAATTCTTTAAATTTAATCATTAAGTTGTCGTTGGCACAACCGTTTTTTTAGACACAGGGTAATCCAATGTTGGCATAATACCATGTAAGAGCAGTAGTAACATCACGTGATATTGAAAGTGAAGGACATCCAAATAAACTCTAGTTATAATTCTATTGAATAAATTTTAAGTTCACAGATGATATCAAAAAATAGGATAAAGAATTTGAAATATAAAAATTATTGAATTGATATATTCAAGAAATTTTGAAAGGTCATATTCCTATTTTCGTAAGATGATCTGGCAAGGTTTATAGCTGTCATTGAATTATTATTAGGTATCGTAATAATTGTTCATAATTAATGAGAGGAATAAATTTAGAGTAGGTGACCCACTTTACTACAAATAAATGATTATAATTCCCGTATTAGTGGGCCACTCAATCCAAATAAGGACTTCTCTTGAGCAATTACTAAAATATTTAGTAGTTGTTAAATGACAAAATTTATGGTAGTCATTGAGTAACTACTAAATATTCTAATAGTTATTGGACGTGTATAAACACCGAGAAGAACCTACTTGGAATGAGTTGTCTTTAAGTTACTACAAAATACGGGGGTCATATTTCCCCAATTAGTTAGCAACTCATTTTAAATAGGAGGTTTCTATTGATTCTTGAACAATAATTAAGTTGCCTAATAATCATTAAATGGTCAAACCAAAAGCTAATGATGCAAATAGTATTCAATGTAACTTTGTCTAAGCATGCGAACCATTTTTTTTTAAAAGTACCATGCATGCGAACTCGCTAAGTGCACATAGCTCCTTATGCTACTTGAGTCTTGTATTTTATTAAGATTGAATAAGGGAGTACAAGAAATCTTGTGCTTTCCGTTTGCACTAGAATATTGAACTTTACTAATATAAAGGTGCTTCATTAATTCCGCTACCGTGTTAGTGGGTAATTTATCTAAAACAAAATTTAATAATGTAATGATAAATCTTATAAAAACTCCAAAATGTGAAAACTTGATTTATAATAAAAGTTTTATAGGGGAATTTTCATTTAGGTACCGTTGGATAATCATTTCGTTTATTTAAAAAATTTATATAATATAAAATTTTAAAGCACATAATATTAAATTATACAAATTTTAAAAGTACAATAAAATAATTCAGTTACGAAATTTGATAAGCCATGACACATGTGTTATCAAAGCACCCTATATACTAAATGTAATTGATTGGAATGAGAGAAGCAACTGGCTTAAAGGAAAAGGTTAAAAGACAAAAATATCAGAAACAAAATTGGAAAAAAATGCAGACGGATGACTCAGCGCGAGGAAAACGAAGCCCCTTGAAAAGCAAGAAATCAATAATTAATGATGCCTGTCATGATATTTGGTCTCATTTTCATCGATAGAACGGCCCTTATAGAAGCAGCAGAAGAATGGTGGGACAAATTGGAGGTGCAATTATACTGTCAAATTGTGGTGAGAAGAATTTAGGTAGGATATTGTGATGTTCTGTTCAGATGCCCTTTTTCTTTTATTAAAAGAGAAGGTAACGCACTTAGTCACAGTTTACAAAATTTACCAATAAATTGGTAAAGGATGTCGAGTGAAAGTTAAACATTTCCTCGTGATCAAGTAATTTAGCACAAGCTGATTTAATACAGTTACTCAAGCTGGTAGTTATAATGCTATTTGTTATGGTTTGGGGAAAAAAATTGTATTGGATATTTAGTGCAGTCATTTCTTTAACTACCCATAACATTTCATTTACCACTAATAAAGTACTTTTTTTCCCTCTTCCTTAAATTCCTTCTTATCACCAATATTTATTTATTTATTCTTAAAAAGGTTGGGCAACACCAACACCAGTCCCGCTAGCACAAATTATGACGTGAGTTCCATCACTTGAGTAGACCTTAGGCAGGCACCCACCAAATTATAACGGAGGTCACCAATCTAGGTCATGGACCTTGTTGATCACCCATTGACCCCGGGTAAATATTACCAATATTTATTTTATTTGTACATATGTAAGGTGCATCACATGTGATAATTCTAGTTTAACAGAATGCAAATTCTTTAATACATAAATAATTATTTATGATTTTAAACCATATTATAACAGGTAGATGAGTTGTACATACATCAAATGTGTCTCGACCAATAGTTTATTAATTACTGAGTACGTGACAATTCCTTTTGTTCTATATAGATTTATAATTTATACAAAAAGACAAAAATTTGTCGAGTGCCTTTTTTTTTTTTCTAATTTTATGGCTATGATAAACGGAATTATTTTATTGTTTAGTATAAACATTTATACTAAAAATGATCATTTACAAGACTACAGTACAAGACGTCATGTCAATAATAGTGCACCAGAAAAAATTCTACTAAATCATTAATACTATCTAATTTTAGATATTTAGTCGAATTTCGTTTATTCTTATACAAATTTAGTTACAAGTAGGTAGTCATGCAAATTAGAAGAAAAGATTAAGTCATGCATTTCCTTTGGCAATTATCTGTAGGCCGTTACTAAGGAATCATTCAAAATGTGAGAACTGCATAGAAGTCCATTTATGGCGCTCTAATCGGCATTGCTCAACTCTCTCTTTCCACATGAAATTCCCTATGCATATCATCACGTCCCCCATTCATAGGAACTAGTAATTAGAATCAATTCGGTTTCTTGTTCCCAGCTAATGACATAGTAATTGGCACCCAATATTATCAGATATTATTAATAAAGCAAAACAAAACATTTTGTGAAATTGTATAAGAGAAATCTAAAAATGGCGTCATCAGGGAAATCACCAAAAGAGGAGCATCCAGTGAAGACCTTTGGATGGGCTGCCAGAGACTCATCTGGGGTCCTTTCCCCCTTAAAATTTTCTAGACGGTATTTTTCAGAATACTTCGGGTTTTTTTTTTTAATTTAAAATTGTGCTATGTGAATAATATCAGATTGGATCCAAATCAAGTGCTTCAATCTGTTCATTGACTGAATCAAAGATGATCAAGTAACGTACTTATCATCTTTTCTAGCTCTCTAATATATTTGTAATAAGTGATGGGGTAAACGTACAAATTAGAATAGATAGAGTAACCAAGAGTTCCATATAAAGAGATTGTTTATAACCCTATCTAGTTTTTAGAGATTCGTCCTCATCCTTGTTTGTAGTATTTTTTTCTTTAATTAATATGGGTCAATATTTAGTTAATGCTTATAATATTTTTGTTGTTAATGTATCAATAAGAATATTCTAACATAGAAGTCTAATGTAATGGAGTTATGCCAAATTGGTTAATTCTTACTTTAAAGTTTTGAATTTTTATCTTTTACTTTGGAAGAAAAGAAATAACCAACAATGTTGACTCAAACATTTTGCTTTGAGAGAAATATTTTTTTAGAACTATTATAAATTACTAAACGCATATTTATAATATTTTTTTTATTAGGAGTGAGAATAATTTACTATTTTTCTAAATCATTATTTACCAAATGGTGTGTGGTGTGAGATGAAGATTTGGAATGGTGTGTGCTGTGAGATCAAGCAGAGTGAGATGAGTTAACGTATTACTAAAGAATCGATAATATTATGTTATAAATTTAATTTGAATAAAAAAATTTCAATAATTAATTGACTTTTTTACACTTCTGTCCCCAAGACCACGACCGCCCCACCTGTTACTTCTTTGCTGACCTGGTTAACCTTTGATTAGCTATTTGAAATGCGTAACAATTGCACACTGTCGTACGGTGGACAATGGACACACTTGGTCTAGGTCACAGCAATATATAAACAAAGTGACACATGGGCTGGCCACTGCATTTTGACCTTGACCTCCCACTATCCCCTTTTCCCGAAAAATTATTATATAGATCTAATTTATGATGTATGTCATAAATTTTTTAATTTATGTAAGATTACGTTATTTTATAAAGTAAAATATAATGATATGGCTTTACATGAACTAAAGATTTCCGGTAAGAATTTTTCACCCCAAAAAAAAAGACATTCCCTTTCTGTTCCTAGTATGTTTTTAATGAAGTTACTATCTAAATTTTGATTTTTTTTAGTGTTATTCAAAATGTATTTGGTAGGCTTAATTTTACTTTATTCTCTTAATGTTTAAGATAATTATCACTTTAATTCTTTAGTTCTTAGACGCTTGAGTCATTAGATTAATGGTCAAAGTTAACAATGTTAAAATTTCATTCTAAAATAATATTTTTATTCTCAAATTAGATGTGTGGACAGTAAACTCCAAAATATCTTATTTTCTTTCCATAAATAGAGTTTCACAAAATTTAAGATATGATAATAATAATAAACAATTATTGAATCATATCAACAAAGGAGAGAGAGAATAAATCAAATAAAAATGAGAAAAAATAAGAAGAGAGAAAAGGGTACTTTTATCAAAAAAAAATAATGAATGTTTGAAAAGATTTAAGTGCCAAAAAAATAATGTTAGAAATTAAAGTAATAGTAACTCTAAATTTTAAGAGGGTAAATTAAATTTACCCTATTTCGTATATGTTGCACAATTTATTTTTGAGTCATTATGTGTCTTTACTGAGTTGGATAGGAATGCATTTAACTCTTTCCTTTTGTTGTAGGAAAGTAATATTCATTAACTTGATTTTTAATTATCATTTAATTCTCTTGTATTAAGAATAACTAACTATTCGTTTATCTTTTTAAAAGAAAATTTTGACTTGTCTTTACCCCTATTCATTATAATCTTTTTTTTGAGATTTAAGGAATTAATTACTTTATATTTATTGTTAATTATGTAATATTAGTATTAATAATCTTTTCAATTTAAGTCTTTTAAACCAATTGTTTTGCTTGACCCACAAATCACTGACAATCTAAAATCTAGATGTGTAAAGAAATGTTGTTTAGGAAAAAACTGTTGAGGAAAAAGCATTAAAAATTAGCTCGTTTATAACTATTACAACAAATTATTAATTACCTCATCAAATATGTTCTTGTTCAATAAAATAAAAACAAATCCATCACATATGTGATATGTGCTAGTTTGAGCATTAATTTCTTCAAAATATCTACTTAGGGAAAGCAAAGTTAACATGGCATTTAATATTTTTTGAAAATTTTTATTTTTGTCAGGAGCAACTACTGGATATGTTCAGTAGTTACTTCTTAACCAATAGGAGCCTACCATTTCGAATGTAGAGTGCATTTTTTAAATAGGATATCTCTCTTATTTTCAAAAAATATGAACCCCCACTTCAACTACTGATCGACATAAAATTTCTCATGTTTTTCTCCCGTTCTAAACTTCTTTAGTCGCCTACCTACCCATCTCCCGTTCTAAAATTTCTGCCATTTACATATGTGCACATAAGTGTATGTGAATGCTTATTGAAAATAAGTGCATCAGATTGACTCCCTAAAATTATTTCACACGGATGATTATTTGCTAGTAGATTAATTTCTTTGTAATAGTGTAATGATCCTTTGATTTGAGATAATGAGTTTATCTTGATTGTGAATTATTAGATTTTTGATCTATTAGTTGTTACTCTTAATGAATCGCACATGCTATAGAATTCGGGTATAATATGATTCATGATAAAATAAGATATGACCAATAGAAGATTCATCACTCCTCATAATAGGAGAATATATCCCAATATAGCCACTTCTTGAAATACAATTATGAAATATTTGCGTAAACTAGAATAGAATTAAGAGTGTTTTAAATTTTATTTCAAGAGAGTTGTATTTTAGAAAGAAGTAAATTGATTAGTTCAATAATAATTAATAGGGATACAAGTTAGTGAAAGGATAATAATTACACAGAAACTAAATCACAGTGGGTGATGTAGAACCACTTGACATATCTCGACACTTGAGTGCTCATGATACTTTGTTAGAAATCAATTTTGATCTATAACTGTAAATTAATTAATTAAAAAATTAATGATAGTATTAAAGATTTTTAATTTATCTAATTCTAATTAATTTGGAATTATAATTTATATTTATTACTAATACATTGAGAACCTAAAGGGTCACATACTTAAGAATATTTAATTCAAGATTAAAATGATTTGATAAATATGAGATACTTATATATTAATTGCTATGAGACAAATTAACTTTTTGAATTTAATTGTAATAAGTTATATATATCTTAGGAGATAATATGTAATACATATTAAAAGTTCTAATAATTTTATACTTATTCATATGTCTTAACCCAAATTGATTAGAATTAATTTAATTTTCTAAACCCAATTAGATTGGGATACTAAAAATTATAAGGGAATTCTACAATTCATTTTAGAGAATCATTCTCTTAAGTTTAAGAGCTTGTACAGTACAAATTTTTTAAGTACATAATGTTGTACTTATAAGCATTCAAAATATGTCTCTTATAATGATTTTTTAAAAAAGATCATAGAATTTTTTTAAATTATATTTTATATATATATATATATATATGACTAGTACTTAAAAAAAAAAAAAGACAGAGAGACATATAGATTTGATAAGTACTAGTACGGCTTATTAAAGAGCCGTGAACAAAATCTCGAAAAATGTGAACGTTACGTTTAAGAAAAAGGGAGAAAAAAGAAAAATAATTGTAGAGCTGACTGGATACTTGTGCAGCTTGTAGATTAACATTTCAAATATATTAAAAATTTTATCGTAATTTTAAAATATAATTTTTATATTTTTTTTATATTACGCATAAATTAATCAAAATTATCTATAATAAAAAAATAAAAATTTTACATTACGCTACATTATTAGTTATTTAGTTTCTCACGGACATAATAAAGATTTTTTTTCACATATGAGGAATTCTTCCTATTTCATTACTGGAGTTACTGCATTCCAGATTTTCATATTTCAGTTTCTCAATGGAGCAAAGGCAAAGTTACATTACAGCTTCACTCTCTCCCCTTCCTAAATGACAAGACTTTTATTTTATTTTATTGGTACAATATGAAAGATCTTCATGCCACAGGCGCGAAATTAAATCTGCCCAGTAATGAGAACCTGACTCAGCGTGGCAGCTTTGGTACCCCACTGGATTAAGGAGCTTTCAAGGTGTTGGCAACATCGATGACAAAGCGATACCTAACATCACCTTAATTGCAAGCCGCTCCAGAGCTGTATTCACATCTTCTATGGAGACAACCTCAATATTTGCAGTGATGTTATATAAGAGACAGCGGCAAGATCAACTCAAAATATGAGTTTCTGCTATTCCTCCGGGTTACTTAATGTCCTCATGTCTGGTTAGTGGTTTAGTTTTTTAAATAGTTTTGAACTTCAACCAAAAATCACAAGTATAAAAGGCTGCACAAAATTCATAAGAAATGAAGACATTATAGTTTCACTTACCCATAATTAGAGGAGTAGTTGGAAGCTCAAGTGGCTCTGGTGGTGCCCCTACCGTGATGAGCTTTCCGTGGTACTTGAGCAGACCAAGCAAAGGTAAGAGGGGGTGCTTAGCAGAGACACAATCAAGAATGCCATCCAATGTGCCAGCAGCTGCCTGCCAAAAGGTATTCAAGTGATCCAACCATGAGAAAAAAGATAACAGTAACGATAACAATAAAGGAATACTATCTAGTTAAAGATAAGAGACTTTCAACAGTAAGCACTGTACCTGCATCTCATCTGCATTTCGGCTCACCAAAAATGCATCTGCTCCAAGAAGGTTAAGAGCTTCTTCCTTCTTATGTTCAGAAGTACTGATAACCGTCACCTTTGCACCCAATGCTTTTGCAAACTTGACAGCCACATGACCAAGACCACCAAGGCCGTTAATTCCAATGTGGCTTCCTGGTTTGCCAATGCCATAGTATTTCATCGGACTGTACACAGTTACTCCTGCACAGAGTAATGGTGCACCACCATCAAGTGGCATGTTCTCCGGGAACCGAATGATGAAGTGCTCATTGCAGACCATTTCATTAGAATAGCCTCCATATGTTATGGTTCCATCAAAATTTGGAGTGGCATAGGTCAGCACCATTTTTGGACAATAGTTCTCCAGGTCTGCAGTGCAATTCTCACAAGTGCGGCACGAACCAACCAAGTACCCAACGCCCACTTTATCTCCAACTTTGACTTTTGTCACCTTGCTAAGCCAACCTCTGTAACTTCACCAACAATCTCATGCCTGCAATGGTCAACAGACAATCAATGAAAATAGTTTCATAACTTTCATAGAGAAATGTCAAGCACAATTGGAAGTGATTAATGCAAAATGCAACATTGGGCTCTGATTAGATAGGAGAAATTAGAGTACACGCAACTAATATGGCTAGAACAATGATTTCAGTATTAAACTTATACATGGAATATAGATCATTATCAGATACGGTATCTAAGTCTTACCCTGGCACAAGGGGATAGGTAGAAAAGCCCCATTCATTCTTGAGGAAATGAATGTCAGTGTGACAGATCCCACAGAAGAGTACCTTGAATCTGACATCATCCTCGAGTGTTGCCCTACCAAAATATACACACTATGTCAGTAAACATAATTTCTGCATATCCCACAAAAGAAGCTTTGCTTATCCTGCAATAGTTGGTAGGGGAACACATTTTGATATGAAGATATCAATATTTATAAAGCATAAGATGGTGAGAACCGAATTCGCTAAGCTGGTTACATGGAAAAAGCTCTGAATAACAAAATTTACTGTGCCAAGTCAGGTTGACAAGCTTAAACGTGCATGTCAATTTACGTTTTCGCTAAGAGTAAAAAACAGAGCAGCAGCAGAATAACATCCAAAAGTTAAGTATGAACATTCTAATTACACGTCTGAAGTTCAAAAAATTGTTGGAACTCAAAGAGCTCTTGCTTAACATAGAAGCACATTAGCATCATTAGCTGATTCATTTGACCATCTAAGTCATCAAACTAGAAACAGAGAGTGTAACACCAGAGACAAATTGGCCCAACAACTTTTGAGCGAAATCAACGGACTCAGAATGCTTAATTTAGGTTGTAAGTAGCCCACAATCTAATGTGTTATAAACACTACAATATCTCTTTCGATGTGGGACGGGCATCACAGAGGGGGTTCAAAAGATCCAAGAGACTAAAACCCTTTACTGCAAAGATCTAAATCTTGAGATCGCTAAGTTCACAGATCCATGCACATCAAGTTAATAATTGAATTTTTTTTTACTCGACTTCTGACAGAAAATCTTGCATTCAGCAACAGTTATAGTTAAATTTGCATTTACCTAACCACATGTTAGCAAAATTATTTCATAAAAATGGTAAAAATGGGATAAACAATAATCATATCTGGATGATCTTGGTAAAGTAACATCATCCATGCGACCTACCATGACAGTAAAAACAACTTAATCACCAGTAACTCCAGAATGATCTGTAACTCCAGAAATTATACTACTATACCAGCTTTAATTTAGGCAATAATTTACTCATAACCAACTAAAGCAGTTAGTTTATCATATTGATCTATCACAAAATACAAACTTGACAAGCAAAGATACATAATCCCTTGAAAAGCATCATGTTTGATAAAAAGAAAACCACTTCTCTCCTTATCGACTCAAATCCGTGACAAATAGGTGATAAAAGAAATGTCTTACCGCAATAAAGCATATTTGATAACAGAATTTAGTGCAAAATCATCAATATACAAACAATCAAAGAAATAGGATTTTGACAAGAATATGATTCAAGAAATGGGCTCAAATTATATTCCAAAAAAAAAAAAAAGTAAACCTTCTAGAGAATTTGAAGGGGGAAAGGACCCCAGATGAGTCTCTAGCAGCCCATCCATAAGTCTTCACTGGATGCTCCTCTTCTGGGGATTTTCCAGCCATTTTTCACGCAGTGAAAGTGAGAAAATGAGAGAGAAAAAAGTTTAGCAAAAGGGAGCAGAGGAAATGGAAGAGGGCCTTTTGCTAGCTTGGATAGTTTGGGCGTTTGGTATCTCTTCTGGCCGACTATTTACACACGAATTCGGGAAGACGGAGAAAAGGCAGGAAGAAATTAGTCTTTGACTTTGCTGACGATTGTGCTGAGGTACTAATTAAAAATGTTTTATAAATTCCAAGAGGTAAACCTTTTTCTAAATCTCGAATTGCATAATAATTTTCTATTCAAATATAAATATTGACTGGATGTAATTTATGTATTTATTTTAATTAAGACTAGTAGTATTTTTTGTCTATGTATAGAAAAGTTGCACTTTAATTTTGAATACTTTATATGTATAGAAAATTTGCACGTTAATTTTGAATAACTGGATTATTTTTATACTATGATGACTACATATGGATTAACTTAATTTTACAACTTTGGTTCACAGAACAAATTTAATTCATACACAAATCCTACATTAGATTAGATTTCATTAATCTTAAAGAAAATGAAGATATTTTTCCAATTAAGTGTCTCTTAAGGACATCTAAATGTGTAGAAAATTCTACCGCTTCCTTATAATGAAGAAATTTACAAATGTTTTATTATTATATTATCAATTCTATCCTCGTGAGAAATAAAAGCATTCAGGTAAAAACATATTTGTGCTAGGAATCTTATAATATTCTTATCCTGTGTATAGCACGGGTTCAGAGTGCTAGTATTACTTACATGTATTAGGTTGCAGAAATGATATTAGTCAAACATAATTAAACTAAATCTATTCCTGATTTTATGAAAGTAAATTATTAAGAAAAACCCTTAAATATTCGATGTCCAAGTGTTTTTACAAATTAGTATACATTTATTTTTCTAACGTATTGTTAATAATTGATAACACATGATGAATAATGTTATAAGACATGGATTTTCAATAAGCATTCAATTAAACTTACTGTTATACGAAATCAATTTATATCACTGTGTTAAATAATTAATTAATAGAGTAGTAGGTGAATTAATTTGTAAATCTGTAATAATAATTATGCACAGATATAAAAAATTGATTACTGTAACAGAAGTGTAAACGAAAAATATAACAAAAAATCTGATACCATGACATCAAGATGTTAGGTGGTATGACGCAATTAGAATTGCCTAAAATATTACGGAATATCCAAGGCTGAAAATTGTAATTATTACAGTGACATGCTAAATTTTTTTTGTCACGTAGGATTATCAGATTTTGATGGATTTTTTTTTTCTTCCCTAAGTGCGCAGGCTCATCCAAATCTAGATGAAATTGAGAGGGAGAAAATGTGTAGTGTGATGGATCCACTAAAGCTATCCTACGAAGCAAGGGTGCATGCATCGCAGAACAAACGTTTGCCAGTACAAATAGTTCTCCACGCACTATACTATGATCAGCTAAAACTAAGAAGCGGAGATGATGATCAGAAAATGTCATCAAATGCAATCGTAACAAGAAATCAGTTACAGGGAGATGTATCACTGGCTAAAGAAAACGAAGAATTGCGAACTGAATTGTTGAAGATGAAAATGTACATATCAGATTTGCAGAAGTCAAAAGGGTCCCAAGGGACATCTACAGTCAAATTAATTACAGGGGCAAGTTCAAGTTCCCGAAGGCCAACGTTTTTCTCTTCTGTGTCCAAGAAATTGGGGAAACTGAATCCGTTCAAGCACGCATCAAAAGATACGTCTAATATAGATGATGCACTAGAAGATGTTCCCAAGCCTAGGAGGAGAAGGTTCTCTCCCTATTTCCTAGATTCTCTCGATTGATGGTAGAATTTTTTTTTTTTTTTCCTTGTCAGATGTTGAATTTGTGTAAGGGTTTGATGTTGTTTTGGATTCAGAACTACAGTTGTGCTTGTGAATGTCCACTTTTGTTTTGTGAAATAGTCATCTGTCTCCAAACAATTGTGTGTTGTTGATCCTGTGGGAGAGCATATATTTTGAATTTGGAGTAGTTACCACAACTAGTTCGATTATTCACAAAGTCGGAGGAGTCTATCTGAACAATAAGATCTCTTATTTAGTGAATGATATGACTATAATTAGCCAAGAATTTTTCTTGAATTTTTATATTGTTAAAATTTAAAATAAGATGGAATTAATAGTGATTGATCTTTGAGGCTGTCATATTGAAGTTTCATATTCTTTCCAAGAAAGGTTGACAAAAGGTGCAAAATATACCCAGAGAATAGTGAGTATATGCAAGGCATATCTTATTCTTCAAGAAGGCAAAAAAATTCAACATATTATACTGTAAGCAAGTTTGGATTACAAAGATGACGAAAGTAAAAGCCTGAAAGGTCGAGGTTACCAAATATTCAAAGTCTTGTGCTAGAGTAGATAAGGCCAGATGAATAAGTAAATTAATGTTATAGGTAGTAGTGGGATGTCATATTCATATTATTGACATAGTTAAGCAGCTGCATAAATTTAGCAAGTACATAGTAGACCATTCACAATCCCAATTTATCTCGGTTGTTTGATGACTCCAAACTTGAGAAATAGAGAGGATCTACATCGGAAGAATTCACTCAATCGAGTTACTCAACTACAAGTCACAAAAATAGATAAATTAACAATATATTGTTAAAAGGAAAATAGTTTATAAAATTACAAATTCAAGAATATTTTTCAAATTCACTTTGCGTATCAAAATTTTATTCAATTACCAATTCTTGATTCTTTCTTTTATGAATTTAGTGATATTTTAATAATTTTAGTTACTTTATCATTTTATATAGATATACTCTAATTACACTATACTGGAATAGATATTTACTTAAAAAACGTTGATTTTTTTGTTTTTATTCTTTCTTGCTAAGCTAAATATTTAGCTAAAGTAAGAAGACCTACAAAAAAATCAAAATTTTTTAAGTAAATATTATTCCAGCAATTAATTTTATTTCTTCAAAATAACTTTCATCATGTGGAGGTTGGCCAATTCAAATATTTTCATCCTGCATGATTGTCTAGATGGGAAATTCAAAGACTCCAGTCTCATAATTTGTTTGTTTTTTTTAATGTGATAATGTTAAAGATCCAAGTCAATATGTGGATATATATATATAGGATTCTTCGAAAGTGGTTGAATATAATACCTACCATCCTTATATTTTTCATCTGGAAACAGTGGTTAATAATTAATCAGTAAACAATCCCTCGTTTATATCAGTCAACTAAATCTCATCGTTTCTTCCATTTGGTGGAATAGTTTAGACGAATATTGATAAACGACAATTTCCTATGGAATTTAATTACTACTTGTTGGAATGATTTTCACGAAATACTACGTTGTTAAGATGTTCATATTGAGAACCTTAATTTGTTAAGATTCTCAATATGGGCAAGACAATCACTGGGAGGCCTAAATTGATCCAGAAATTGGTTGAAACTTTGTTCTGTAATAGTAGAATGAGGCCGATGATTCCCACGACAGACAAACATTTATTTACTTGTATTAGATGATAAATGAACAATACGTCATTAAAAATTTGCAAGAACTAACTAGTTCTTTTTGCAAGTGGTGGAATATTTCTTTGTTTTTTTTGTAGTGATTTGTGTGGGCAACAATCATACGTAATTTTAGTGGAAATTAGAGTTTTTTTTTTTTTTTGAGTAAGAGTTTGAATTAATAGCAAAAGGTAAAATTTTGAAAATTTGCAACAACGATTTCAATTGGTCATGAAATCATACACGAAATTAATTAGGAGGAGGGACTACAGTACAGATAAAATTGGACAAATATTTATACTTAATGGGCAAGTTGAGAAAATTTAATAAAATAAAAAAAAGTTGAGAATTTTCTCAAAAAGAAAAAAAAATAAAATTAAGGAATTGACATTTTTTAAAAACAACTCCATAAATAACAAATATTACATCATACAACTCTTTAAATTTGGAACCAGATTCATTGGATTTCAACTTCTATGAGATGTTGCTCCTCATGATTAGTAGTATTATAATAAGGTAAGCCCACACCACATGTTAGAGGGCTAAGAAGGGGCCCAAGTAGACATAAAGTTCCAATATTTCAAGGGCAGAGTAGGCCCATTAAACTTTGATTAGGGGGTCCTGGAAGGATGCGGATGATATTTCCGAGCTTGGTTGTCAACTTTGCATGGATTTACATCCACAACCCAAAGTGGACCACCGACCCATGATTGTGAAATAAGAATGAAACTGGGCCCACATATCAATATATTACGTCACCCATCACTATTGTCCCATTCTGTTTGACGTTCTTTCCTGAGGACTTGATGAACTCCAAAGAAAAATACTACATCCATGCAAACACAAAAAGTACAGATCCACATTATGATCACGTAGCTCGTGCTACGAAGTCGTGTAAATATTTATGCGTATCAAGGTAATACGAAAGAATTTGCATAGAGGTCGAGAGTTTAGACGTCCAACGATGTTAAAATTGGCCATTTATGTATTTTTGTAATAGAATTGGCTCGTAATAAAAATGTATTAAAAAAAAGGAGGTTTATGTATATGGAAAAATTTTACGATTTTTTTAAAAAAATTATTCTCTTATATTTTAAATGGTTGTACAGTATAACATCATATATTTTAAAAGCTTATACTGCATAAGCTTTTAAAGTTAATGAAATAATTTCCTAAAAGGGTTGTACAATTTCCCTATATATATAAAGTATGAGGGAGAGTTTTGATGTCTGTCATTTTATGTTTTGCCAAATTTATCCCTCTGCACCCTCTTTATATATCTTCATTAACCACTCATAATTTCTTTTTCATAACTTCTTTTTTACCTCTCACTCCCCACCCCTTATATTATCTTTTTACTACCTTTTTATTACAATTTCCACTCACTATTGTTTTTTTAAAAAAAATAAAATTTGTGCAATTTTTTTTTTAATAAATGACTTATAAAGTGTGTCTTTCTTACTAATTATGAACTCTCGTGAACATAGGTGAACATGTACAGGCATTCATAACAAATAATTGGATTTTTTTTTTTTTCCCTCAAGTATTCAGTTTCCATATCGTGGGGCACCTTGGTTAACGACTTGACAAAAGGATTAGAGAATGTCGTGTGCAATACTACAGATGATAGGCCGCTGGCCAGCCCAATCGCTTGTACGGTCCCCCCCTAGATGTACATCAGTGCATTCATCCATTGCCAATTACATACAACAGAACTCAGATAAGAGGATAAGTTTAAGCGTATTATACCAATTGCTCAAAAATAAAATTGGCCAATATTATTGTCACAATTTAAATTGTTAATGTCACAGCAAAATTACGTTACACTGGCCAAAATACGTTTTTATATTATGAGGAAGAAACTAGGAAAACAGAAATACTTTGATCATTTCATAGGTTTTTGCTCTGGCAATAACATTTAGAGCTTTGGCACTAACTTTTGCCAATAAAAATGAATAAGTCCGTGGAATGTATATTGTTAATTTTGAGCGGATTTCAATACCAGATATTTGAATGTAACTGTAAATTAAAATTATTTACTGTAAATCATAGTAAGTGATACACGAAAATATGCGAAAATGGCAATTGGTATGTTGAAGTTCAGGTATCTTGACTAGGCGTTTCGTCTCTCATCTCCAAATCCTGTATGGTGATTATTAATAGGTCAAACCAATCCTATCAAACTATATATATATAAGATGTAGTATTATAAATGAGAAAGATAAATCTAATCCAAATAGTGTAACTGAATCTCTTATTAAGGTAACCGTAAATCTAATAAGATTTAGATGATAGATCTATAATAAACATATCATACCAAAAAAATCATAATAATATGGATTTTATCAATCTTTTATTTAACGCTCGTTTTTATAAAATAAAAATTAATTAGTGATAGACTAAAGAAAAAAATATTTCTATTTCTCAATATTTAATAGGTAGGATATCTGTTACTCTCACGAGAATGGTTGAAATCCAGTACGAATCAACGTGTTTGGCTTCTATTTGGTGGATTTAAATACTGTAGTGGCCCATCTGTGGATTACTTATTATCCAGCATCTTCGTGAGTTGAATATGTCTCAAAAGCTGGAAAGAAAAGTGGGACCTGCTGATTTGGAAAAACTCTTTATCACTAATATATTATTAATCATTCTGTAATACACGAAATAATATTAATATCGCATACCAATTCTATATTGGATAGCGAATGGCACATCGTTGATATGACGAGCGTCCAGACCAGGCCAACCACGATTTTGGGGGTATTGGTGGGCTGGGGGCCTGCGGTAGCCACTTGTTTTAGTGGTGGAGAAAAAACTGATTCTTTGTCTAAGTCGTTCTATACCCTATCTGGCAAATTTTTTTTTCTCCAAAATCGTAAAGAGCCAATAATGTTATAGTTGTTTTAGACTTTTACTCTTTTAGTCGAGTACAATAGCACTTGATTTCCTGTCTGTTTCTGCACCCTCACAAATTTCGTTTTCCCTTATTATCCAACTTGGATGAGTGGATGCATAATATTTGTGTATCATAGTTCAGTAAACTTCTTTGTTGGAAAATTATGAATTTAAGAAAGGTTGCATTTTAAGTATATGTTACATCTTTTATGATGCGAGATGAATCTCATAATTTTTTATTTATCTAACGTTTTAAAATTTTATTTTATATTATGAGATGAATAACGAATTAAGACCGTTAAGTAAATAGTTTCCTCCAATTCCTATTGCCTCCAATTCGGAATCTGTGTTTCTTTTAGCTTTGTATTCGTGTAAAAAAAATCTGAAGCGGAGGAATTTGTGGATGGGTAAGAGTAAGAGTGGCAAATGGAATCAGGGCAGAATGGACAATGGAATCAAGTTCTGAAAAGTGAATAGTTAGCTTGCATGATGCATGCAATTATTCTTTTACGGTCGGGGACAACATTAACTTGCTGTCCAACTAAAAGCCAAAATATATGATTGATGTCTCTCTATAATACTAATAAGTGGACAGAAATAGAAAAAAAAAAAAAAAAAACCCTTAAAAAGATTCCGCAAGATAAAATTAAAGTCTCTATATAGCCTTAAACCCGTTTCATTTCTTCTACGAAGATCCCTTTTCCCTAAAGTCAACGATCTTCCAAAATATGGCTAGCCCTTTGGTGAATTACAGCAGCAGGCTCTCTCTTGCCATGGAGAGGACTGGCAAATGGTAATTATATCACCAAAAAAAAAACCCAAAATTAATTATTTTAACTCACCAATTTCTTTTTTTGATTTTCACAGGGTTTTCTCACAAGATATTCCAACTGATGTTCTAGTTGAAGTAGGAGGAGCCACCTTTTCTCTTCACAAGGTATATATATATACAATTTTCTTATCATTTTCTTTTTTCTATCCAACCCTTCTATGTTTTGGCATGAATTAATTAATTAATTAATTTTGTTTAATTAATTATTTATGGCAGTTCATGCTTGTAGCAAAGAGCAACTACATAAGAAAAATGATTCTTGAATCCAAGGAAGCTGATCTGACGAGGATAAATCTCTCCGAAATCCCTGGAGGCCCTGAGATCTTCGAAAAGGCGGCTAAGTTTTGCTATGGTGTGAACTTTGAGATCACTGTTCACAACGTAGCAGCCCTACGTTGTGCTGCTGAGTATCTCCAAATGACTGATAAATACTGTGACAATAACCTCGCCGGCCGGACTGAGGATTTCCTTTCACAAGTGGCTCTTTCCAATCTCTCTGGTGCGCTGGTTGTTCTCAAATCATGTGAAAATCTTCTTCCCTTGGCCGAAGATCTCAAAATCGTTCAAAGATGTGTTGATGTCGTGAGCTCTAAGGTAGGTGCTACAAATTTGTACTTGTTTTTTACTTTTTATCATTTATAGTACTGCATAGTATTAACAGCGGGGATTAATTTGGACAATAGACCTGTATTATTGATGCATGATCTCCTTAAGAACAAGAAAGTTTCCATCAAGTAATATAGGAAAATTTTACAATCGCCATATTATTTTACTTTAGAGAATTATATAGTATAACATCATCTATTTTAAAAATTAACAAAATGATTTTCTAAACTTCACTGTGAACCTTCTCAAAATATAATACCATGCACTTTGTTTTGGAATATTATTGCTTAAACCGGTGCATGCAATAGTATATAGATCCTTTGATTTTTTTATGGTCTCCTAAAAAGTTAGGACTAAGAGATCCATGACTTAGTGTCAAAGACACGGTCTATTTAAAATTTTTTTCACTTTGTTTCATCTATTTTGTTATAGTTGACTTTTTCTAATCAAACACAAATATTTTATAAAGACTAATTTGTATAGATTTTTTTGATTATACATTAAAAATTTTAATAAAAAGTGAAATTTATATTAAATATTACCAAGGAAAACTTCTAAAATTAGTTGTTACAGTAAATCCAACAAAATTGAGATTTAAAATTTAATACACCGACTAAAACAAGTCTGCCCTAATAATATAATTGAGACAAAGAGAGTAATAATTAGCAGTCCAAGGAATTTTCATTTTTCTGCAAAATATGTTCTGATTTATTGATGATGCATGATCTCCTCTAATATTCTTTGAATGCAGGCGTGTGAGGAGGCGAATTTTCCATGCCGTTCGCCGCCAAATTGGTGGACGGAAGAGCTATCAATCTTGGACATAAAATTCTTCGGAAAGGTGATTGCTTCAATGAAGTCACGGGGTGCTAAAGCCTTTACCATAGCTAGTGCTATAGTAACATATGCCGAGAAGTCCCTCCGAGATCTTGTACGTGACCATTCAGGAAATGGTACCAACAAAAATCATTCAGATGATTCAAACCTCAGAATCCGTCAACGCGAGCTTCTTGAATCCATAGTTTCTCTCTTTCCATCCGAAAAATCCGCTTTCCCAGTTAACTTCCTTTGCTGAGACAGATTGTGTCTCCTCAGAGCTGCTATTTTCCTAGGTGCATCAAGTTCTTGCAAGAATGAGCTGGAGAAAAGAATATCAGCTATATTGGAGCATGTTACGGTTGATGATCTTTTGGTTTTATCTTTCACTTATGATGGTGAAAGGCTGTTTGATCTTGAGAGTGTGAGGAAGATTATATCTGGTTTTGTGGATAAGGAAAAGAGTGTTGCAGTCTTTAATGCAGGGGATTTCAGGGAAGTCAGTTCAACAGCTATGCTCAGGGTTGCTAAGAATGTTGATGTGTATCTCGGTGAGATTGCTAGTTTTCCAGAGCTTAGCATTTCTAAGATTAATGGGATTGCTGTTTTGGTGCCAAAGGAGGCTAGAAAGATTGATGATGATCTCTATCGGGCTGTTGATATCTACCTAAAGGTGAGCCAAAACGTGGAAATTGTTGCGACATATCGTTTAACGCGGTGATATTTAGCTCTAAGTTCTTAGTTACAAAATTTTCAATTAATGTGTATCATCATGATTTATATCAAGTGTTAAATGATTAATTAATAAAGTAGTAGATGGGTTGATTTGTAAATCTGGAATAATAATTATGCACACATGTTAAAAATTGATTGCTATAACAATAAGTGTAAACGAAAATGTAACAAAAAATTTGATACCATGACATCAAGATGTTAGGTGTTAAGACACAATTAGAATTGACTAAAAGTATTACGGAATATCCAAAGCTGAAAACTGTAATTATTAATTACAGTGACATGCTAAATTTTTTTTGTCACGTAGGACTATCAGATTTTGATGGATTTTTTTTTTCTTCCCTAAATGCAGGCTCATTCAAATCTAGATGAAATTGAGAGGGAGAAAGTGTGTAGTCTGATGGATCCACTAAAGCTATCCTACGAAGCAAGGGTGCATGCATCGCAGAACAAACGTTTGCCAGTACAAATAGTTCTCCACGCACTATACTATGATCAGCTAAAACTAAGAAGCGGAGATGATGATCAGAAAATGTCATCAAACGATGCAATCGTAACAAGAAATCAGTTACAGGGAGATGTATCACTGGCTAAAGAAAACGAAGAATTGCGAACTGAATTGTTGAAGATGAAAATGTACATATCAGATTTGCAGAAGTCAAAAGGGTCCCAAGGGACATCTACAGTCAAATTAATTACAGGGGCAAGTTCAAGTTCCCGAAGGCCAACGTTTTTCTCTTCCGTGTCCAAGAAATTGGGGAAATTGAATCCGTTCAAGCACGCATCAAAAGATACGTCTAATATAGATGATGCACTAGAAGATGTTTCCAAGCCTAGGAGGAGAAGGTTCTCTATTTCCTAGATTCTCTCGATTGATGGTAGAATTTTTTTTTTTTTTTCCTTCCTTGTCAGATGTTGAATTTGTGTAAAGGTTTGATGTTGTTTTGGATTCAGAACTACAGTTGTGCTTGTGAATTTCCACTTTTGTTTTGTGAAATAGTCATCTGTCTCCAAACAATTGTGTGTTGTTGATCCTGTGGGAGAGCATATATCTATGAATTTGGAGTAGTTACCACAACTAGTTCGATTATTCATGAAGTCGGAGGAGTCTATCTGAACAATAAGATCTCTTATTTGGTGAATGATATGACTATAACTAGTAAAGAATTTTTCTTGAATTTCTATACTGTTAAATTTTAAAATAAGATGGAATTAATAGTGATTGATCTTTGAGGCTGTCATATTGAAGTTTCATATTCTTTCCAAGCCTGCTCACATCTTATTGCTGAATAAGTATTTCTAATCTTTAAATGATTAAAATGTAATAGAATTTTCTTACTTTTCAATTATTTCAACGCGATTATACATGTTCCGTATTACAAAGTGAGTAAGCAAAATTTATTTCTCGAATTAGATCCCCATATTGACTATTCAATAATAATTTATTAATAATTTTGATAATTTTGTATCGAATATGAGTGTTACAAGATAAAAATAAAATATGGGTGATTCATTTTTAATGCTTGGTTAAGGGCCTTAAGGCCATTATGCGAATAATTAAGCTCTTCTATGTTGGTCAAAGAGATATGGGCTGCATAACCCATAAGGGATTGGGCCAATGGTTTCCAATTTCCAATCCACCCAACAAGCATAATTTATCCGCTTGTAAACAACTGATGTCTCAAACTACGTCGTTGCTTGCAGGATTGGAATACTTTCTTTAAGTGGCTCTCACGTGAATTAATAATCCGAAAAGAAAAAGAAAAGAAACTTTGCGGTTAACAAAACGACGTCGCCTAACTCGTTTCCACCACCACAAAAAATCTCTATAAATTCCTTTCCTCCGTCGCACCGTTTCTTATTGCCCGCTCCAATTTCTCAAATCCGTAAATTTTCTCCGGCGTAATTCCAATGGCAACCCCGATGGTTCTCGATCCGAAATTAACACCGGAAAATCCGGCAACTCGACCCGATCCATCTACAATCGACCCGTCCTCTTCCTCCGCCTCCGACAACGAGGAGGACCTCTACACCCGGCTCAAATCCCTACAGCGCGCAGCTCGAATTCATCGAAATCCAAGAAGAGTACATCAAAGACGAGCTCAAAAACCTCCGCCGCGAGCACTTAAGGGCTCAAGAAGAGGTGAAGCGAATCCAATCGGTCCCGCTGGTTATCGGCCAGTTCATGGAGATGATTGATCAGAATAACGGCATCGTGGGGTCCACTACTGGGTCGAATTATTATGTGAGAATTTTGAGTACTATTAACCGTGAATTGCTTAAACCCTCCGCCTCCGTCGCCCTCCACCGCCACTCCAATGCCCTTGTTGATGTCTTGCCCCCCGAGGCTGACTCTAGTATCTCGCTGCTCAGTCAGTCGGAGAAGCCTGACGTCACTTATAATGTGAGTTTTCTGATTTTTTATTTTTTTTAATTGGATAGGGTTTTTTCTTAAAAAAAAAAAAAAGTTCGATTCTTGGAACTTGAGTTCTAGGGTTTTCTTTTTTAATACAAATTGAATTTTAATGTGTGCTTTGCAGTGGAGGGTCTTCTTGTTTATAGCACATTTTTTTTTTTTTGAGCTTGTGGTGCATTTATTTTTTTTATAGACATTTTTTTGTTCTGTTACTCATTGATGTTTTTGACTATCTGATTTACTGAAGCACAAAATTTTTTTTTTATATATTTTTTATTTTTTTGTAGTGGTGGGTTTTTTGTAGTATTTTCTTACAGAATGTAGCCAGAGGATAATTTGATACTCTGGTTTTTGTATTATTCTCTAGTTTGATGTTCTTTGGCTTCATTTTTGCTAAAGAAGAGTGCTTTTTTCAATTAAGAAGACTTGTCGCGATGCTTTCTGATGAATATTTGTCTGAATGACCTATGAGGTCCTTTAAATGTGGAAAGATTTCTTTTTTAGCCACGCATCATGGTTCATTACTTGAAACGTTACTTAGAATGTGGATAAGTTTTTTTCTCTATAGCAATGTTTCAAGTACAAAAAGGATGTGAGCAGATCCTTGCAGAATTCCATAACTGCCAGTGTTACTTTATGTTCAGTTATATTTTGTGCCGTAACTTACTCAAGAGGTGTCCTGAAGTGAAGTGCACAGTAAACCAAACTCCCCACTCCAGATAAGTTGGAGTAAAATAGCTGTGTATGATGGTGGACTTGCAGCTTAGATCCCTCTCCCCATGCATTGATCTGTTTAGTGTAATGAATGTTGATTACGTTTCATAACCAACTTCCTGTTGTGTTCTAGATTACACTTTTCCTTCCCTTTCCGCTCAAGTGGGCCACATTATATAAAGATCATGTCCTCATGTGTCAGCCTTGATTTTGCTATTTTCTTCCACCTTTATTGAATAATATGTGCTGTAGCTTGTCCATAATGTTTACATGCAAGGATTCTGATTATGTAATCTGACAATGCTATATGTGTTTTTGCCATTTCTGTGCTTCATTTAGTGGTGCCTTTATTGCTCCCATTGGTATGAAATCAACCCATCAAAAAAGTAATTCATGATATCTTTCATGTGTTATATCTGTCTATCTTTGTTATATCTGTCTATCTTTGCATTATGTGACATGTGATCTTAGCCTTGGAGTTTTTTTTTTTTTTTTTAATTCAGAAATTCATGCATCTTCCTTCGACTCTCTTGATTCTTGTCAGGACATCGGTGGATGTGATATCCAAAAGCAGGAAATTCGTGAAGCTGTTGAGTTGCCCTTGACTCACCATGAGTTGTACAAGCAGATTGGAATTGATCCTCCTCGTGGTGTTTTGCTGTATGGTCCACCAGGAACTGGTAAAACCATGCTTGCCAAGGCAGTTGCTCATCATACCACTGCAGCCTTCATTAGAGTTGTTGGCTCTGAATTTGTTCAGAAGTATTTGGGTGAGGTATGCATTGGGAAACTTGGTATCATTATCACCTGGCTAGTTTTCAACTGAACTCAAGAAAAGCCATATTGCATACAATCAAAGCTGGAAATGACATTGTCCATTATGTGTTTAACCCTTTTCACTTTCAGGGGGAAAAAACAAAGATCTTCTAATTAGTTTCCTTTGCCATCTGCTCTTTTGAGATTTGGGCTTGGAGTTTGGGCTTGTTCAAATCTGTTTTTCTAAATGTGCTTAAAATAAGTGATTCTGAAAATTTTTGTTTGGAAAATCGAACTCCTGTTTTTCTTTTGAAAGCCTTAAAATGATAAACATGTTCTCTAAAGCATCTCGATATGTTACCTTCAATGGTCAGCTGTTTTAGCTAAAGTTAGCTAATTGAAGCTAAAAGCAAAGGAGAACACCTCGACCAAAAATAGCTGGAATCGTCTGGTTCTAATCAACCAAGAACAGGCTCTGTCTTTCATCATGTGTAGAACACATTCTGAGATACAAATACATACTACCTTAACTTCCATTTTATTTTTATTAAACTGATAATTTTTTATTCTATTTGTTGTGTAGGGTCCACGAATGGTTCGTGATGTTTTCCGCCTGGCCAAAGAAAATGCTCCTGCCATTATATTCATCGATGAAGTGGATGCAATTGCTACTGCCCGGTTCGACGCCCAGACAGGAGCTGACAGGGAGGTTCAGCGTTATACTCATGGAATTGCTTAATCAGGTAGATCAAAGTAAAATCTTCTGCTTCTTCTTCTTTTTCAAGTAACCTAAAAACAATTGGAGAGCTCCATGAGGTTTAAAGGAGCCTCTGTTCCAGTTTCAGTGTGCCAAAGTTTTTCTAATTGAGTAGAGGCTTACTGTTCCTTAATTGTGATGTGCAAATAATATTGTTTGTTGAAGATCTCTTCTATTTTGTAATTATTGTGAAATATTTGGGTTGGCCTCTGCAGATGGATGGGTTTGACCAGACCGTGAATGTAAAGGTTATAATGGCAACTAATCGAGCTGATACTTTGGACCCTGCACTTCTTCGTCCTGGAAGGCTTGACCGAAAGATTGAGTTTCCTTTGCCAGATAGACGCCAAAAGAGGCTTGTCTTTCAGGTGGGTTTTGGATGCACTTCGATCTTCCATTTTTAGGAGCATATTTCTTCATATTCCTTGCATGGCTATGGCATGCAAAAAAATGTGTGGGGGGACACCGGAGGTTGTGCGGTTATATTGTCTGACATGACATGTACTCTATTCTAATTGTTCATTTTTGCGGGTTTGACATTTTTTGGTGGACTACTTTGTTCAGGTCTGCACTGCTAAAATGAATTTGAGTGATGAGGTCGACTTAGAGGACTATGTCTCGCGGCCAGATAAAATAAGTGCTGCTGAGGTTGGTTTATTTTTTGAAACTCTTGTTCCTATAGGGGTTCCTGTAGTGGCCCAATATGTGAAATACTGATCAACCAAGTGCATTACTCAACCCGAAAAATACAGATACACATATATGCATGACCTGGCCCATATAGAAAATTGTTTCCCAATTTCTTTCTATTGCAACTTTTAGTTCACAAGTTATTCGACACCAAATTCTGAATTATGCTGTTCACAAGAGGCATTTCAGCCATGATGTTGAGAACTTTATCCTTTTACCTCCTTCCATGAGCAATGAATGACTTTTAGAAACAGAAACATGTCACTTCAATTTCTGTATGCTGAATTGAGACTTGTATTGCAGATTGCAGCTATTTGTCAAGAAGCAGGAATGCATGCAGTCCGCAAGAACCGGTATGTCATACTCCCAAAGGACTTTGAGAAGGGATATAGATCCAACGTAAAGAAGCCTGACACCGACTTTGAATTTTACAAATAATTTTGCAAAGGTTGGCAAAATCACCATGGAGCATCTTTGTTTTCCTGTAGCTCTCCTGTAATAGAATTCAAGATTGGGATATGTGGTTTTTTTCTTAATTGTTTGGAATACAACCCCCCTTCTTGAATTCTTTTCATTTTATTCCCTACTGGCAATTATTTTACTTGAACTTGTTGATCTTTGATGTGACCATTTATTTATTTTACTTGGTATCTTAGATCTTGAATCAGTTGTTATATTCAGGAGGTCATTCTTAAAAATTTCCGATCTTTTAGCTTTGCATTGACTGGGACAGGATTTGGCGGAGTGTGGTTGCATAAGTCGGTGTTGCTGCTACTTTAGCACACCAATAGGCTTCCGATGTTGAATTGTGGTTGTACTGTTCATTGTGAGACAAATGGCAAAATAGTTAACGGCCTTCAAAATGGAAAGTAAATATGTGATTCTTTAAGCTGCTGCTGCCATGTTATAGCAGTATTGTGGACCTTTAAACAATCTATATGGACTTGCATGTTGAAGGTCCTCTTTGGAATAGGTATTGAGGGCTTATATATAAACATTTTCCGACATTTTTGGACCCTTGTTAGCTAATTGTATTGCCACTACATAAATGTAAAACATCTACGTACAATACAGTTCTACAACCACAATCCATTTAAAGTTCAAAACAATACTTGATTGGCTGTAAAATTTGTGCATGATTTGAGTCGCAATCTCCCTGGCATTGGGCGCCTGAAGGTTTTTACAGCGGAAAAACGAAAAATGCATTGGGCGCCTGAAGGTTTTACAGCGGAAAAACGAAAAATAATTGCATAAAAGGAAATATTCCAGTCCGGCAGCTACAAGCCAAAATTAAACAACATTATTAGAGCAGTAGATCAGGTCTTGGTCCTATATGACCTTAAATTAAAGCTAGTCTTCATCATAAAAGCTGCAACCCAATAAATAACTGCCAAAAAAAAAGTTTGTGATAAATATAAACTTGCTAATGTTGGGGAAATGTTACTATCAGGAAAACTTAAATAAGAAAATTTGGGTTTGGAAGAGTCGATGGAGCAAACTAAAGGACATTATAAAAGGGTATGTCCAAGCATGGTTGCTCGAGAGGTAAATGTCACCTTTGTCGGTTGTTGACTACAAAATTATTCAATCCTTATTCCTCATGATGATCGAGGGTCTGATGGTATCAATTTCCATCACTCTTAATGCCTTTCTTATTATTTCACCTTTTTTTTCAAAAAAAATATTCAGTAAATCTCTACTTATTTATTTTTTCTTTTTTTTTATAACTCAAATTTATGACTATTATATTATTAAAAAAAAAAAGAGTCTTGTGACAAGAGCTGCACTTCATTTATTTTTCTATCATGGTATATCTATATTCGGCCTTATTAAACAAAACTTAAGCATTAAATCTTAAAGGTCTCAACGTAGCCTGGCCCAGCAATTATTGTCTGGGGTTGACATCCTGTTCTTTCAATTCATTCTCTTGTATACTGCTAGAAAAAAAGAACACAATAATTAGCAAGAGCGTAACTTCTTTATCAATCTTTCCCGCTGGAGAGGTCGGACGGGCATTTTTTTTTTCTTTTTGGGTTCCAAAAGTATAGCAACGGTTGGAACATGGCATTCATGGATTTCATGAGAAATACAGTAGAATGTGGTTCACAAGTCAACTTCGTTAATTCAGACATAGTAAATATGTCCGTGCCAGACTGCTACATCTAATGTTTTGATTACTACTACATCAAAGAGTTCGTTCATGCCCACAAGTATTATAGGAAAATCCTACGGTCCCTTTTAGGAAATTATTTTTTTGTATTTTAAAGACTTATACAATACAATATTATGTGTTTTTAAAACTTGTACTACAGTCAGTCCTCAAAGCTCTGAGAAAGGTTTTCTCAACGTAACTCTAGAATTTCCCAGTACTATATACTAATCTAGATCTTTTGGGCAACAATTATAGCTAAATTAAGACAAAACATTCGGAGAAGTGCAAGTTTATTACTCCTCGTTTCAAAATAATTCTCATATTTAATTGATACACACAAATAAAGAAAAATATTAATTTACATTAATTTTTTGAAAAAATAATTTAAAATGACTAAATTATCTATTTATATTAATTTCCCAACTACATATTCCTTCATTCATTAATGTGGTACTAAGGATAAAAGTTAAAAAAATATCATTTAATATTTTTTAATTTTATAGAACAAAATTAATTATCTGAAATAATAGTCATTTTGAAACAAAGAGAGTAGTCTGTTAGTTAGACAAAGCCTATCGTCGGAGTTTGATTCTCTAAAAATTTACAACATTTTCTAGTAAATATAATTGACTATTTTCTCTTCCTTTTTTTTTGTTGATGAAATTTTTTTTATATTATCCAAATTTGCATTATTTAAATTTTTTTTTTTAAGTGGAAGCAGGAAACGATAAGAAAAACAGAATATGTATATCCTTTTATGGGTATCTTATTTCGTCTTATACTTATTGTGTCTACGTCCCTTTAATTAGTACTTTTGGCTTTTGTTATCTCGGATACCTTACAAAGTAGGTATCTCAACGTCTAATTTGTGAGGCTAAAACAAAAGCAGGTACTTTGTTGAGTACTTCTTCTTCCTCGAGTACTCTTTTAGTAGTTCTTTCTTTTCTTTAGTTTTTACCTTTGTCAAATTCTCCTCCGATGATAATTGGGACCGGTTTGGACTTTTAGGTGCATGGACCACTACTGAATAATACATAGCCAATTCACGTTCTCGTGAATTTTATGATTCCGTTAAAATACTATACCGTTGTGTTTCAAATCTTATACTATACAAACACTGAAAATATATAATTATATACGACACAAGTATTTAAAGTGTAACAATATAGTACGCCTTACGAGACCGTTGAATTTTCCTTACCCCAATTAACTCCAAAACCACATATATCTAGATCTATACAAGTTCTGCTCCTCCGAGTGCTTACATTTGATTTCAAAGGAATGAATTAAGTCAGAATCTTGATCGAGTTTCAATCTGTTTATGAGTCAAATGCGATTGATACAATAAAATTTGGTAGTATTTAATTAAGATTATAAGTAAAGAGTTTATGTGCACTAATTAACAAAAATATTAATCTTTCTTACATAATCAGAATTGGAAATCCTTCACGAAAGCAGCATTCGTATTGTCTTTAAGATTTAAGCAATAGAAAATCATATCATATATGTATTGTTTAGCAATGTTTGAACAAATAATAATACGTGCATGATAGTGTATACGTTGTCGAGATTCAGATCTAGACAATAATAAAAATATGTAAACGAAATCTGAAACACTAATGATTGTAATCCTAATCCAAGCTGTAATATAAGAATAATTAATAGTAGTAACATATCAAATTAAAGGAAGTTCCAAGATCTGAGAAATTTGGATCACCCGTCGGTTATTCTCCTGATTTCCTCACTTCCGATTTCCATAAGTTGAATAATAATTGCTCAAACGGCAAATAGAGTGATTTAATTATCAAAAAAATTTAAAATTTGACTTTCACTACGTTCAATATACTATTTGATGTACAATCAGTGATATGGCCAGTAGACGTTTTAACCTGAAAAAAGAGGATGTATAACCTTTTTTTAAACTTTTTATTTTTTAAAAAAAAAGAGAGACTGCATTTAGACAACAATATTAGATATTATTTTGAATAAGTAATATAATAACTTTTTAAATGTAATGTAAGTAAAATAAAATATAAAAATTGAACAATATATTTAGAGAATTATTAAAAAAATATTATGTGTGCAAATAAAGCTATCATCAGGCGCATTCTGGACTAGACTTTGGAGGAAGGAAATGCAAATATCATTACCAAACTTTTTTATTGTTATCATTTTAATAATTTCTTTCTTTTGGCTACATACAATGAAGCCAAACCAATTGTTTGCTTACAAACATGGATATTCTTCCTTGACGTATAAAGACAAAATTATGGTTGTCCAAAGCCAGCCAACAATCACGTATGCATGTGAAGTACAGGATGTTACCTGGTGTAAACATTTTTGCTTTCTAAGAGATTTTTTTTTTTTTTTTTAAAATTATTAAATCTTAAAAGAAATTTATGAACGAATTTCAAAGTATTCAGCATGAGTACAATAAAATCCGAAACTTCTTTATCAAGTCAATAAGTGGGATCTAGATGGACGTAGCAACAGGGACTTGACTATTTTTTTGGTTAGACAATAGGGACTTGACTTGATTTGATTTCAGTCTTAATTTTGGTTCTCTTCCCTTATCACGTTTATGGAAAATCAACTAATAATAAAGTAGGTATAAAACAATTTTTGTTCAACAATAAGCGATGACTTCTTTTTTATGTCAAGAATATGAAACAAGATATATATTAGGATACGTAGAATCAACGTTAATAAAAAATTTTCATCTACAGTGGGACACATAATAAATCAAGATATGCGATCTATTTCATTAACACGATCTTAATTATTTGAATATACTATTTTACAAAAAAAAAATTTAATTTTTACTTAACTGTCTCTTAAAGATCTAGATTCATTCATGCAAATGAATTAGTTATGTAGTAAAAGTGTGTAAAAAATAAATTCGTCTAACGAAACTTAGTACGTGATCTTTCACTTTCGGATACTCTACCATAGCATTCTTTATTACAACGCAAAGATTTGTTAATTGGAAAATGATTTATAAATTTATAAATTTAAATCACTTATCAAAATTATTTTACGTGATAAAATTATAATAAATTATTAATTATTAATTTTCAATATTCAATCAAATTTTGTTATTTTTTTTATTAATTTAATAATATATTAATAACTTTTGTCATTTTATCACTTTTATATAAATGCGTCTCTGTTAATTGGCTCTTTTCACTAGTTTCTTTGTATAACTTTTGCATAGAATGCTTATAATAAGGCACTAATATAACAAAGAAGGAAATTGATCAAGAGTAAATTAATTGAAGTTCAAAAACTAATATTAATACTAATTTTTGGAATTTCATCATCAACCAGCCAAGACATAATAGTTTACCAAACTATATGTATATATATACATAGTACTTTTCTTGACATGAAAGAAATGAATGCCAACTACTTTTAAACGGCAGTCACCTCTGCAACAGTAGTAAATGCAAATGCCAACTATACTGATGACCAGGGCGAAGTTAGGATTCCCAAGTCAGTGGGGTCAACAAAAAAAAAATTAACTTAAAAGGCAAAAGTTTTGTTAATAATAAATAACATATATATGAATAAATTCATAACTTAGAATTTAATTATATTTATAGTAAAACAAGTTATAATGAATATATTTTCATGATTAATTAGTATCTTTTGTACGTGAAATATTTGTTTGTAAAAAAAGTGGTATTAAATATCTTTTAACTTTTTAGGCAAAGGTCAATATTTATAAAAAAATCAATTTAAGAAGTTTAAAGGGATATAATTGTAAGATAATTATAAAAATATTCAAAAACTTTCTAGGTTATTCTGTAATTTTTCCAAAGTTGAGGGGGGCAATTGCCCACCCTTCGTCCTTGTAACTTCGGCTAGTGCGATCTCACTTCTCAGCTCATCTAGATGGACGTGTGCTTGATTTAAATGCCAACAGAGTTTAATTCAACTATTCTGACTCACTTTTGTTCTAATTAACCTTTATATATATATATATATATATATATATATATATATATATATATATCACTAATGAATCAAGAATAAAGTGCGGTCAGGAGAAGACAATATGGGACTTGTTTGACCTTTAAAAATCTAAATTGCTGAAAAAGATTTGATAGAAGTCATGGGTCAAGTTCATTGACATTTCTATTCATCCATTTAATCAAATGAACAAAAGAACTTGATGGTTCATCGTATGCGAAGGTAGGGATGACCGTTCTAATTACTTTTTTAGTCAAATATAATGACATGTTTGCTCTTTTCTTGGCATCCAATTTCCATTAACATCATAAGAAAATTCAAAATGCTAGTTTTTACCTTTCCAAGTTCTTCACTTTTTTTTATACCTTTTTCCATTATTCGGATTATATATGTATTCTTTTTAACTCCTTCACTATAGTTCGTAAATTAGTCCAGTCTATGCTTTCTCGGTTTGTAGGTATTGGAGACCAAAAATCCCCAAATTTGAATAAGAGGGTTCATTTTTAAAAGTACAATATTATACTGTATGATATTATTTGTTTTGAACATTCATACAATACATATCTCAAGATTATAATTTCCTAGTAATTCTCTTTTTACACTAGTACCTTATACAATGTAATTCCCTTAACTATAGCATTAGGAAAAATTTTACATTACAAAGTCTTATAATTATATTTTAAAAATTTATACAATATAATATTATATAAAATTTAAAGTTATTGAAATAGTTGCATGAGTGTACAAGTCCTCTCTAACACTAGAATTATCCACAAAACAATTCTACTAGTCAGTAGCCAGTTCGGGCCTTTTGTGTGTTCAAAAAGAAAATTTTTGTATAGATTAAAGTGTATTACTTCATTATATATTTTATAATCTATATTTATTTACATCTATTAATTTATGAATGAAATATTTTAATTTTTAATTTTTTAAAAAAATTGAATGATGTAAATAGATATGAATCACAAAGTATACAATAAAATCATAAACTTTAGTCCATGACCCTTCCAAAAAAAATAAAAAAAGAAAAAGATAAAGTAAGTCTCTTCCTAAGAGACAAAGTCTTCAAGAAATCTAGATGTGTATCCCCCGGTCCCCACTTGAGTGAGAGTGAAATCAGAAAGAAGTGGGGAGTTTATCCAGTTACCTTTCCTCTTCTCTCAACCAAATCCCCCCAACCCCCTCTATTCCCTTCTAACTCTACTTTTATTGTATGACTGCACAGATCTAATACTCAACCTCTCAACAAAATTCTATCTTACTCGAAAACTCAGCTCAGCCCTTTTCTGGGGTGCTCTTAGTTTTGCTTCTGGATATTCAAGAATTTGTTTTTACCCCAATGGCCCAATGTAGCTACTTTCATCAGAATTTGAGCCCCTGAAACAGCCCTTTTCTGCATTTTTCATGTGAATTTTGAATGCAGTTTTACTTTCCTTTTCCAAGCCAAGCATTCTTGAAAGGGACTTTCTTTGCTGGGGATGCTTCAAGGTAGTTTCTTGTTTTGGAGCTTCTTTAATTTCTATATGAAATTTGTTTTCCAGAGCCCAGAATGTGATATTCTTTTAACTGTGTGAATTAGCCTGTGTAAATGACTTAGAAGCAGATCTAAGTAATAAAAAAGGCAATTTTTTTGGTGTCGATTGTGATTTTTTATTTACATTGTTTTCTGGGTTTTGATTTTGGTGCAAGATTATTTATTTGAAAAGCTAAGGGTTGGTGATTATGGATTCCTCATAATTAAGTCTTATGGAGTAAGTAAAGTTTCCTAAATTTCTTCGTTTACGTTGGCATAATAATGTCATTTGGGTTGTTTATTAGCTCTCAACTAATCCTCAACTGAAAAGAACTGCTTTTATAGGTAGGAATTTGCTAAAGTGTCACCCTTTCAACTGTTTTCCTAGAATTCTTGTTATGGTGATATTATTTGGGTACAATTCTCATGATGATTTATTTCAGCAATTTTTATCAACTGACTAAATGGCCACGTCTTTTCCATTCCATGAAAATGTTTTATAAAAAACAGAAATTGTCAGGTTTTCTGGCACCAAATTTAATTGCTTATGTACTTGTTAATAGTATTATAATTGGATTATCTATTTCATGAAGTTTTATTCTTATTACCAAATGGCTCATAGAAAAGTTTATCTAATTGTTGTAGTAGTAAAGGAATTTTTGTTAATATTTTATAGGATCAGTGATTGACTTAATGCTGCCATTCAAGTTGTTTCATCCTATGAATTACTACTTGGTTTTTCCATTCCAGGTTCTCTTTTCTTCTTTTTGGTGTAAGAAAATAAATTTCATGTTACTTTTTAGATATATCACTGCATCCACTTACCTATAAACTAGTCACAATGCATATTACACTTGTGTGGCTTAGTAGAAGATAGAAAAAAGCCATAAGGGCTTTTGCCTTTTTCTTTTGTCTAAGATGCCTTTTCCTAACCTCTTGCTTTCTCATTGTTTGTTATATTAATTCTTCTGCAACTTTTATACAAGTATTAACTTTAATGAATCCTAGATCGGGCTCCACCCTGCCTTTCCATGATACACACATAAGACTCCATTTTCTAACAGCAAATATATCAGTTATCTATGTTTTTCCATTTTTCTACACATAAATGTTATTCTTCTGACTGTATCTCTTAATTATGGTTCTGTATAATTGATCCTCTAAATTATTTTCAAGACAAGCCAACCAGTGTTTCATGTCAGCTGGGGTGGAGAGTCTATGTAGAATTTATCGTAATGAAACTACACTCTGTCCTCTTAAATCCTAGATAGATGTATGTTTGTTGTGTAAACTGTTGAACTAAGTTTGTAGGTATAAGCAAAAGACATGAAATTTAAAAATCTCTTTTCGATTGAAAATTTGAATATGCAAATTTAATCCTACTACAAAATTTTGTTTGCTATTCAAAAGAACTGCAAGATTTTAGTTCGTTTGCTTTTGTATTTTGAGCTTTATAAATCATCTTATAAATCATCTAGACAAGTCCTTTTCTGGGTTTGAACTCACTTCTGATTTTGCTGCAGTCTTTCTTGAAGAAAGTGAATTTTGAGTTCTTATATCATATGACATAATTGTTTGCAAGTGCCTGTACATTTCATGGTCATGAAGCTGCTGATTTCTACATCACTTTTTACAGGTTCTTTGCCCTAATGATGTTTTATGTTCATTTAATGTCAGGCCAGCGATACCTGCTCCATTTCCACTCCCATACATCTGAACACCACCTCATGAAATTCTGCTACACCTTTCTGTTTCTTTGGTTCGTTGTCAATGTAACGCTTTTACCTCTGGCACTTGGTGACTTGAATGGAGATGAACAAGCCTTGCTTGATTTCGCTGCTAAGGTCCCACACCGTCGGAAACTCAATTGGACTCTTAATAGGCCAATCTGCACTTCTTGGATTGGAATTACTTGTTATCCCAATGGTACTCGAGTATTTGCTCTTAGGCTTCCAGGTGTCGGGCTCAAAGGCCCACTTCCAGACAACACACTTGGAAAGTTGGACGCTTTAAGGATTCTCAGCCTTAGAGCCAATCTCCTCAGTGGTAATCTTCCTTCTGATATTTCATCCCACCCTTCACTTCAATACCTCTTCCTCCAACATAATAATTTCTCAGGTCATATTCCAAATTCTTTCTTGTTCCTTCTCAACTCAATGTTTTGGATTTATCATTTAATTCATTTACCGGGAATATCCCACAAACATTCAAGAATTTAACTCAGCTCACTACATTGAATCTCCAGAATAACTCCCTTTTTGGTACCATTCCCAATCTCACCAATCGAAGGCTGAAACATTTAAATTTAAGTAATAACCATCTTAATGGTTCCATCCCATCTTCCCTTAAAAACTTTCCCAATTCATCATTTATTGGGAACTCTCTATTATGTGGGCTACCTCTGAGTCCTTGTCTCCCAATTGTTGCTCCACCTTCTCCTTCCCCCAATGTCTCTCCACCTGCTGCAAAAAGAAGACCAAGCTCCAAAAAGAAACTCCCGTTGGGAGCTATTATTGCCATTGCAATTGGAGGTGGTCTGATTCTCTTTCTTATAGTGCTAATATTCCTATTATGTTGCTTGAAGAAAAAGCAAGCTGATGGTGGCAGTGTACTGAAAGGGAAGTCCTCCAGTGGTGGGAGGAGTGCAGCACAGAAGCCCAGAGAGGAGTTTGGCAGTGGGGTTCAAGAACCTGAAAAGAACAAGCTGGTTTTCTTTGAGGGCTGTTCTTACAATTTTGATCTTGAGGATTTACTAAGGGCCTCTGCTGAAGTTCTAGGAAAGGGTAGTTTCGGTACTGCATATAAAGCTGTCTTGGAGGAGTCCACCACCGTGGTTGTGAAAAGGTTAAAAGAAGTAATAGTGGGGAAAAAGGACTTTGAACAGCAGATGGAAATTATTGGGAGAGTTGGACAGCACCCAAATGTTGTGCCTCTACGTGCTTATTATTACTCCAAGGATGAAAAGCTTCTGGTCTATGATTACTTCTCAAACAGCAGCTTGGCGACTCTGTTGCACGGTATGAAGTTCTGTTCTCCCACTTTCATTTTAGTCCTGATGTAATGAGCCTAACTAATCAGTTTTCAAAGCAAAAATATCATTTTGCCCATCACTAGTCAAAAGTGCACCCAACAAAGGCTCAACAATATGAAGTCCGTGGCTGTTGATTTGAGATAAAGCATGTGGTGGTTACAAGAAAATAAATTATGATAGCTAAAACACATATGTGAAGGCACCTTTTACTTGGTGCGCAGAAACAATTGCTCTCTTAAGTTTTGACCACTTGTTGGAAATTATCTCCTTGTTCTTAATTCTTATGCTGTGCTAAATTGAATTCATTAGGTCAATGCAGCAATAACCTCAAATCCCCTTCAAAAGATGAACTTTACCACTGCCAAACTCTTGAAGGCACTTGGATGCTGAGAACCAACAAAATTTTCTTATATTTCCATTTTTAGGTGAATTAAATGTCGATTGGACGTGAAATGCCACCATCTCTTTCTTGTCTATCTACACTGAAATTTATTGGTAGTGAAGTTTTGTTCCTATTGCCTTGTGCTTAGGTAAACTCTCAATATTTATCTTATCAACAGGAAACAGGTCATCTGGAAGAACCCCACTAGATTGGGAGACGAGAGTTAAGATATCCCTTGGAGCTGCGAGGGGCATTGCTCATATCCATTCTGTAGGAGGCCCAAAATTTACTCATGGAAATATTAAGGCTTCAAATATTCTCCTCAACCAAGATCTTGATGGCTGCGTCTCCGATCTAGGGTTGGCCCCACTGATGAACTTTCCTGCCACTCGATCTCGGCATGCAGGGTATTGTGCACCAGAGGTTATTGAAACCAGAAAGCATGCTCACAAGTCAGATGTGTACAGCTTTGGCGTCTTACTACTTGAGATGCTAACTGGGAAACAACCAATTCAGTCTCCAGGGCGTGATGACATGGTCGATCTGCCAAGGTGGGTCCAATCAGTCGTCAGGGAGGAATGGACAGCTGAAGTTTTTGATGTTGAGTTAATGAGATTCCAAAATATTGAAGAAGAAATGGTGCAGATGCTGCAAATTGGGATGGCGTGTGTTGCAAAAGTGCCAGACATGCGACCGAACATGGATGAAGTAGTTAGGATGATTGAAGAGGTCCGGCAATCAATGACTCGGAGAATCGGCCATCTTCAGAAGAAAACAAATCCAAGGACTCAAATGTGCAGACCCCATGAGTCCTTGGAGGCTATCTTCTTCTTTCTCCGATTTTCCATTTGTAAGATTGAAAGGATTTCATCTTATTCTGATTGCTTGCCTGTTAAAGGTTTCCATTTCTAATTGTAACCTTCCTCGCACGTATAGCTAGTTAGAGTGTGAATTGATCTGATTGCTTCATTTTCTTTAGTGATGTAGTGCATTAGAGTTTACTCTCTGAAAAAGTTTGTACCTTTTTCCCATTTTCATGATTTGTTGTCAGAATTCTTTACTGGCTCATAATGCAGTTCATGGTCTTCTCTTCTTCATTTAATTTTGTTATGTTGATCTTGAGAAAAGGTTAGCCCTGCAAAACTCATAAATGCTTATCTCCCATTCTTAAATTTTACGTATGACCTCATCCCTAGTAGCTTTTAGACGCGTTAAATATAAACCCTTCCGATAGAGTTCCAACGTATAGTTTTTGCGACTTTCAAAGTCACAACGGATGGAATGTTACTACTTCTCTTACAGCAAATTGTTGGTTTTCACATCTAATAGTTTGGTTGTCAAATCTAATAATTGTTTGTTTGATTCAATTATTCCCTCTTAACATTAGAATTACCAAAAATAGCTGTGCGGTGCTCCTACACATTAGGAAAGAAAGGGACCTTGGATTATCCCCAAAACGTGTGACTAGCAAAACTCTAATGATTTTCTCCCTCAGCAAAGGGATCGAAGGTCCTTGAGTTTTCTTTCTTCTTTTACAATGGCGGGTTTGGCAACTAATAACTCTAAAGGTGGTCAAGCCCAGCCATATATGACATCAGGCAACCGCCCTCAAAGGAATCTATCTCGCCGTGTTTCATTCAACGAGTCTACTCTCAAGCAATCCCCTCAATCATCTGTGCTGTCATCTGTGCAATCAGACATTGAAGGTCAAAGAAACAATCCACCACCACGAACGCCCAGCTGCAACAGGATTGAGAGGATCTGCTGTGCATGGGCTTCCATCATCATCGGCACATTGGTCGTGATAATCTTCGTTGTCGGGGCCATATTCTTCTCCTTCTTCCAATCCAACATGCCAGATTTCCATTTCCAGGGCCTCAATGTTACAAAGATCGACATTGCCACGGCACCGAATTCAGACACATTGTTAACGGCTGATATTTCAGTAAGCCTAAATGCGACCAACAAAAATGGAAAATGGCCGGTGTATTATAGCTCGTTCTCGGCTGATTTGTCCTCCGGGGATGTCTACTTGGGGAAAGTGAATTTCCCTGATATGGAACAAAAACCTCATGATTCCACAGAATTGAAGGTGCACACACTGCTTAAAAATGTTACAGCGAACGAAGCCGATGCTAAGGACCTGAAAAAGAAATACCAAAATCGCCAATTGCTTATCAACTTGATCCTTGGAGGAAATGTACATTATGTCATGAACGGACATAAGATGGTAGGATTCCCTTTTAAAGTTTTATGTCAATCAAATTATTAATATCTATCAAGGGTTACTTGATGACGGAGAAGTACCCAAATGTCAAGTCAAAATGACCCCAGTCAGGTAACTTGCAAGAATCTTTTATAAGGAGTTTTACGGTTCTGTAAGAGAATCATCTGTTATCGACTGTACACTTTTTTAATCGCATAATTAGATAATTATTGTACACTTTTTTAATCGCATAATTAGATAATTCCGTTATCGACTGTATACTTTTTTATCGCATAATTAGATGATTCGACTGTAAGATTTTCCTTTTCACTATATGTTCTTATTGGCTTTCCTTAATTTTGCATTTTTTTGGAGCTGAACTCATTTCTCCTAATCTTGATTAGTTGATGATATGACGATGGTGATTTTGATCCCTGGGAAGGCAAAGCTGTGTTGAATATTCTGATGATCGAACTCTTCTGGGAAGGGTTGGATTATTTTTCCTGGGTGATATATGTAGGCTGCCCAGCTCCCTCCATTCTATCTCTGGCTCCAGATTGGGACAAATTATTTAGGCATTTTTTGCGATTATTTCAGATATTTTTTTTGGATAATTAGTAGGATTTTTTTCGCCATTTTTTTTCTTCATGTGCATTATTTGTAATTATTGCACTATTCATTTGTTCATGAATATGTTTATTCTGCACTATTCATTTGTTCATGAATATGTTTATTCTGCACTATTCATTTGTTCATGAAAAAAATATCCTATTTATAATATTTATTTTTTATCCAACAGCAAACTAGACAGTAATAGAATATTCGTTCATGAAAAAAAAATTGAGGATTTAATGGTATTTTCTGATTATACACCTGACATTCAATATAAAATAAAATTCTATTCTAAGGGTTCTATCTCTTTTCTTCTTTGATACCAAAAGTTAATTAAAGAACACTATCATGTTTCTTTTTTCTACCAAAAAAAGAAAAAGAAAAAGAAAAAAGAACACTATAATGGTCTTCGTAACACCCACTGACCAGTTTATGGTCCAGTTTCTCCATTGTACCATAAATTTTCTTTCTTTATATCCATTTTTGACCAGACTGCGTCTTGGTCTGCCTGACTCGGCAGAACCGCGTAAATTGAACTATTCAGGTCAACTAAATTCTCTAATATAATATAAAATATATGTTAATAGATTAACAGTGTTATCTGTTCATACAGTAAATTAAACGATTAAATATAAAATTTTACTTTTATTATTTTGAAAAACATAATATTCGACTTCTAGTATTTTTGATTTTTTGTTTGATACGCGATTTTAAAACCTATCGCCTTAAAGAAAAAACAGTAATCTATGTTTCTCCTCTTAAACATTTTTATGTACAGAAAAAAAAAATGAATGCAAAATTTGATGTCAAATACCATCACATTACAAATAAAACATGGTAGTTTACATGTGTTCAACATGTCGGAAAATTTCCCCAACATGTCTTGGCGGTTTACGTGTTCAAAATGGTAGTATTCTTATTAGATTGTATTTTTAACAAATATAAGGAAATTATTTTACATTATGTTTAGATGGACTTATTTTATTTGCTAGATTTAGATTTAGATTTAAAAATAAATTTAAAATGAAAGAATTTAAAATGATTAGGTTTTAGAATAAATTTAAAATCACAATTTTTAGTAGTTAAAATTCATTTCAATTTTGGATAAATTTGAAATTTAACCAACTAATATTTTATCCAAACAATAAAATAGACTTGAATTGAAGATTTAAAATCAAATTCACTCATCCAAACAAACTGTTAAATAATTGGTTTAGTTAAATCACGAGATAACACTTATTATACTGGCTTCAATAAATGCTTGTATTTAGAAGAATCCCTTTTGTTTAAACTAGATAATAAAAAAATCCCTTTATTTTGACTTAAAAAACAACATACTAAGTCTTCAATTTATCGCAAAAATAGCTCAAAAAAATTTGACTATAAGGTTAAAAAGTTAAGAAGTAAGAGTAGAATATTAAGTGATCTTAAAATATGAATCCATGTAAAACTCAGAATTATTTCAAGGAAGAAAAGATAAAACTTATATTACTATCTATCTATTTATATTATATATAAAGTTTGAGAAGTTTGTTATTTTTTAATTTGTCATTATTATCTCTATCAAAAATTTAAATTTTAAAAAACTTGTAATAATTTCTTCCTCAACTTCTGTTTTTTTTTTTTTTTTTATAATATATTTTATCTTTTATTTTACACATATTGATTGTGGCTCTTCCACTCGTTCAAGATTATAAAGGAGTTTATTTTACCAAAATTTTGTACCAATTTTGACACAAGGTGAAAAAACGAATTAAAGTCAAAATCTTTACCGTTGCAAACCTGAAAACCAAAATCTAATCCAGCCGACCTCGGATAACAGGAAACTCACCCCACCCCCAAATAGTAGTTGTCAAAAGGGTAATCGATAACGTATAAAAGTGCAAGGTTGCCGTTGATTCTACGCCAAATTATTATGACTTTCACCCCCAGAAAATTCTAGAATCAATTTGGACCCCCCAACTCCTCCATTGCCTGAAATTCTAAAATATTATTGTAATCCCACATCCATTGAAACCTTACCACTGTTCAGAATATATTCTGACTCTTCCCATCAATCATTCAATCTTCTACCTTCTTTTTCTGCTTATTCTTCTTCTTTATTGGTCTCTGCATTCTCCGTCCAATTTCTTCTCGAGCAGGTAATATTATTCCCTCTCATTTCTTGTTCAAAGCCCATCTTTTGGATTTTTATCTCGCCAAGGATATAATTAGATCTTGCAATTTTTTGATAGTTTTGTTTGAAGGGCCTTTGTGTTTTCTGCTCTTAAATAAAAAAAGGGATTTTTTATTTTTGGGTTTGGGCTTATTATGATCCGTTGTTTGTGATTTGATTTGCCGTAGGTTCTGATCTGAAGTTGTTGTTAGTGAGATTGAGTGATGGCATCGAAACGGATATTGAAGGAGCTCAAAGATTTGCAGAAGGACCCTCCCACATCTTGCAGTGCTGGTATTGCTTCATTCTTTCTCTCTTTTCTTTGTTTGGTTTTTCTTTCTTTCTTTAGACAGATCAAGTTGTTAGAAATTTGGCTGTAAAGCTTGTACCTTTTTTTTTCTTTCAATTGTATGTTATTGTAAGAGATCATAAAGGTAAGCTGAATTATATTTTAAACAGCCAATATAGTGGTTTGCCTAAGAAGTTCTTTTATTTTCATGTACCTTGCTGTGGGAATTTTGCTTGAAAGTTGTGGTAGCGTGCCCTGTTTTGTAGATCTTGGTTTAGTCTCTTAGTTACCTATCTGATTCGGGCTTTTCTTGAAGGTTCCTGATTTGTATGGCTGGTGGAAATCTCTTGTATAATAACAAATTTTGGATAAGTATCAATTTGATGACAAAGAGGATTATAGGAGGATTTCAGTAAGATTATAAATTTGATCACTGTCCATAAGTTCAAGCAGTATTGAGGATAGGTCAAGTCTTTATATCGACCATCACTTACTCCAAGTTATGAGATGCTAGAACTTTTGTAGATCTTATGACGATGTCTAGATGCTTCTGTAAATTCTCAAACTACTTTGATGTGCTTTTTTCCTCTTGGAAAAGTTTTGGGTTTTGTTGAAACCACCTCCATCACATGGGCAAACCCTACTGGTTGTCAGTTTATTTTTTATTTTTATAGTGTTATTCCTGATAGGCATTAATATGGTAGGAATTTTTAATGTAAAATATTTCATGTTTCTTGTTTATATTTGAGTGACTTTTAATTCTGTTTGACTTTGTATTCATGTTAATAGTTTATGTGTGAGGGAAGCACCATTGTTTTCTCAACTTATTATTTTCTGTGAATTTGTGGAGATTTGGCGCATGGGTGTACCAAATGCTTATTCTTTTGGTTTCAAATCTGCAGTGATTTTGAATTGACAATCTTATCACTCTTGATCTTCGTCATTCTTCGATTCATTAAGCCAAACCATATAGATTAATCTTTAAATTGGTGCTCAAACAATACAGGTCCAGTGGCTGAAGATATGTTCCATTGGCAAGCAACTATAATGGGGCCTACTGATAGCCCTTATGCAGGAGGTGTTTTCCAGAGATAGTTTCTATTCATTTTCCTCCAGATTACCCATTTAAGCCCCCAAAGGTCTGATCTTTATTTTATTGTGTTGGTAATGCATTATATGCATTATGTATTGGTTATTCATACTTTGTGAAAAATGACTATGCATTGTTAATGAGGTAGCTCTTGCTGACTCTTCTATACCTAAACAGCTGTTTGTTTTCTTCAAACCTTGAACGGATTATCCCGAAATGGTGGTTTGGTGTATGAATGGATTCTAGGTTTACAGTTGAGGGGTAATTTTTCCTATTGTACCTGTTATTCTGATTTGTCTCGTTAGCTTAAATTAATGAGTGATGATGGATCAACTACTATTCATTTTCATGATTAATGGTAGATAACTGTTAATTACTGGCCTTCTTTTTAGGTTTATGTTGCATCTTTTGTTCTACTATAGTTGGTTTCTGACTGAGATAGAGTAGTTTGTAAGGTTTTTACTCTATGTGCATAACTGTGTATGTTGAACTTTTCTCAATGAGATTGATGAGCAGAGATTACTTCATATGCATGTATCTTATTTACTTACAACAACTACTCATTTGTTAGATTTCTCTGCATAATTTGAGTTGAGTTATTGTGTGACATGACGAATTCTAATTTTCCATTCTAGGTTGCGTTTAGGACAAAGGTCTTCCACCCAAACATTAACAGCAATGGAAGTATATGTCTGGACATTCTTAAAGAGCAGTGGAGTCCGGCATTAACCATCTCAAAGGTTCACAGTTTGTCATTTTCTTATTTATTTTGTAATTTTTCATTTTACAGCTTTTATTAGTTATTTATATGTGTTAATGTAAATCCCTGAAGAGCTAGGGAAGGCTGCGAAGTGACTTTATCCACCATCTTCAGTAAGGGGTAGCTTGTCTTTTTTCGTACAGTCATGGGCCTGTAAAAGAATGAAAAGAATAGAACATCACAATCCACACCACCTCATAACACAGTCAAATCATCTTAAGATCTCACTAGGCAATATCCTTCCTTTACACTGTATTATGGATGTCTGTATCATCTGTTTGAGATAACCCGACAGAACCTACTCAATATCCAATTTCACAAGCCATATTGTTCGGGCTGCAGCAGAAATCCCTGCGGCTAGACTTGCAACTTTTTGGATTTCTTCCCCTGGTTCCTTGACTTTTTCAACTTCTTGTTTAGTCCTCCTCAGAGATGGTCTGAGCTGTTTTCTGTGCCTGACAAGCCATCATTATAATCTGCAGGCCGAGTGTTTGTAAACATTTCATCATTTTCTAGTGCAATAAACTTGGCTTCTTGTGGGGATATTTGTCGATGAGAAGCGTATATGTGCTTTATAGTACTACTATTGTTTTATTCTGCAATATATTAGTGTGTGAGCCTCTATGTCTTGTTTAAAATTTTAATTCTTTTGAGTGACCTTTCATCAAGAGAATTTTTGTTGGCCAAGTATATGGAACACTAGTGCATGTGGTAGGCGACCAGGATTGCTGAATTCCATAATCCGAGTGCACCTTTAATGTGATGTTTTTAACTCATTGGCTGTATATGGCTATTAATTTAGCACATTCACCTTCAGTTTTCCAAGCAGGTTTCATTTATTTTGTACTGGTGTTTACTGCAGAGTCTAGGTTGTACAGTAGCAGGATTCGTTCATACATTATTTTTCTGCTTGTATGTGCAGTGTGCGGTAAATGGGAGATAGATCAGATACTCTAGGAACAGTTCTGGGTCATTCAATACAGCACACATGAATTCTTCTTCATGTGACATAGTTTGAATAGAATAGTTCATAAGAAGTTTCTGCATGCCTGAAACGTGAAAGTATATTAACTTTGGCGTGTCATCTGGTCTTGAACAGCATCTGTTTCGTTAAGACCTCTTAAATTTTGACTAGAGCTTTACCTGCCTGAGAGTGCATCTTACTTAGCCTCTTTGGAAACATCATGGCAGGTCCTATTATCTATTTGTTCATTGTTGACGGATCCAAACCCAGATGATCCCTTGGTGCTTGACCGAAATCGCTCACATGTACAAGACTGACAGGGCCAAGTACGAGGCCACCGCTCGCAGCTGGACACAGAAGTATGCCATGGGATAGTGATGAAACACTACCCCGGCATGCCTGAAAAACTCTGTAACTTGTTTAAAGTGCTTTTCATTGTGCTTGGATGGAAAAATAAAATCGATGGTTAGAAACTTCATTATTTCATCCTTCAATGAGGTTGCCGTGGACCTTAATTTCTTTAAGTTGTGAATATCGATTTGAAGACTAAATTAGAAGAGGCTGAAATTGTATTGTAATGAAATGTTATTGTTGTTGTTAAGTGGATTATTTGTCAGCCTGTTGATGCTCTTCATTCCTTGACTAGGGAGAATATGAGGGATGAAATATCTGGAAAATAGAAGTTGAAAGGGAGTTCGAGAGTCATTTCTCACAATTAAGATAATTGAACAGTCTAGTTTTGCTTAATAGTCTTTCTAATAATACTAAAAATTAATCGAAATAATAGGCTAATGAACAAAATAATATCTAAAATTAGACGGATATTTCATCGGGACTAAAAATCTATTTAAGTATATTCGATTTTTGATTTCACTTATAAAGTTTATGATCAGAATTTAATTTTGTAAAATTTTGTTCATATCAATTGATGTTATATATTTTATAAAATTTAATTTACACCATAAAATTTAAAAGTAATGTAAGAAAAGTATTTGTCAAAATCAGTTATTGCTTGCCTCCTCCACAGGTAAGTGCTAAATGTCAATCAATCACTTGCATTGGAATAGAATTCACAAGAATAATGCAATGCAATGCATGTGTTAAAGCTAGGTCCAATCGAAGTCTTATTCCGACGTTGGAGGTCAATACGGGCAAGAGAGTTTGTTGCCTTTTGCTTAGATTAATGGTTTAGTTTCGTATTAATAATTAGAATGTGATCGGTAGATAAGGCCAATGTATTTTGTTGTAACAAACTGTCATAAATCAAACTACATTTAAATTTGTTTTAGATGAAACGATCACTTTATTGATCAAAATCTTCGCATATTATTTGTAATTTTCTTGCAACTTAAAACTGTAGCACTGAAGATGATGTAAAACATTATTTCTCACCAAAGTACTAGTAGTAAGAAAATGGGACCATCTTAAGCAGTAGAACGTTGTTGATTAATAGTAGTAACATAATTGAAGTCATGTGAAAGGTTAGGCGATTTGCTCGCAAATTGACCCGTAATAATACATCATTTGAAAGGGCCTCATCCCCTCATGGCTGCAGATGGGTACTTTTGGTGTGGGTTTGTTTTGTTGACGAAGAAAGAGTTTAATTTTACTAGTACATTAGATTGATAAAGAAAATATTTAAATAGATTTGATTTTTTATTCTATTTATAAATCTTGTTATCAAGATTTAATAGTATCTTACATCAGTTAATATCAATTAATATTATATATTTTGTAAAATTTAATTCACGTCATAAGATTTATAAGTGAAATCAAGATTCAAATTTATCCAAATATTCTATCCTAACTATTGATAATACCCACAACCCTAGCTAACACGTGTTTGTATCAGCCTCGTGCTTAGGTTTATGCAGAAGTGGGTGAATGATCAGTGATACTCATTTACTTCAATTTTTTTTTCCTTTAAATAGTAGAAGCAACATCTAATTAATATCATATGGCTAGCTAGCTGATGAAAATAATTATCGCTTGGTTGACAAGCAATGAGTCTACTCCATACACAATTGATATTGTCATGTGCCGCCCATATTATAGAAAAAAAAAATTTATTTGTAAAATCACAAATTTAAAATTAATTATTAAAATTATTTTATGTAACAAAATTATATTAAATTATTAATTTTAATTTTTTTAAAATATAATAATACATTAATAATTTTATCACGTTAATATAAATGCATTGGTATCCAAATGGGCCTCCTCCTCATTGCTTTGCTTATTCTTCAAGCTAGAAAACCGGCTCTCATTTATTATTCAACTTCTGGAGTGGCCTTTTCTGTTTAACTAAAGGCCCGTCCTGTGATGATATCCTTGTATTTAGAGTTTTTGACATGATTACAAGATCTTTACGACTATTTTTAATTTAGAATAAATTGATGGACTGTGCCCTCAAGCCTCCACTCAACTACATGTGCAGGTCCGCTTACGACTATTTTTAATTTAGAATAAATTTTATTTAGACAGTTATTAATTTTAAAATATTTTTAATAAAAGTACTTTAATAATTTTTTTTTATGGAATGCATGTGAGTTAAAAAATATGTGTAAAATAATTACAAAATATTATTATAAAAAAAGGTAAAAAAAAATTTGTCGTCCAAATAGCACCACTTTTTTTTTTTTTTTTTTTGGGAGAAGGTTGCACTAGGGCTGTAAACGGATCGGATCCGGGTCGGATCCGGCATATCTATACCCGGATCCGGATCCAGACGGGTCTCCAAAAAGTATATCCGGATCCGTCGGGTCTTGTCGGATCCGGATCCGGGTCTGGGTCTTAATAATTTTTTTAAAAATTATATGTAAAACTATTACAATTTATTAAATTTTCTTTTTTTTTTAATTATACAAAAGTATTGAGTTCACAATTAATATTTATGCATGTATTTTATATTAAATATAAATCACATGGGCAATTTACTAAACATATATGTATATATACATATAAAATAACACTAATATACAATAATTTTATTATGTATTAAATATTTTAATCGGAAATGGGTCTTAATCTAGATCGGAACACCAAGATCCAGATCCGACCCGTTTATTATAATAGCTAAACGGGTCCGGATCGGATCCGGGTAATCGAAATTTTACATAGATCCAGACCCGGATAAACGGGTCCGGATCGGGTCGGGACCCATTGACAGGCCTAGGTTGCACAAGGAAAATATTAAAAAAAAAAATGAAAAGAAAAGAAAAGCTGGTGAACTGATTCCTGTAGTAATCTAGAATCCGAGTCAAAGGTCAACCATTTCCGCATGTACTCAATTGTTAGGTTAACACTTCGACTTTAACGTTCAAAAGATATATATGCTTTGATAAAAAAAATAAATAAATTTACCTCTCCTCTATTCGTAGGTGATTTAAATCGTATAACTAATAAATTATAAAAAAATATTTTACAATTACACTTCGTTGTCAATATATATTTGTGTTTTAATTTTATACAATCATCATAAAACTTTACATTTACTAATAAAAGTCAATCCATACAAATTGTCTACATTCGGACACAATTATCAATTATATGTCTAATAAGATTATAGACATTACTTATAATTTTTTACATGAGAGTTTCTTTTTAACAAATGAGAATATCTAAAAATTAAGAAATGAGAGATAAAATATTTTAAAGAAAATAATAATTTATTAAAAAATTATGGTATGTAATCTTCCTATTTTCCTTTTTTCTTTTTTCTCTCATGCTCCTATGGATCTTTCTTGGATTCTATCTAAAATCTACCTCAAATATGCAGAAACTTTTAACTTGTATCTTTAATACATATACATCCATCTTTTATGATGTTGAGGAAAGACTGTTCTCTTGGATTAATTTTCTTTTGAATTATCAAACAAGGAATTTTGATAGGAACACCAAGGCCATGGAAAAGTTTGTTCTACAATAGAAGACTTGTAATTTCAAATTCAAGTGTTCTTTTAATCTAGTCATTTATTTTCTATTCTTCCAGACAAAGGCAAATATGGTCAAAGGACATAAGACTAAAGGCCAAAATCTGCATCATCTTTTTGTGTTTAGTATTAGAAGCCATTCAAATGAATTGCCGTCAAAACAAGGATTGATATCAAACTCTTAAATAAATCAAATATTAGAAGAGAATTAAGTTAATATCAAACTACTACTAGTAATTAATAGCGGGAAATTAAGGTAATTGGGTGTGCATTACAATCTGCCAATTTGCTCATTAATGTTTAAATCCTCTCAGCAGGCAGTCTTCTAGGAGGTTTCCTTCACAATTACACCCTCTAGTTTTTCTATTTACATGACTCTAAGGAAATAAAATTTTTAAAAAATATATATTTTTAATTTTTGAATAAATAAATATTTAAAAATAAAATAAATTTCTAATACAATAATTATTTTAAAATAGAAAGAATAATAATTAAGTCAACAGAAATCCAACCGAAATAGTACTTTAGTAGGTAAAAAGACGAAATCTTGGAATTAATTAGATTTTCTTTCCGTGAATAAGAACAAAATGCCAGTTGTAGTCCGCTCCACGAAATTTCAACACCCCGCCCCGGGAACACACGCTTGACTATTATTTGTCTCAAATTTTATGTCATTATTTGTGAGGTTATTAAACGAACGAATTAAAATTATTTTATAAAATATTAATTATTCATTTGATAGTGTAATAAAAAATAATTGAGATAAAAAATTTTGGACCGGAACCCACACAGCCACTGTATTAGTCGACTTCTTTCTGTTCCGCACTTCCCTTCTCCAGGTAGAACTGTTAATTAAGAGCCAGAAAAAGTTGTCCGTTTTTTAAGTACAATACTAAGGTAACTAATCTGTAGTACATTTTATACCTTAAAAACACTTTTTTCATAACTTAATTCACATTAAGAATTGAGCACAATTTTTAAAAATAAAATTTTATTACTTTTTAATTATATTATTATATGATACGAATCCATATGGGTCATAAAGACTTTTTTCCATGTATTTCACTAATATCTCCATAGTTATAGTGAGTCGTCTATATAAACACACACTAGGCCAGAGTTCACTGCTGTTGGTTTTCATTTCTTTTCTCCTAAATCTGTTTCTTTTCTTCCTCTGTCATCCCTCTATGAAGTATAATCTGATCTGAAACATCTCCCTCACGGCTGTAAGAGGGGAGGGAGAGAGAAAGAAAGAAGAAAGAGTAGTCTGATTTGTATATAGTAGTAGTATTAGGCTATGAATTGAGGGGCTCATATTGTTTCCCGCCAAAACAACAAAAGCCAACTTGTTAGCCTCTTTTTGCTCTTTTATTGTGACCAACTCAACTGACTGACCATTTCCTTGGCGCGCTTTACCATAATATATCAGCAGATCGATCAGTCTGTCAGTTTCTGTATCCTTTTTACTAATGTTTTCTGTCCCAACTCCCAACTCTCCTTCTTGCTTCTTATGGTCCGGACTGAAAATCCAGCTATAGAGAGATCTTGGAAATAGATATGAGCTTGCAATTTCGGATGGACTCCCGGCTAAAACGAGTTAAGTTTTCAGAACATGTTGTTACTACAAACAAGCCACTCGATAAACGGAGATCACACTTTCCCGCCGACTCACAGACCATTTTCCGGCATAAAGTCATTAGAATCGTACTCACCGACGCCGACGCCACTGACTCTTCAGATGACGACGAGGCTCGCGATATTCGAAGCGCGAGAAGAAGAGTGATAGACATTCAAGAAATCTACTTTGGCCCGGTACTCCCCAAACCACAGAAAACGGAGCTGCAGACCAGTAGAAAAAGAAGTCCTCAGAGTTTGACTCCGCCGGAATCTGACGTCACGAGACGGAAAAAGTTCAGGGGTGTTCGTCAGAGGCCCTGGGGTCGTTTGGGCTGCTGAGATCCGTGATCCGACCCGGAGGAAACGGGTCTGGCTGGGGACTTATGATACCCCAGAAGAAGCGGCTTCCGTTTATGATAGAGCCGCCGTTAAGTTGAAAGGCCCTGACGCCGTTACTAATTTTCCTGTAGAGTCCATGAAGGAAATAGTCGCTGACGCCGAGTTTCTCCAAAGCGAGAAAAGTACTAGTGAAAACGCTAGAGAAGAAAGCGGTTTGTCGCCGACTTCAGTGCTCCGTTGCGATGACACGACAAGTCAAGCGGAAACGGAGGTTTCAATTGGAGCTAACGACGTCGGTTTGTCACCCACGTCGGTTCTCCGTTATGACGACTTGACGCCGTTTGAGAATTTTCCTCTCCCCGAGGTTGACTATCTCGGTTTCAGCTTCGACTTCGACATTGACTTCCCGTTAAGTTTGCCGGCGGTGAAACATTGCACCGAGGAATTCGGAGAATTTGACTTCGATGATTTCCTCGTTGAAGTCATATTAAGTTAGTAGCAAAAAACTTCCATGTACTCTTGGGGGCTGTATTGTGAAACTTTGTGGTCCTATTGTGTAATTATACATTATTGGAGGGTTTTTATGTAATTGTGAATTTTGGCGGGAATACGGAGTGTTTATACTATAGCGTGAGAGGTGTGTGTCGATTTGTGATTCGTCGACTCCTTTCTGACGGCAATTTTATTATCTAAAATATAATTTTGTGATTTTTGTTCTATTATATATATGGACGATATCGCGGTATTTATCCATTGTTGTTTAATAAGTACTATTAATTGAAGTGTTCATTGGAGAATTGTACGTCTAATGATGATTTCTTGGAGGTCACGCCTAACGTTGAAAAGTTAATTTGTACTATTATTTTATGGTAATAAAGATATCAATATGTTGTATTCAATTTAATAATGAACGATTCTATTGATTTGAGTATTGAAATTTATTTCGAGAGATAAATTTTTTTATTTTTTTTTTATTTTTAAGTGATTCAAATATATTCAATATTACGTATTAATTTTTAATTTAAACAATATTACATAAGAATTAATACTAATTCGAATTTTTTGTATCAACAAAAATATTAAGGAGTAGAGAAATTGTAATAATAAGCAAATAATTACTGCTACAATTTAACAAGAAAAAAAAATAAAAAAGAAAAGAAAAGAAAAGAAAAAAAGAAAAAGCGGAATGGGATTGGAGGTCGAGGAGTATTTAGTCTATTTATGATAGTGGTATTTGTGGCGGTGGTAAAGGTTGAATTTGATTGGGTGAAATGGTCGTTGCTGCCGTAGGGCAGGGTTTGAATAAGAAAAAAAGATGGTTTTCTTTAACATCACAAATTTCAGCCCTCGGGAGCTCGTCGGCCGTCTGTTGTTGATGGCTTGGGCTCCACTTTCGCAAAATTTGCTAGTCCTCCCTGCTTAGCGTTTTAGTGGGATATTTGCATGGGCTCAGTCCAATGGGTCTACATCTTTGTGACACGTAAATAAGAGTTATATGTATTATAAACACAATATATGTTTATTTTAATTACAAATCCGTGCAGTATAGCATATTCATGTAGAATTTGATTGATGAGGAATGCATATGTTAGTTACTTTGAAATTTCCGAAATTTAACGATTTCTGAATCACATTAATTAAATGATTAAATGTCTAAAAGACTCTACACAGGAAAAAAAAAATCAAATGAGAAAACACGGACCACATGTTGCCATGGATGTTCAAAGGGGGAGCCCATCTTCCTTAATTCGTTTCTCCTTTCTTCAGGAATGGTTGAGCATTCCTCTATCAAAGGACCCACCACCAACGCCTGCAAGCGCAACTTGTGCCAAGTTCAAGTTTATGCATTACAAGATACTATTTCCTTTTTATTGGGCGTAGTATGTAAAATAGAACAATTAAGGGGGAGGAAAACATTTTCAGAACTTACATGGCCAATTTAATTTAAAAAGTCTAATATTTATTTCTTTTATCGAAATTAAGTGGAGCACCTATATGCACACGTAAAAGTATAAAATAAACAATATCATATATCGGTTAGCATAAAGATAATGATCTAATTAATATGTTCTGTGCCACATTATCATTGTCAATTGATTTTGAGATAAAATTTCGTAATTTTTAACATGATATCAGAGTTAGTTAGGGTTTTTTTTTGGTTCACAGATAAATTATTTTTGGATAACTTATCTTTGAATGATAGTTGTGGAATGTGTCATTCTCGTATTACAATTCTGTATTTGATTTGTATAAGATATTAACAGAATATGTTAATAATGATATAATTTTATATTTTTATTGAAAGTGATAGATAAAAGAGAATTATAAATATTAAAATATTCTCTTACTATTACCCATTGTTCTTAATTACTTTAAAATTTTCACACATAAAATAATTTTTAAATCATATAATGTCATATTTAAAAATAAATAAACTAATAAAATTATTGAAATATATACATAAATTAGCAAGAAATGATAAAATTTATAATAGTAGTACTACGTTGAATTAATTTTGAAAAAAAACTCCTGAAGTAGTTACATCCATAAATTAGAAAGAATATAATGTCTTGATATAATTAAATCTTTCCATTTAGTTAATAGTATTTTACTACACTTAAAAAATATATATATGTTTTTAAAAAAAAAGAAACATTAAAATAAAAATAAATGAAAATAAGGCATTATACATTGTAAAATTAAAAAAAAAATGATAAAATAAAAGAACAAGTGTGCATCATTTATTACAATGTTTTTTTCATCTAAATTAAAAAATGATATAATGATCATTTTTTCGAAGTAAAAAAAAAAATTTATTATAAAAAAATATTAATTCAATAAATAGTTTAGGCATCTTACGATTTATATAGTTTGGTGGGATTATTAATACCAAAGACTTTTATGAGATGTGTAATATCTCATATAATCCAGAAAAGAAGATTTAAAATTCAACCAAACGTGAAATGATATATAATTACTTATCTAATTTTAAATCATTTCACGAACCAAACGGAGGCAATTTTTGGATTTCGGAATACAAAAAATATTTATGTTGATAAATTCGATTTTTAATTCTACTTATAAATTCTGTGATTAAGATTAAAATTTAAATAATTTTAATTACATCAATTAATGTCATATATTTTTTAAATTTTAATCTAAATTACAAGACTAAAAATTGAGTTTACCCTTCGAAATACTGCTAGTCTACTGATTAAGAGTAATTGACTATAGACAATGACCAGCCAGCTACCGGCGGCTAAGGTAGTAATTTTAGTACTTTGGGAATTTAATCCGTCTGTAAAAGAACAGCATTAACGAATTGACAGAAATAGCCATAGAAGCTACGATTTGGTGGGTCCAAACAAATATGGTTGGTCACCAAACAAAAAACGAAAGTGAGTTCCTACAGCCAAAAATGTCTTTAACAAATAGATTAGATATACTATATAGATAAAGCCATTTAGCCATCAAATTACTGTGCCTGAAGCCGCCTTTCAATTTCACTGCCAAACAACAAAAATTAATTTAATCGACCCATTAATAAATGTCTCCCTGAAAATCTTTTTGGAGATGTGACCTATATATATATATATATATGAGGGGCCTTGATATATTATGATGAAGCTGGTAATTAATTGAAATAAAGGTGTTTAAGCTAATTGCAGATTAGCATGCACCCAACAAGAATTCTGCTTTATCTATAAATTATTCAGAAGTTCAATCCATTTTTTCTTCATTTGTTTTATGTAATTGGTCCCATTATTACCTAGCCAGATTATTATGCACTCAAAAAGCCATGATGCACAATTAATGGGTAATGGGCAATGGCTTTCATCCACACAATAATGGTTACGTAGTTGAAACTTGAAAGCAACAACTTAAATCGTTAAGAGGAATGGAAGAGCAAACTCATGCAATATTGCGACTCTGCAAACAAATATTGTTATAATTTTTTATTACTAAAGTATATATTGTTCGCCCTCAAAAATTTCATGGATCAAAATAATACAGCATATATATATGAAAATATATTATGTTATTTGTAATACACCGATTCAAATCGTATAAATAACGTGTTTAAATTTAAATTAAAGAATACAATAAAATATAGTATCTTGAATTTGATTCTTAATAAACGTGAAAATGGGGGGAAAATGGTAAGCCATGTTCGGACTTAAGATAAGGACACCTAGTAAACGTGAAAATAGGAAAAAATAGTAAGCCATTTGATTATGATTATCAAATCAAATTCAACACTAATTTTCTTCCAAATTCTGCTTCTCTTAAGACAATATAAGTACATGTTATCCAACATCTGCAAAAGCAACTGGGAAAGTGATTAGAATAAAAACAAATAAATATAATAATTAAACCTCTGATTACCCAATTCTCTGGGATCACTAGTCTACTCTAGTGCTGGTTTTGGAGCCCCACGGCAATGTCTATTTCATCAATTATATTAATCCCACCTCCACTTATATTATTATACATGATGAATGGCAATGTTTTGAAACTTGGATTGATGCTCAAATTGGTTGCGTCACCAATTTTCGGTTCGGTCGTGTCCCCTGGTCCCGGGTTTTGATCCTCTTGTTAGCTTGATTTTGATTTTTTTTAATAACTTTAAATAAGAAAATAAATCTGGACCGGTTCCGGTTAAACCGTCCAGATCTGGAATTGATCAAAGTTTTTTTTTTTTTTTTAAAGGATTTGCTTGGGTCAATGGTCTCCCATTTATGTGTTTGTTTAACTTAAGTGAGGATCATAATTTTGTTTTTAAACTTGGTAACGAGACTAATTAATTCCTACTTTACAAGAACATTTTTTGGATATGAACAAAGCTGATGTGAGCTTTCACTATCATGATTACCCTATTTGACCCCTAAGAGCCACTCTAATCCGGAATCAATAGGCGAAGAATATCTATGGAATCAAACTTGTCTCCTCAGGTTTGAAGGAGAAATAAACAAATACTACTCTGAGATAGGATCTGGAGCACAAATAAATAAATAAAATAATTATCAATCATTGGATTAAAAACACAAAACTAATTTTGAGAATGATTGTTTGTATAATGAGAATAATATTCACTTTTCTCTCAATTACATTTTGTAATTATTTTATAATTTTTTTGTTTAATCACTTTTTTATTTCATATATATCTTATCAAAAAAGTTATTATGATACTTTAAGAAATAAAATTTCAAAAATAAGTAAACAACATTAATTTCCCGGGCAAACATATCAAAATTTTAACTTTAGTTGCCTCGTCCACCACTTGCATATCATCTTCCCTTAACTAGTAAATTAATGAACCAAAACAACAATAATTACGATCCAAACGAGTATATGTATAAAAATTCTTGGCTAACTCTTTTGGTAATCGAATAACTACGTCACTCGGATCCTTGTTTTAATAATTCGGGTTAGATTCAAACTAAAATTTTGATATAATTCGAATTTACAAGTAATATTTCAATCACAAATTCAAGTAACTAAATATTCCGGCTAGAAGAATTTTTGAAAATTTCAATTTATTTGGTTTCATCATATTTTTTTAGCCCTGAAAATTTCAATTTAATAGAATTTGGTTTCATCACAAATTCAAGTAACTAGTATTGTATTACGTGTAACATTTTATATTTGGAAAGTTATGTTATTAGGAAACACTATATACTATAATAAGCATTTCTTTAAATAAAAATTTGCTTTTAGCCCATCAATAGCCCAAATTTGTTATGTTAAATTCCACCTCTGAAGACTGGGCCGGCCCAAAATGCAAAAGGCGGAAGATCATCAGTCCACTATATAAAGCAGCGGCGATAAATGTAGAGGCCCCCATTCCCAAAATCAAAACACAAAAGATAACAACTTCCGCCGCAAAGACGCAAAAGAAAGAAGCGAAGCGAAGCGAAGCAGTGCAGTGAAGACTGGAGCGTTTTCTCCGCCTACAAAATTGAATCGTGATTCGCGAGGTAATATTTCTTCAGTAATCTGGATTTTTCACCGTTCTTTTTGCTGTAAATTTTGAAATTAGTGTGTTATCGGTAATGATTTATGATCTAGGGTTTGCGAGATGCGAAACCCTATAGAACTTGTGGAGTATTAGGGATTTTTTTTTTTGGGGGGGGGGTGTTTATTTGTGATATATCTACGTAATCGAGCGCATATACGTATAAATCTGTTTCTTGGTTTATGTACTTTGGTATTTGAATGATGTCGATTTTTTTATTTTTTTTTTTGGGAGTTGGATTAAAGGGTATTGGTTTTGATGCAGTTTTTTGGTATAGGGTTGTAACAAAATCGAGATGGCTGAAGAAGATAGTCAAAAGGAGGTGACTCAGGAGGAGCCGATGCCGGAGGAGGTGAAAGATGAAGCTGGGGGCGATGTAAGAATCTCTCCCTCCGTTTATTTATTTGTATTTAATTTTTGTGAATTAATTGGTATGTAATAGAGTTGCCTCCGGGGTTCAAGTCTATATCTTTGCTAATTGCTCAAGTATTTTTGTTTTATAATTTTATATAATTTTTTTTGGGAAGTTTTTAACCATCCGAGAATTAGGGTTCTAGTGTTCTGATTGCTGATATCTTGAATTGTGTGTGTAAGGGAGATGCCCCAGTTTTGATTGATATTTAGGTGGGTTTGTGTTATTAATGAATTTTTAATTGCAGATTGCCCCCTTTGATCCCACAAAGAAGAAGAAAAAGAAGAAGGTTGTGATTCAAGATCCTGCTGATGATTCTGTGAGTGAGTTGGCTGAAAAAACAGAAAGCCTATCAGGTATGTTATTCAAGATAAATACCACTATAGTCTGTATTGGAGTACTTTATTAGGCTTTTTGAGGTTGATGTGATGATGTGTTAATTCTCTATGCAGTTTCTGATGGGCTTGAAACTACATTCGCTGGTCTGAGAAAGAAGAAGAAGAAACCGGTTAGTGCCGGTCATGTTGTTCACAAAAAGATAACCAGATATATGTTTTTTCTGTAATACTTATTTCAAATGACCTTGTGATGTCAACATTGATGCAGGCACATACAGATCTCTTGAATGATGACAAGGAGAACACTGGAGATGATGAACCGGATGGTAATTAGTTCTAGTTCTAGTAAATTTTCTACAGATGGGAGAGAATTTAGATTGTGTTATGTCATTGTGAGCATGTTGATTATCTAATGGAAAATTTTATTTTATTTTGTAGACCAACTCGGCGAGGATGAAGAAGCTGAAGGAATTGTTCTGCAACACTATCCATGGGAGGGAAGTGATCGAGATTATGAATATGAGGAGGTAACTTTTAAAAGATTACCAGAAGAGCATTTTTTCTTAAGTGTTAGATATTTTATGGGAGGGATTTGAAGAGAAAAAGGAATCTATGTTTGGAAGTTTGTCGTATTAAATTTCTAATACTAGGAGGTGCTTTATTGAGAATTGATACAAATGTTTTAAAGACTTTTCCTTACTAAAGTATCATTAACTGAAAGCATCTTTCTCCCTAAGTACCCTCCCTCCTTGACTTTATGGTCCAGTTAGATGGGCTATTGACTAAATCAATTTTCTTTCTCACAAATTGGTATTTCATGATGTGTCCTGCTAAGTGCGATCATAAAGGGTTTGTAGCCTTCTCATTCTAATGTGTAGAATTACTTGTTTATATTGGATGATAATGTAATTTGCGAGCATGGATTTGTAAAATGAAACTTTTTTCTTTCTTCTTTCGAACTCTGTTAATGTAAATGCTAACCTGTTATACATGAATAATAACATCATCATCGGCTTAAACTAGTATTGACTACTTCGGGTTTTTGCTACTTTTTAGCTTTCTCTTCTGTATTTCTTGCCTTATTTTTCTTTTTCTTTTCCTTACTTGGTCCTTGTCATTCATTTGTTGATGTCCGTATCTGACTTCCCTTGTCTTCATCTCTCTTTGTCAAATGTACCTAAATTTTGCAGCTTCTGGGACGGGTTTTCAACATTCTTCGGGAGAATAATCCTGAGCTTGCTGGAGACAGGCGTAGAACAGTGATGAGGCCTCCTCAGGTTCTTCGTGAAGGCACCAAGAAAACTGTTTTTGTGAATTTCATGGACCTCTGCAAGACGTATGTTAAATCTACAACGGTCAGTTGCATATACGTGTTACTGTGCATTAGGTTACGAAATTCATATTTCTGGTTGTTTCCCTGTGACAACTTGTTTCTTCGTCGTTCTTTGTTGTTTAAATTGAAGATAATTGTCTTGTAGAGTTCAAGTTGCTATCGATTGTTGCTTGTATCTTTCATTTTTGATCTGTAGAGTTTGCACACTTGTATGCTTTTCCTGCCTCTGCAGTCATTTGTAGATGAGATTAAATTAACAGTATTACGGTTAGCTTGAAACATTTCTTATGTGTTAGTTTTGTTTGAGTAGAAGTTTGAATTGTTTTGAATCTGCTAAACATCCCAAACCAAAATAGAAGAAAACTTGATTTTGTGTCCTACCTGAATTTCCTTTGGTTTTAATTTAACACAACAATTTCCTTAAGTGTCTCTTTTGTATCTTTGTTTTATTTCTAAAGACGTGTTAATGTGCGACATGTCAGTAATATCTTTTGTTCCTTTTTTGACCCAATCAACAGGATGCATTGAGGCAACCTGAGCATGTCATGACTTTCTTGCTGGCTGAAATGGGTACAAGTGGGTCACTTGATGGGCAGCAAAGGCTTGTTGTTAAAGGAAGATTTGCACCCAAAAATTTTGAGGGCATCTTGCGACGATATGTCAGTAAGTTCCTCTCAATACTCTGGGGCTTGCGTTGTTAATATTGACTCTTAAGTTGTTCCATTAATGATTTACCTCTTGCTGATATTGGATCATGAAATGTGTTAACATAGTAGCTAGATCTTTGATGTTGAAATTTTTGGTTTTAAGCTTGTTTTTTTCTGTGGTTTTCATATCATTTTCCGTGAGCGACTATTTATTTGAATTCTTTAAAACCTGGATCTTTTTGCTGATTATATTGTTTGTATACAGATGAATACGTCATTTGCAATGGGTGCAAAAGTCCTGATACCATCCTTTCAAAGGAGAACAGGCTCTTCTTCCTTAGATGTGAAAAGGTAAGTCCGACCCCTTTCATTTTCAGTGGAGTTAGGTGTTCTACCCTAGATATGAAATTATCGATCATTTCCTTTTTAAGACTTTTTTTTTTCCCCTTTCAGTTTTAAGTTGTCCTTTTTTCTTATAATGGGACTATGATTTAGTTATGCATCTTAGGAAAGGTATTTCTGGGCATGCTCACGCCTGTGATGATATATGATTTTGCCTACATTGTCTGATTTTGTTCTTTGAAGAACATTTTCCTCTGAGGCCTGAGCGATTTGGTTTTGTTTACAAACTTTAGGTTTGGGGAACTACTTTTTCTCTTATAGTTACCAGTTATGAATTAATCTCTATTTACTTCTTTGCCCTGGGCTTTGGTGGGTTGGGGTGGTGTGGGGTGGAGTGGTTTTGATAGTTTGAGGAGGACCTTAGAGGGTGCCATGGGAAGGGGTTTGGACAAGGTCATTGACTTGCAATTTATCTCAAGTACCTTGCCTTCACCTCTCTTCAGATAAACTTAACCATCTGGACAGCTCGTCACTGAGGCCTATAATGAGTCAGAAGGATGTATTGTGAAGAGTTTGCCTACATTGTCTGACCATTGTATGGGTTAGATGAAGACAACTTTTCTGAGGCCTTGTGGAAGAAGTGTTGTGGCTTATTTTGTGCCAAAAAAGATTGTAGAATTAGATTTACCTCATGATTTGGGTAGACAAACAAGAGAACTCAATGTTTTCGGAGTAACACTGGCTCCTAAGTTCTGGAGTTGAACTTTTGCTTATATAAGTGAAAAGGCTGGATCTTGCATAACTGGGAGGGAGTGAGCTTAGGTATTCTTTTTCATGTGGTCTTCTTCTTAGCTTTGAATTTCTCTTTGATTTTAAGCTTTGTCTATATGCAGTGTGGTTCTGGAAGGTCGGTTGCACCAATCAAAGCAGGATTTGTTGCCCGTGTTGGCCGCCGAAAAGCTGGAACTTGAGCTGGCTTGTTATAGTTTGTTTGTAAGGTTTTCCTGAAAGATTTTGATGTCTGTCTAGTTTTGTTTTGGCCAATTCATGTTGACAGTGCACTGTGAAATTTGCCTTGTCTGAACGGATATTATTGTTGAAATATATGGCTTATGAGTAATGCTAAATCAAATTACAATTCTTGGCAAGTACAATTTTGATTAGTGCTGTTGATACACCTAATCATTTACGTTTATGTGGCTAATCAAATCACTAATGTTAACAAGTAGAAATTCCTAATTGGTTGGTGGCCTTCTATTTTACAGCTTGTTATCTAGTTTGCCATTGTTAACCCCAATGGCAATTAGGTATCTGTGATCCAAAGGTGAAAAGTACTTGGTCGGGGCAAGAATCTTGCTTCGTATTCCTACATCCTACTGTTAAATAAAAAAATGGTTAACTTTCATGTAAATTGTGGTTCGTTAATAGCGCACCAAATTGCAATGGTAAATAATGTTTAAGCATTTTTTGCTACCTCATATCATCATCAAGAAGCAAAATACATTGAATAAATCGAGGGTGCAGTTGTTTTGTACGCTTCCGTTGTTGTGTTTCTTAACGAAAGATGAATAGAGCAAAAACTTCAACCTCTTATTGTTCGCTACATTATTACCGAGTAATCTTCTGCACTGGCGCTGGAAATCCTTCATGATTTGGATCATTATAGAGAATAATGGTTTTGTTCGTCCCAACATCTAATTTGAGTCACTAAACAGTATCAATATGTAATATCATAACAAAAGACAAGCTTCTAAAAAAGAAATGTACATTGGCTTGTAGTATGGAACAATTTAATATTTGAAACAACACTGGTAACAAAAGTTCTCTCGCTCATTCGTCCTCTTATTGATCACAAAATACCATTTAACTCTTTTACCATCTTTCTTTGAAGAGAAATTTCAAATGTAAAATAAAGCTAACAAAAGCACCGCTGCTAAAACTGAGATTGAAGCCGATTTCACTTCATAGGCACCCGAGGAAATGGTTGTCCCATTGAACCCTGCAGTAAGTAATATGGACAAAAAGAAAAGTCATCATTAATTCCAACACACATTTTGGCTTTCCCAAACAGACACATCTTGATAAATAAATTATCGTTTCAAGGATAGCATCGTAACCAAGAGAGCATCCAATGTTGATGGTGTCGTTGAGATTCTTAACCGTCGCATTGTTGCCGAACCAGAAGTCAAGTTTGACGTCATGAATGCAAGCAAGCACTGCCCTCGTATGATCTGCGCAACCTCCTGCTTCGCAAAATGTCGGTCCATCTTCATGGACAACGTTAAGCCTCCCCGACATGTTCAATGTATACTTCACAGGGCAACTTGTAGACGTCTAATATTAGTACTTTAGTTTATCAGTCCAACGTAAAACAAGTACAACATATATAGCTAGCATAAATATCATATAAAGTACTTACAATGTTTAGGCAGTAGAAAGCACTTCTCCATTGTTGAATTGGGGATAAATTATTGTTGGCTGTCGGGAATGTTTTATCTGAATAAAAAAGAAAATTACTACTAACATTTATATGGTCACTTAATATTTGTATTTAAAACAAGAGCAAGAAAGGTTTCCAAAAGGGGGTATACTTTCTGCATTGACGCAGCAAAACAGTGTAAAAATGCACAGAAACAAGTTGAGAATGCCAACTCTGCTGTTCTGACGACTCTGAAATTTCTCCATCTTTTGTTAATCAAATTGTTCTAATGATTTTGAGTCAAATTAATGAGGATTTCCACATTGAAGCACTTTATAGTTTGGGGAAATGAAGTGATGAAAGATGGCAAGTGGATACTTTTCAAACGGTAAACAAGGGAATTTCGTTAATAAGTTCGGTATATGCTCGGAATACAAAGGGAATTGACAAAAACAAGAACAGTATGTGATAAAAAGAGTTGCAAACAATGTGTTCCAACCAGTTCATTTGGCGTTTTATGTTGGATATTGAAGACGAGCTTCATGGGAAATAACTACATGAAAATAGAGTGTGGCTTTTATTGCTTATTTTCAACGAAAGTGGCAATCAAACTCTGATTCTCTCAATTTTAAGGAAGCAAAACCGTTTTTCTTTGTAAACCAACTAAAAGAATTCAATTCATGCACTTGTGCTTCACGCCAAAGCTTAGGATATTAACGTAAACGTCTTAGTCCATTCATTGCATTTTACATTTTGCGTGTATTCAACAACGTCATTCCTAAAATTCTGGATTGTGCATATGTTAAACATAAGGGTGTTTATAGAAGTCTAATTGGCGACCTAACCCGATCTCACCTGGTTTGGAAAAAATTAACCATAATATCGGGTAAATGTTAAGTTGTAAATTTTAATCCAATTACTGAATTAGTTAATATTAACAAAATTTGGAATAAATTGAATTGACGGGTTAAAGAGAACACCCCTACATTAACATGGTGACATGTGCATAAGGAGCTCTTGTTTTCTATCTTTTTGGTCACAAGTGTACGAGATACTATTTTGTAACAGTGAATTTAGCCTTTAAAATATAAATACGTTAATAATCGGGAATTAAATGAAAATATCAACAAAATCATCCCATTAAAGCCCTCAAGGGGAAGCCCTCCACTCGCAGTTTCCATTATAGTCTCGTTTTCTCACTTGGGCCGTGCACAATGGACTGTGTACACTCTGCATAAAAGCCTGGCTCTGGTGACGGGTCCAATGACAACTGAAACAGGTTTTGTGTGGGAAGGCTTGATTACAATATTTTGTCTTTGGGCTTTTCAAAAACGAGGAATGAAGGATACATTAATAAATCGTTTGGAAAAAAAAAATCAAAACATCAATGAATAAGTAGTTTTTATTCAAAGCAAAAAAAAATCTATATATATATTAACAAAATTATATTAAATAAGAAGCTCAAGGATTTGTTTAACCAAATAATTTGAAAAAGAAGAATTCCACATTGCTGATTTATTTAAGTTTTATATTAATGGAAGAGTCAACTTTTGAAAGCAATTAATCAAAAAATATATATATCCAAATATAAATAAGTTGTGTTTAGCTCAACAAATAGACACTGGACTGTTTTACATTATTGAGTCGTCCAATAATAGGGGAGAAACCGTGCGTGATCGACGAGTAGCTGGCCGTCCAATCTTAGAAAGTAATCAAGGCTTTTCTTAATATTATTATGATAATGATATCTATTAGCTTGTGATTAAAAGAGCAATATTAACAAATATTAGTATTTGTTCATGGAAAATTTTTATAAGTATAAATTCTAAGTACAGAATAGTTCAGTGCTTAGGCAAGGAACTGTACGTAATATTCATATCCGAAACACTTGAGAAAAAAGAAGGTTGGATGCGAATATAAAATTATTAAAATAATCCTAATAAATCTAAACTCGAAACCACATGTAATATTATCATTGAATATATTATTTTGACATCATTAATATTTATTTATTTTTTGTTTCTATATGGATTTTTGGATGCAAAATAATATTAAAAATAATATTATAAATTTGCTTGTTAAGGTATTCTATTAAAATGGGTTGATGCAACTATGGACAGGAGGATCGAGGGATTTAAACCCTTTTTTGCTCCTAACCGACATATATTATACGATATATATATATATGACTCATCCTTACTAATTAATTCATTCAATTCTTACTAATACAAATTCATCGTCTTTTTATTTTTTCTCTTTAGTTTAGCTTTTAAAGCAGTCGATTTAGATAAACAAAATAAATGAGAAGATAAAACTTACCAAAAAAAAAAAAAAACCCAAACTTCAACAAGTGGAAGGAAATTGGGGGAAACTGAAAAGGGTGAATGGGGTCCGTTTGTATGGCATGCACGTCTGTCTATACGATTATACATTTTTTTAATGAAATTAATTCTACTATTTATTTCTATTATTTTACATTTCTTTAACACGTAGTACACAAGTTCCAGATTGCACGGCGCCAAACACTACTGTCTGGAAGAAATGGAAGTTGATCTAAATTATAATTTGTCGAGGGGAAAATGAAACTCACATTTCACAATTTGTATATTTTTAATCTTACATTTAAAATGATACATTTTAATTTCTCATAAATTTAAAACTTTACCGTTTGGGTCATTCAATGTATCATCATAATTACGAGTATATTTTAATCTAAAATACTTACATACGTATAAAATGTAACATATTCAACTGTAAAATTGACAGTACATAACCTTAAATAATAAATTGTCCCAAAAAAGAAAAACATTGGAACTGTTAGAGTCGAGTTAGCAGAGGAAAAGCTACCAGAGAGGGGAAAAGGGGTGGTGATGGTAGGTGAAAATTTTAGAGTGGTAGTAATGGAGGTTTTAGGTAGTGTCATTTAATATTTAAAATTTGTGTGGTGTAAATTTTTTTCATGAAAAATGTATCATTCAATACACATGTGAGTATTTCAGGCCAAAATATATTAATAATTGTGTCGATGTACTAAAATAGTACTTTTAAATTTGTGAAAAAATAAAATGTATTATTTTAAATATAAAAAATTAAAAAATATACAAATAAAATATGAGAGACTAATAAAATTGTTTTCCTTTTGTCGAGTTAAAAAAATACGGTATCTTCACTTGCAAGTTTGTTAGTATTTGTTGTTAAGTCCCAATCTTATTTTACACGAGAATATTTTCTGATGGATATGTTGGGTAATGTATCTATATATCCATTATGTATCGAAATATAACCAAGTTGTGAATAGAAAAATGCATATCTACATTTTCTATATATATATTTTTTGTTGTCTAATTAAGGCTTAACTTTCTAATGCATGTCTAATGCAACTGATTAGCGACTTGGTTTTGGATTACGTTCTTCAGGCACCCTTTAATTGTTTAATTAGCCAAGAAAATTATTTTTATTTAAACAAGTGTTTGAATGAAAACTTGGAGGACGGCAATCAGTTTAAGCAAAATGTAGACAGTTATTGCCATCTGGAATGCTTTCTCAAGTGATGAAAATAAATAAATAAATGAGGGTTTCTCATCTCTTTCTTAATAACAGGGCATAACCTCGATTATTTTGTTAAATCCAAACATTCCTGTCCATTTGCTCAATTAATAAATTTAAAGTTGATGCTAATTTTTTGCTTAATGGAGTATGATAAATCAAATTACAATAAAAATTAACACGTTGCACAATTCTTAATTGCTACAATATGCTACCAAGTTTACATTTATATATGTCATGTTTATAAATCCTAGTAACTGATAGTACCAAAGTTAATCATATTTATGAAAAAAATACAAGGAAAAAAAAAAAAAAAGGGGAACCCTCGGCTCCTAATTGGTTCCCAACTAGAAAAGGTGGAAATAAAAGGGAGCAAAGCAGTAGAATATTTTGTTTTTTTGACATTGTGATTTTGACAATAAACCCAGAATTAATCAAATTGTGTGTCCTCCTAATTAAAATTTTGTACTAGTAATCATCCATCCATCTGGCACTAGCTTTGAACATGAACCTCCAAACTTTGTCTAAATTCCACAATATCCCAAAATATACAAGAGATCCGTTTTTTCCCCCCCAAAAATTAAAGTTAGGAGATAAGTAGCTTACTATTTTTCTCTAAGCCACGGCAGTTCGACAACAAATATTCCAGAGCGTTGGAGAGGTTTTTACATATCACCTTTTAAACAACAAAAAAAAAACTAGGAACATTAAGTGTTAAATCTTTTCGTATGACTTGAATGTCAAAAATTTTTATTACTTTTTTTTATAATGCGGAATCAGTATTTATGATTGTTTGATGATTAAAAATAATCAAATTTTTTTAATTTTTTCTATAGTGAGCAATCAATACTTATTTCTTGAATACTCTTCATTTTTATTTTTGATAGAGACTTAAATGCTTTACTTACTATTTTAGTCAAAATATCTTATGCTAAGGACAGTATTGAAAATTTTTTAACATTCCATTAAAAAAATCATTCCATAATATTTTAAATGTATATATAATATTATATTATATAATTTAAAAAATATATAATATTTACATAGACTACGAGCAAATTCCAGATCTGTTTACGGAGAAAATTAAATTTTATAAAATTTTGTTTACATCAATTCATGTCATAGATTTCATAATATTTAATCTACACTACACTATAAAATCTACAAATAAAATTAAAAATCAAATCACTACTTAAATATTTCCCTAATATAAAACCTTAAAACTAATAAATTAATTTTTTTAAAGAAATTGCAGAATTTGTGAATTGTTGACTACATCCACAATCCAAGAATCCCATGTGAGAAACAGAGAAATGTGTTGCTAGTAAAAAATGTCCGTCTTTTCCCATTCACATGATGACAACATTATATACCTCTCCAGCCTCCAGCCAACGAAGCAGTAAAGTAATACAGTAGTAATACTCAAATTCTCTCACTCTCTCTCTCTCTCGCCGGAGATTCAGTCTTGTGAGTAAATGTTTCCTCCTCATTATCGGACAGATCAAATCGTTAGATTTTCTTGTCTTGCTTGCCCCATCTTTTCTATCTAGCTTTATTTGTTTGGAAGATTCAAGAAAAAAAAAAATAAAATCTGGCTTTATATACCATTTGGAAGATTCAAAAAAAAGAAAAGTGAGAGACCAAAGTATTTCTCTGTTTTCTTCTCTTCTTCCCTACCTAAGTTGGTTACTACCTTTATATTTTCCCTAGAGTTTTTCCAATCAATTTCATCCCTCCCATTTGATAAGCTTCACATGGTTGTTCGTCTAGCTTCAATTTTTGTTTTTTATTTTTTTAGTGCCGGTACGTTTATCAATCTCTTCTTTTTTCTGTTTGTCCAATTATTTATTATCTCAAAACTAATTAAATTTCGCAATTTTTTCTCCTCCAGAAGGGGCCCACAAACAAGTCTGAAACTTGAAGCCCATCGTTGCATTGATCTGAGGTAAGAATTCGAACCCACCTCTGTTTTTTTTTGAGAATTTAGATGAACTGTTACATACATATCCTTGAAATTAAAAACTGAATATTTTTATTCGAGAATTAAATATTTTGATTTGAAAAAAAAAAAAAAAAAAATCCTAGGAAGAAATATCTTATTCTTGGTTGATTTCGTTTTCGTCGTCCTCGTCGTAAAAACTTTGTCTAAAAGGTACGCTAATCTTCCACCTAATTGAAAATATTTGGTCCGATGTTGGTAAAGTTTCTTTTGTTATTGACCGCGTGGAATATAGCTGGAGGCGGTGCTTGTACAGTTGTGCCACCACGCACACCCCACTTCTTACGAATACTATTATTTGACACGTGGCACAAGTGACAATACATCCTTTTGTATTGTTGTTGGTTGATTTGGGCCGGCAACATAAAACTCGTAGGCTCACTTGCCTGTCTGAATTTGTATGCAGCTCTTTGGGTTGCAATTGATACAAATTTTATGTAGTGATTGATTGGAAAATGCCAGTAGTAGAATTGAAATGTTCGGCTTTTTTGTTTCACATGATGGATGTTGTACTATAGTGTGGATTTTGTAGTGTTTCACCTAAAGCTAAATTTAGGCTGCCTAGGAAATATAGGAAAAAAAGAGGACAAGGTCAGTTATTTTCTTCCGAGGAATATGTATATATGAAAAATTCTACAGTGCTTTTAGGAACTATTTTCTTGTGTTTTAAATGCTTGTACAGTATAATACCATGTGCTTTAAAAGCTTTTAAAGCAAATATAATTGGGAATGGTTTCTTAAAAGAGACGGTAGAATTCCCATATATATATATATATAATTCCCTTTGGCTTTAAAAACTTGTGCAGTACAAGCTTTTAAAGCACATGGTGTTGTACTGTATAAGCATTTAAAATATAAGGGAATGATTCTTAAAAGAACTGTAGAATTTTCCTTATATATATATATAGATATATATGGATTGTAGAATTTTCCATATGTATATATAAGGAAAATTCTACGGTCCCTTTTAGGAACCATTATCTTGTGCTTTAAATGCTTGTACAGTACAACACCATGTGCTTTAAAAGCTTGTACTTTACAAGGTTTTAAAACTAAGGGATATATATATATATAGGAAAATTCTACAGTCTTTTTTAGGGAACCATTCTCTTATGCTTTGTACAGTACAACACGATGTGCGTTAAATGCTGGTACTGTACAAGATTTTAAAACTAAGGGAATGGTTCCCTAAAAGGGACTGTAGAATTCCGCATATATATATATTTTCCCATACTTCTACCTAAACTTATTTAGCCTACACTAAAATTCTAAAATTAGTAAGACGAGTATAACCATTGATGAATGGGAAAGCTATTTCTTATCAAGATGCATTGTAGACAAAACTTTGATTTTGCTTGCTTACGCTGAGCTAAACTGCAGGTAATCCCTTTTTCACGGACCAAGGTGTTCCATAGAGTTCTGCTAAGTCAGCACAATGGCAGCCACCTTGGTAAGAAATTATACTTCATAAGCTTCTCATCTTATAGTTCGCAATCTTGTCTATCTGTTAACATGAATTCTTCTTTGATCATTAATTTGCTCGATTTATATGGTGCTCTGTCGAGATCAAAGCAAAAGTTTCTTCTTAGGTCAGATGGTGTTGACATAAATGGTTCAGTAAATGTTACTACCCTATGGTTAACTTCACTTACAGATGACTTCTTTGGTTGAAAATTACTACCCTAACCTAGCCCGTTCTTGGACAGTATACAGCTAAACCTGGCAAAAACTGGACCACTGTGGTATAGTGTGCTATAGAAAAGGTATAATGGGCATCAATCTGGACCTTTTATGTAGAGAACTTGTCTCCATTAGGTGACAGCTGCAGGGTCCACAACGTTAAAGAGTACTTGCTTTGAAACAAAAATTAGATAGGAGCTTAAGATGACCTTGTGTTCTTTATTTCAGGTCAAGCAGAATAAAATGAACAGGACTATATCAAAAAAGTCACATTCCTGGTGTTGGGATAGCCACATTAGTCCTAAGAACTCCAAGTGGCTCCAAGAAAATCTTGAAGGTAATAGATTAGATTGCATTCTTTTTAGTTGGATCTTTTCTTCCAAAGCGTATGCAATCTCAGTTTATTTAGATCTTTGGCAACTACCATACGCTTTGCATTGTTTTTGCGATTGCTTGGATTCTGACCCAATAGAATGGCCCTATCCTGACGGCCTATTCCAGGGGGGAATTGTAATCTAATTTCATTCAAGTTGATACTTCTTTTCCCCTGAAAAAGATTCCATCACTTAGGTTTGTGACGATTCTTTTTTTGTCTTATTCACCATAAATATGAGTGATGCTTCGAAAGTTCCAGAGAATTTTTTCACTGTCTAATAGAAGATATTATTATTCAATCCTTAAAAGAGTTACATATGCGGTGATCGGCCTTTTATCATGGGTTCTGGGGAGTCGGATTCCATATACACCGTAATCCTGTATTTTCAATTAGAACGCAATATGATGATTGTAAGCTAACTAGCCAAGGTGTCAGAACCAAAATATTTGACAAATGTCATTGATTTTCAGAGATGGACCAGAATGTCAAACGCATGTTGAAACTCATTGAAGAGGATGCAGATTCATTTGCTAAAAAGGCTGCAATGTATTACCAGAAGAGGCCAGAATTAATTAGTCTTGTTGAGGAGTTCTACCGAATGTACAGGTCATTGGCAGAGCGTTACAATCAGGTTACTGGAGAACTTAGGAAAAGTATTCCCTCAGACCTCCAATCGCAGGGCTAGCTGGCATCTCTGATACAAGTTCTGAAACTCCTTCCACTTTGCCCTCTCGTGATCACCGGCTGAGTCGACGCAGATCTGGTCCACGTCCTCCTGGATTTGAGTTTTTTCTTGGGGCTGGTGGAAATGGCACAGACTTGTCCAGTAAAGAAGGAGATGAAACATCGACCTTGGATTCTGAATCAGAGTCAGATGATTCTTCTGTAAATAATTCCACAGCAACACAGAGTAGCGATGATGACCAAGTTTTGCGTAGGAGGATTATAGAATTGGAGGAAGAGCTCCGTGACGTGAAAGAAAAGTTTCAAATGCTACAGAAAGAGATTTCTGTACGCTCAGACGTGGGATCTAAAACTGAAAACTCAGAGATTCTCTTGGTTAGAATAGCAGGATATGAGGAAGAGTTGAAGATTGCAAGGAAAAAGATTAGACAATCCGAAGAACAGATTAACATGTTGAAAGATGAGCTTGAAAAGTACAAGTCAATGGAATGCTCAAACTGTGTTCCATGGCCGTGAGGTCACCATTGTTGAAGAAGGCACCAAGAACATGGAAGATAATTCCACAGTGGAGAAACAAGGTTTGATAGAGCTTAATGAATACAGTGGTAGTTCAGAAGCAGCTTCAGACCCAGAACACAAAATCCACACCCTCGAGGAAGAACTAAAACTTACAAAAGAGAAGCTTCTTGATTCTGAGAAGGAAGTTGCACGCTTAAGCTTGGAACTTCAGAATAATGGATCATCTATTCATAGTTTGCAGGATCAGCTTGGATCAACTAAAAAAGACATTTCTACTTGGAAAACCAAACTTGAAAAAGAGAAAAAGGAGGCCTCGAGGCTGCAGGATAGAATTATGAGGTATAAATCCAATTTATCAGACCGTGATCAAGAAATCAGGGGATTGAGAGAAACAATTTCCAATGCTAACAAGAGCTTATCTGAAGAAAACACTCAGCTTCAAGCTGATATTACTCGATTACTGAAGGAGAAAACATATCTGGAGGAAGTACTCTGAAAGAAATGGATTTACGCTGTCAATCTTCGGAAGAGGATGTCAGGCGAATCAAGGTTAGAAAGACACAGATGGAAGCTATGCTTGGGGCTGAAATTGAGGAACTAAAGGCTGGCATTCTCGAGAAGAATGGCCACATCGAAGATTTGAATAGAAGTCTTGATGCACTTGAATTGAATTATGACAACCTGAGGACAGAGAAGGAAGGACTTGATGCAAAAATTGTTACATACACGGCAGAAATCAAGTCGAAAGACATCCGCTTTGATGAAATGAGCATGCATTTGCAACAGTTGCATATGCAGCATGTTGAGTTGACTGCTCGAGCTGAAGGAGCACATAAACAGGTGGAAGAACTGCAATCAAGAATTAAAGAATTGGAAAAGGAGGTCGAGAGGCAGCAAGAATTAATTCTGGAAGGAGCGGAAGAGAAAAGAGAGGCGATAAGGCAGCTATGCTTCTCACTTGAGCATTACAGGAACGGATATCACCGGCTGCTACGACAGGCTGTTATAGGGCACAAGCGACTCCGAGTGATGGCGGCATCCTAAGTCAGTACAACTATAGGCGGCACTGTTTTATAAACGGGCTCGGTTTTGCTGCCTTCCATGTGAGGTTAGTTGGGATTTTGCAATCTCAGTTATTTCCTTCTTGTTTTTGTGGTTCTTGCGGCTCTGTTAGTGTAGCTATATCTATCAACTCCTTAGATTGTAGCATTTTGTAACGATTTGTTCTGGTAATGTTTGGAATTGATGAGCTGCTTGAGAGCTTGTTGCCAATTCGGTTGTGTTATGGGAGAATTGAATTGTTTCCCTTTCTTCATCCCTTTCTGAGGGTATTAGTTGCATTTCTCCTATTGAAAATTTGCAAGAAATATAACAATCCTTGCTGTCATGGTGCAATAAACAATTACTGAAGCATATCTTAGCCCAAATGCAAGAGTCCAGTAAGACAGGACCTTGCACGATGCATCAGGAAAAAGAACCCAAAAAAAAATCTTAGGGCTAAATTTTTTCTTTCACTTTGTCCATTTTCTTTTTTTTTTTTTTTTCTAAAAAAGAAAAAAACTAATTTTGCCCTCAATATTTGTGGGTTTATACCTTTGTATACATGAAAGAATGAATGAATAAATAAAGCGTGGTATTTATTGTCTTGAAGTCACAAATGCACGATCATCTCATTTTAATTTAGCACGAAGAGTGGAATAGTATTAAGGCTTAATTACAGTTTGTCCCATGTAAATAGGAAATAGTTATAAATTGTCTTTTATATTTATTTTTTCTACAAATTGCCTCCATAGTTTAATAAAGTTAAAATTTTTATTTAAATAGAGTAATAAAATATCATAATTATTCTCAATATTTTAATTTTCTTAACCAACATAAAATTATAATGGGTTATACTTTGGTATTTGATTTTATTTTATAAACATTTTCTATTTAAAAATAACAATACTTTTTTCATCCAACATTATTGAAAAATATTTTTACCTTTCAATATTAATTGTATGAATTACACTTCTAGTTTTCTATTTTATTTTTTACTCTTCACATTCATTTTTAATATACTATCACATACTTGTTCCGTCATTATTATTTTTATATATAAAATAAATTTTTATTTATTTAATCACATTATTTGAGTTTTATTATTTTTACTTTATTTTCTCTATTATCAATAATTAATTCATCCCTTTATATTTAAAAAATTATATTATTTGAGTAATTATACTACTTTGAGATATAATCAATATATATCTTAAACAAATTTAAGTTAATCAACTAACTTACTCCTTCGTGTTACTTAGAAAAAAAGAAGAAAAAATTTAGAATAATAAATATTTATTTTATTATCATTAAGTTTAAGAGAAGAATTTTAATAAAGAAATTTGTAAAGTGTAACTAAAAATATTAATGACAATTATGATATTTTACTGCTCTCTTTAGATAAAAATTTCAACTTTATTTGACTTTAAGATAATTTGTAAATAAAATAAATATAGAAAATAATTTATAATAATCTCTCTATTTACAAGGGACAAATTATAATTAAGGCTAGTATTGATTGTACCATGAACGAACACAGGAAACCGATTGTATACAAGGTCAGTTCGCATGCCATTGGACATTGAAATGACGAGCAATTAAGCTTGCGATAGAGTTAGCCTTCTTTTAATTGACTACCAATTCAGGTGAATTAACTTGGCTCTCAGGCGAATCCCTTTACAAATAGTCTCGTTATCTGATTAAATTCTTACATACAAGAAGGCGTATGTAACACTTTATCATTATACTGAACGATTATATTAAACTATCGACCACTAATGTTATAGTTAAACATGTTTTTCTTTAAACACTTTCATGACAATTGATGCAAAACTACTAATGCAATATCTCAAGTTGTCTTTGTAAATTTGTACTTTAGTTTACAAGTGCACAAAACTAATGATAAGGAAGCCTAACGAATAAAAAACTTTGTCATAAGAATGTCCCAAAATACGCATCGCTGTTAGTATTGTAAATCAATTTTAGCAATTTCTATTCTGATACCTAAATTAATTAGTTGGAGGATATGAGTAATCATATGTAAAAAAAATTTGATAGGATCTTTCATAGTAAAGCTTAAATTTCACGAAATATCTTCCAACTCATTTACTATTTTTGGACAGAATATGGATGGTGTTAAGGGGACTTGCATGATCAAATAAAGAGAGCACATGTTCCTTATGGCCCATGGCAAATACAATATTTGGGTGACGTGTCAAAAGCGAATGAATTAGGAAATAGTGGTGGAGGTAGTTCAAGCCTCGAGCCATTGGACGTGGACCGTCTACCTTCAATTGATTGGAGGTTAGGATCGTTAGGTTAGCCACAAATGCACATCCCAGTCTTTGGGAGTAGGTGAGCATAAAAATATTTGGTTGACATTTCAAAATATATACACATCTTAGTTGAATCTCAACTATAACCCTCTTTGTTTTCTTTTCTTTTTTTTAATTTGTTGAGGAACTTTATAGCATGAATTAAGTATTGAAGAAGTTAAGAATCTAATTGTTTCTAGATGTTAATAAACGTAATATTACTAAATAATATTTAAGGACTGTTTGATTGGAGGGTTTTGTGGTTTAGAATGGGTGTCATTCTATTATGTGGTACTTGGTGTATTGGTATTGGAATGAAAATTATGGAATCATTCCAAAAAAATTGAGTTTGGTGATTCCTCACCAATTTGGGTAGTTTTATAAAAACCCAAATTTGATTCCCAAATTTTGAAAAAAAAAATTGTAAAAGTAATTATGAATTTCCTCTCTCTTCCCTTTCCCATCTCCTTTACTTCGTCCATGTCCTCCCACTGCTGTAACTACACCCTCTAGGGGTGTTCATCGCCCAGTATTTCGGTAATTTGGTAAAAAAATTTCGGTACAAGAAAATCAAAACCAATTTCGAACCAAACTTTTTTCAGTTGATTGGTTAACAAAATTTTTTTTTCGATTTATCCGATTAACCAAAGTTCACTAGTTAATTTAAAAATTAAGCATAAAATTAAAATTAAATTGACTAAACTAATCAAATTAATAAACAAAAACCTAAAACTACTAAAACTAACACTAGAAACTAAAAAATAATAAAGAAAAATAATATCAAAGTGTTGAATGAATGGAATATAGAATTGGGTTACTAAAAAACTAAAAATTAAAACTAATAAAATTAAAAGTTCGGTAATTCGGTAATTCGATATTTTATTTTCAATAACCAAATCTGAACCATATAACCAATTTTTTTTATTCGATTTATCCGAAATCCAATTATCCGAAAACCATAAATCAAACTAATTTGGTTCGGCCGATTTGTTCGGTTAAACCAATCTATGAACACCCCTAATAGCCTCTCCCATTCCCACCTTTCCATTCACCATCCCACATTTTTCTCTTCTCCACCTTTTCAACCTCTTCCCACTATTGCCACTGCAGTCCTTCCCCATTCCTTTCTCTTCTCCATCCCTCCGCCCAGGGGCAGACACAGAAATTATACCTTGATGAGGCAAAATTTAATAGTTACATAATTGATTATATTAAGGCTATTATATATTTCTTTCAAAAATTTAAGGGGACAAAATATAAATTTTATAAGGATACAAATTAAATTTTAAATGATAAAATTTCTAATTTTTAGAATCTACCGCCTCCTAAATCCGCCCCTGCCTCCGCCTACCATGCTTTGACTACCATCACTATGGCGCATTCTCTTCCCTCCCTCCTTCCCTTTCTATCCTTCCTCTCTTCCACCTGTTTGCCCACCTCCTCTCACTACCGCCATTGTAGCCTGTCTTCCTACCCCATCCCACAGTCATGGAAATAGATTAGATCTCTAAATATCTAGTTTTCTACCATAGAATGAGTATTGGGTTGATGACATAGAAATGGTGATGAACTCGGGTGAAATTAACAAAAATTTTACATATTTACCTATAGTTTGAGTGCCAACTATAGTTTTTGGTTGTCATTGGTGATGGTTGTATCTAAGTTATTTCAAAGATAATAATAATAATAATTTAATATGATATTCATCCTCTTCCTAAAAGTATTTTTGCCGAACACTAATTATTTGAATGATTTCATTGAACAAATTCCATACCAAATTTTAGTTATGAATCCGATTCCAATTTAAATATGAACCAAGCATCCCTTAGTTGATTTATAAGATGGAGTTACCAAAAGAGTGATTGGATGACTTCTATCAAATTTATACACTTCAAAATAAAGTTGTCTATCCTGAACTAGTTAAGTATATAATATAATATACAGATAATAACATAATACTTATTTAAAATTGTTAAGTAATAGATTTGACCCTGAAATTAAATTGTGTCGCTAATGCGCATTAGTCACGACAACTGAAACCAAAAGAACCCTGAAATTTCTAGACGGACGTTTGACTTTCTTCTCCTACTCCTTTTTATGATGTCATTCAGACTTCTATTATGACGTCGCCTTTGCGCAAAATTAGTGGACTCAACCATTTTGGGCTGTCATTGGTTTCCAATAGAAAATGGAGAAGAGAACTTTAAAAGGATTTTATTTTAGTTGATTTGAAAAGAGAAAAAAAAAAAAAAAAGCTGACTCATTTAACTGAATTTTTGTTTATTGCAAAAAAAAAAAAAAAACTCATCTTATAAGTTTTGCTCTGCAATAAATATAAAACTTAAGAGGCTATTAGTGTATGTATGTGTGTGTATATATATATACTAGAATACTTGATAACGAAGAGCATTTTATTTGATAGGAATAAAGTACTTTTTATATGACTTATTAATTATAAATTCGAGTTATTAAAAAGAGGGGTGGGGATGAGTTTTTTTAAGTATATAATTATATATATGCACAACCACGCAATGAATCCAAATTATGTCATGACATAAATGCAAAGTGGGCATCAATATGCAAATCTTTATTGCAAAACATTTCAACTAAAATAGGGAAATTTCATAGTTTCATGGCGTAATTAGATCTCATTTAATTTTGTCTTTTTAGGTCTTATAATAGCTGTACCGAAAAATTCAAACAAAGAAAGAAACGTTAATTAGTATGTACAAGTTAATGAAGATAGTCAAAATGATGATGATTTTCTTCCGTAAAATTACGACTATTTAAGCAATTAACAGTAGAAGCAAATTTTGTTTTGAATTCCATGTTATCAAAGAGAAATGATTTGCAAAGTTACATGCTAAAGTTATATATGTGATAGTGTACTTGTTTGGTTAATAAAATATATTGATTGGTTAATATTTTACTGAATAGATGTCAAGTAAGATTTTAACTGTGTGACTTTATATTTTGATTTTGAAATATTATTTTTTGAAGTATGTTTTATAGACATGCTCGTTATCAAAATATATCCATCCAAATTACACGTAAATTCTAGGAATTTATTTTCGAGCAAAATTATTTATAATGTCATAAATTCATAGTCACTTGTTAAATTTATTTCCCGTATTAAGATCTTATTAAATTACGATATCCTTAATTTTATATTTTTGATCGAATCTTTTTTCTTTTTTTAAATTTGATAATACATCAATAATTTTATTTATTTATTTCTTATATTTATCATTTTATATAAATAAATTCTATTTTCAAGCGTGTGTAAACGTATGTTCTGTAGTACGCTTGCCCACAATTGAAATTGTACACGACTTTTATTTATCATCAAACGAAATCAAGTTTTTACAAATTTGTGGTTCAGTCGTTCAGCAAGAAAAGAAATAATGTGGCATCTTTTGACGCTGGACGACGTAGAAGAAATGCAACTCCATTAGGACAAATGTTCAGAAAACGAAAGTAAATATCAATTGATTCTTTCCAAAACAAAAAATGTATAATAGTAATAAATTGATGTTACATTTAGATTAGTAGATTACTGAGCACTTCAGTAGGGTAGCAGGTACAATTGTAAGGAAAATATTTAAGTGGATTTGATCTTTAATTTATTTGTAAAGAGACAGATAATCAGAATTAAATGTTAAATTTTTTTATTTATATTAGTTAATGTTATAAATTGTCTAAAATTTAATTCACATCATAAATTCTACAAGTGAGATCAAAAATTGGGACATCTACTTAAGTATTTGCCCAAGTGTAATATACAAGAAATAATTTTAAAAATCCTATTTACAAGTCACCCCTTCTAGAGTTTTACTTTTCAACTCCAACTCCCTTTTACTTTAAGCACATAAAAAGTTCAACTTGTCACTACTACTACGGATTTAGGCGGAAAAATTTCATTATTTTATACCCGTAAGTAATTTTTTTAAATAGATTTTTAATTCTCTCTTATCTTACATATGTCTAAAAAGTGTTATATTAATAATTTTAAATAATATTCTAAATAATAATTTCATTTAATAATCTTCTAAGTTGGAATCTCTTTTAGAGAACTATTTTCCTGATTATAAGAATTTGTACTGTACAATTTTTAAAATATATAATATTATATTATATAAAATTTTAAAATACAAAAAAATAATTCTCTAAAAATAACAATAAATTTTTCCTATAAATTGAGCTATAATACCGACTTTTGGTACTCATAAAACACACGTGGACAGCTTGTCTACTCCTAAATAAGTTGAAAGTTTAGTTGCATGGTCCTCTCGTACGAAACCATGCTTAACTAGTCTTGTTATCATGGTTTGTACCAAGAAATTTGTATGTAAATCGATTCAATAATATAATATTATAAAAATTTTAATATATATTAAATTATATCATTATTTAAAATAAAATAAAATGAAATAAGTGAAATGATTTAACATGAATTAACAAATTCTTATCGCTATACAATATATTCTTATCATTTAAAAAAAAATTATTTAATAACTTCATAAAGACAATTTCGAAGCTCACCAAACCCGCCCACCTACCACCCTTTTACGGTTTCCACCCATCCATCTTTCCTCTCTCCCAACTGCCCATTCTTCCCCCATCTCCATCTTTCACTCTTCCCGTTAAATCTAACGCCGTCAAGTCGCCAACCCCACATCTACTTACTACTCCATCCCCACCTAACTCCTCCAATCACAGAAAATTAAACTACTAGAGAACTCCCTCCATTCGGTCTATAAATTTTATAGGAACCCCTCATACACCAACTCTACCCAACCAAAAAAAACAAAGAAAATACCACCCTAGCTCATTCAAATCAATTAATTCTTCACCCGCCGGAAAACCGCCATTATGGATCTTCTCCTCTTAGAGAAGACCCTTTTGGGGCTCTTCGTAGCCATATTAGTAGCCACCGTAGTTTCCAAATTACGCGGCAAGAAATTCAAGCTCCCGCCGGGACCCATCCCAGTTCCCATATTCGGAAACTGGTTACAAGTCGGCGACGACTTAAACCACCGGAACCTCTCAGACTACGCCAAGAAATTCGGAGAAATGTTCCTTTTAAGAATGGGACAGCGAAACCTCGTCGTTGTCTCGTCCCCGGATCTTGCTAAAGAAGTGTTGCACACACAAGGCGTGGAGTTCGGGTCCCGCACGAGAAACGTGGTATTCGATATCTTCACAGGTAAAGGCCAGGATATGGTGTTCACGGTGTACGGAGAGCATTGGAGGAAGATGAGGAGGATCATGACTGGTTCCGTTTTTCACTAACAAAGTTGTTCAGCAGTACAGACACGGTTGGGAGTACGAGGCCGCACGTGTGGTCGAGGATGTTAAGAAGAATCCACAATCTTCCACTAATGGGATTGTTTTAAGGAGGAGATTACAGCTAATGATGTACAATAATATGTATAGAATTATGTTTGATTACAGGTTTGAGAACGAGGAGGATCCTCTGTTTAATAAGCTAAAGGCTTTGAATGGAGAGAGGAGTAGATTGGCTCAGAGCTTTGAGTACAATTATGGTGATTTTATTCCTATTTTGAGGCCTTTCTTGAGGGGTTATTTGAAGATTTGTAAGGAGGTTAAGGAGAGGAGATTGCAGCTTTTCAAGGATCATTTCGTCGAAGAAAGAAAGTATGTCCAAATTTCACCTTTTTTAGTACAAGTACTTCTTTTATTTTTGTGAGTTTACATTTTAAGTTTCTTTTTGTTTAATTAAGGATATAATTGCATCGCAAATACTAATTCAGAACTAAATTCTTGTTTTTGGGGGTTATGTTTACAGGAAGTTGTCAAGCACAAAAAGCATGGATAGCAATAGCTTGAAATGTGCCATCGATCACATTCTTGAAGCGCAGCAGAAGGGGGAAATTAACGAGGACAATGTCCTTTACATTGTCGAAAATATCAATGTTGCAGGTACTTTTCCTCTCCCAACTCTTGACTTTTACACTATATATGGGAGTTTAGGGTGAAAGTGAAAAGAAAGAAAAGTTTTTAATGAGCAGGGGTGGGAAGAGGAGGAAAGGGAAGAAAATAGAAGTTATTTTATTGAGTTGTTTGGAAGTTTTGAATGAAATTTTTTATTAATATTAATATTTTATTAAACTATTCATCTTTTTATATTTTGTTATTTATTATTCTAAGAATAAAATAGGTATTATAAAATTTTTTGATAAGTCTACAGCTTGTTTCCGTCTATTTCCCCTGATTTGGAAGGAAACCGTTTGACAACTGTAGTATCTAATATCATCATCCACCGTTTCCTTTTTTTTCCCTTCCTTTCTTTCCTTAAAAAACTCCTAAATGACTGAAAAATTCAAAGTCCCCTTCTTTTCTGATTGAGACTTAAATTCCCAAACGAACTGTTAGTTGGCGATCCCCGCTGAGATACATATGTGAAAATAATTAAGAGGTGTTTGGTTGAAATTCATAATCGAAATTAAAATGAAAATTATAAATTTATTATCAATACAGGTTTATGTTATTTTTTTTATTTGTTTAATTTGAATAAGAAATAATTTTATTATATTGATAAATTAATTAATTTAAAATTTAATTTATAATTGTTCAATATACGAATTATCTTATAGGTTATTTAACATTACATAATTTATATAATTTCTTAAATAACTACAATATCTAAAAATAGACTCGTAGACATTAGTTTGTTAGATTCGGGGCACTAGTTGAAATTTCCTGCTCAGCCAACAATCGTCCAAGTAAATCAATTCAATGAATATGATAATTTTAAACCCTTTTATTGTGGCTGGATTGGAGGCTGGAGCCTGGAGGTATTTAGCAGTTGCATAAATTATTGGATTTGGTATACCATCCATTATTTGTTCGGCTGTCAAAAACATAGTGGGTTGGCTGATAGTCGAATAAAATATGATACTACTATTACATAACCGATAACACACAGCCCCACAGTTTAAAAAGTTATATTTTTCTTATGCCCATCTTTCATCTTAATTGTTGGCCTAATGTTAGTCTTAGCTTTCTTGAATTGACCTTAATGAAAACATATAAGTATTAAACTAAAGTTAAATATACAGGAAGTGTTTGACCTTAAAATTGTGCTTAAACATCATTTAATCTCTTCAAGTGAATCAAAAACTGAGTGTACCTAAGTATTTGTCCTTTAATCTCTAGTGTTGTTGCATTCAACAATAATAAGGTACTAATTGGATTGTCATTACCAGCAATTGAAACAACATTGTGGTCAATTGAATGGGGCATTGCGGAATTGGTTAACCACCCTGAATTTCAAGTCCAAAGGAAGCTACGCCAAGAGATCGACACCGTGCTTGGACCTGGTGTGCAAGTCACTGAACCTGACACCCAGAAATTACCATACCTTCAGGCTGTGATCAAGGAGACCCTCCGCCTCCGAATGGCAATCCCTCTTTTGGTGCCTCACATGAACCTCAATGACGCAAAGCTTGGTGGATTTGACATTCCTGCCGAGAGCAAGATTTTGGTGAATGCCTGGTGGCTCGCGAACAGCCCGGAAAACTGGAAGAAACCTGAAGAATTTAGACCTGAGAGATTCCTGGAAGAGGAGTCTAAAGTTGAGGCTAATGGAAATGACTTCAGATATCTTCCGTTTGGTGTTGGTAGGAGAAGCTGCCCTGGAATTATTCTGGCATTGCCAATTCTTGGTATTACTTTGGGACGTTTGGTGCAGAACTTTGAGCTGTTGCCTCCTCCAGGGCAATCCAAGATTGACACTTCGGAGAAAGGTGGACAATTCAGTTTGCACATTTTGAATCTCGCATTCCACTATTGTCCTGAAGCCAAGGTCCTTCTAAATGTGGCCACAGTTGTTTGATAAAATTGGCCTTATTACAAATTACTTACTACATTTCCCGTGTGATTGTGTATCTTTTAATCTGTAGACGATTATTCATAATCTTTATCTTTTCAAGCAAGATTTTTACCATTTTTCTCCCTCTCACTCTCTCCCCTTCTCAAAATGGCAATGCTTATGAACACGTGTAATTAGTGACAATGATTAACTTTCTCCAAGTCAATGCATTGTTTTCATTTTGGTGACCCCGACCCCTAGTTATATTATAGATCCACTAATATCATGGATATATCACTAGATCCAAAAAATAATTAATAAAATTTGATTAAAAAATTAATAATTCACTAAATTTTGTCAAGAGTACTAATTTTGGTAAATGGTCATAATATAAATCATTTTTTTCTTTTACATATCCACCTCCAAAGTACTTGTTCTTCTAAAAATATTCAGCAGAGTTGTCCCCATACATTATATAATAATTCCAAGGTAGTTTTTAGGAAGCTGTCCAAATCAATTTAGGTGGCCACATAATTTAGTTGGAATGGTGTCAAATTGGCATTCTTTGAATTTAGAATTGCAAATCATTTATTTGAGGCTAGTTTTTGACATTTTTGTCACGCGGTCACACCGGTCAAGAATGATTTACTATCTCAATTCTCAGGTCTCAGCTAACCGCATATCAGTCATTAAACTTTTCCATAAACTACACCGGTGGCGATCGGTTCAATGAAGAACTTTTGGTAGCTGGGAAAGGATTAAAGGATCCAAACATCCCAGGATTTCTCCTTCTACCCTTTCTTCTTGAATCTTAGGCATGCAACACTTTCGGATTCCAAATGATACTATGTGGTTTATGCACCACTACTTACAATGTCTATGAACTTTTATCTTTATTCATTATCTTAAAAATTTGAGAATTAATACCTGTCTTTACCACACACAAAAAATATATATATATATAGAAAAAATTTTGACCCAGTAAAGATTTGGGTGTATTGCAGACCCCAAATCATTCAAGTATAAATATTAATGTGGGTGATTAAAATATATTAGTTTATTAATGATAGAGTTTTATTGAATTTAGAATTGTAAATAATTTATTCGAATCTAGTTTGGTCACACTCTAATAGAATGATTGATAATCTCAATTCTCAACAACAAACTTCGCTGTTTAGCGAAGAACTTTTGGTAGCTGGAGAAGGATCCAACATCCCAGGATGTCTTCTCCTACCCTTTCTTCTTGAATCTTAGGTGTGCAACACCTTCGAATTCCAAACGGTACTTTGTGATTTATGCACGACTACTCACAGTGCATGAAACCTTTCATCATTATCCATTATTTTAAAAAATTGAGAACTAAAACCTCTGTTTACCCAAAAAAAAAAATACTTCCAAATCATACAAGTATGTGTTTGTGTTATTCTGTTTTATTGTTTGGATTAAAATCAGAACAAATTTTGTTAAATCACATCATAAATAGAAAAAAAATAAAATAAAATATCTATTAATATTTTTATTTTCATAAAATAATTCCATGATAATAAATCCAAACAATCATTAAATATATTTTCTAATATTTGTGTCCTCATAAAATAATTCCATAATGATTTCCATTCCACAGAGTAAGAGAGAGATTTGAACTCTGCCCACCACACATTGGATAAAATTGGCAATTACCTAACCAACACGTGACAGTACGCCCATAACTGCACTAGGTCCAACTTTGTGATGCTTACCATTTTCATTACCAAAAAAAAAAAAAATAGAAAGGGATAACCATTCCATTAAACTTAACATTTTCTGAATTCCAATGAGCAGCTCTGTTCAATCAAAGTAATGCATCAAGAAAGCCAAATTACAATCATTCTATAATCATATGGGCAGTTGCTGCTACAAACAACAATCATATTTCAATTCGAAACGATTTAAGCCTTTCTTACTCACCATGACTATGCAATACAAGATAACTTTATTTTTCAGTCATCACCAACCAGACCCATTCTCTGCAACAAGGGCAAGATAAAATCATAGACCTTATGAGGATCAGCAAGAGATTTCGAAACACTTTCTTTCTCCTTACATCTCTTAACCCATTCAACAATCTTTGGACACTCAGCCTCCACACTGAAATTCGCAAGTGTCTCTAAGGTATAAAACCAGCAAGAAACAGGTAAAAGTGCTATATCCACAAAACCAAGTGTCTCCCCACCAAAGAAGGGCTTCTTGTGATCCTCCCCAATCACTCCTTCCAAAATCTTCAACCCTTTCAAGAAGGAGTGAAACACAGTGAAACTAAATCTCCCTCTCCTCTCCCTTGTTCTTCCATATGCTATTCGCATGTATCTTTTTGTCTATGTAATCTGCCCAAAATCTGGCTTGGGATCTTTCGTAAGGATCGGCGGGGAGCAATGGAGATTTTTCATTCCAGATTTCGTCCATGTATGTAATGATGTTGAGAGATTCACAAATGGGCTTGCCGTTGTGGATTAGAACTGGGAAATCGTTTTGTGCAACGGGTTCATCTCCAGAAGCAGGGGACTTTTCTCGTTGTTCACGAAGTCTTCTTCTTGGGATTTGTATGCAATTCCCTTCTCGGCCAGTGCAATTCTTACCCTCGTTGCGTAAATGCTAGCCCATAAATCTAGCAGAACCAAATTTTCTTCCATTTTTTTTTTTTGGGGGTATATTTCAGTATGATAAATGCAAGTGAAAATTTGAGATATTTCCTACTGCAACTGATATTTATAGCTATCTAGTTTTAGTAGTAATTTGGTCCTGTAAATTTAAGAAAATTCTTACATGTACCTCAGGTGAAATCTTTCGTCAATATTCATCTACGTCATTCTTATTCATTAAAAATAATTTTTTTTGAAATGATTTGGATGAATATAAATAAAAGAATTCATTTTACCTATTGTAATTCATATCTATATAAAAAATTTCGTAAATTTATTATACCATTTGTTTTAAAATAATTTATTTTATATTATATTATGTATTGATTTTTAAAAAATTAATAAAATATTAAATAATTTTTTTTCACTATTTATCCTTAATATCACTTATCTAAATATAAAAAAAAAAATTAACTCACTTTAAACTATTTTTTAAACTAAAGTAATTTAACATCACTTTTTAATTTGTATATATATCAATCAAAAGCTAATACTTACTTTGAACGAGGGAGTAGTGTTTGATGTCATTGCTTTCGTCAAATTGTAGTGTTTCCTAGCGGGAATTCTCCATGAGTAAAGCATGCGGTAGTACATCAATTTGGGCTCCTTCATTATTACTATTTGTCATTTGAAGACTTCTTATTTAAATTTTTTTTTATATGGATTGAGTATATGGTATAGTGTTATAAATTTTTTAATTTATATTATTTTATATCACTTATTTAAGTGATATGAGATGATGTGAAGTAATATAAATCTAAAAGTACTATATCATAAATCGAATGCATACAAAAATTTCTCCTTTATTATAGAACGTAAACGCTGCATGTGGAACCATGTTGCACCCATGTTAAAGGTATGAAAGTTATTGATGTTAACAAACAAATATTTTCAAAGTTTCAATATATATATGTAATCTATCTCACTTCTTTTATTAATCTCATTTTTTATTTTATGTACATTTATACTTTGACATAATAATATTTATAAGTTATTATTTGAAAAAAAAATCACTATTTTCTTTTTTTTAAGTTTCAAAACACTTATGTTCTATTTACTAAAAACAAAAAAACAAAGGAAAGAAAAGAGCACAAACCGACTAAATCAAACCAAACCGACGGTAAGCCAAGATGTAAATATTTTTTTTTTGTTATCAATTTAATTGGTTTTAGTTTTTTATTTCATAAATCGAAACTTAAGGTTTGGTTCAAAAAACCCAGAAAGTCAAGCTAAACTGAACTATAAACATCCCTACTTAAACTAGAAAATCAATTTTAAGACTTCATAATAACATATCTATTTTGATTAGTCTTTCATACAAAGTACAAAGTTTTTTTTTTTTTGTTTTCTTGGAACGAGTACAAAGTACAAAGTTGATGTAGAACTTTTTTTTTTTTCCTTGCTTACATAAATGAATTTAAATATATGTAATGAATCTAATTTAAATGTTAATTTTGTACATTTAACATGTATTTAATTCATGTACCAAAATTTATATACAGTGATGGTATGAAATATTAACCCAATTAACTATGTTTACTTTTTTCTTTTTTATTTTTTTTGGTTGTAAAAAGCTAGTATAAAATAGGATTTGGGCCTAATAAAGAACAGGCCCAAAAGTAGAAAACAAATGGGCTTTGGATTTTTCGTCGACAACCCAAACATTTTGGATGTAGTATTTAAGGACAGCTGATTCGAAAAAAGTTCGTCCAGAAACTATCTCCTGCCTCTAACACTGCTGCTTCACTTCGCCGCTGACGTTTAACAAAAAGGGGCAAAATCTCTCCGGTCGATCGGTTGTTATTTTCCGGTGAAATCTCAAGATTTAGGCGATCAGAGACTTCAAAATCTCTCTTTCATTGTTTCAATAGTGCCCCACGAACACTCGCCTTATCTGATTATGGCGGATTCCAAACTCTCTCTTCATTCAATGCCCTAATCTTGGAGATTTTCACGAGAATTTGGTTAGGTTTTCAGTTTCTCTTCATTGAATGCCCTAATCTTGGAGATTTGACGAAAATTTGGTTAGGTTTTTCAGTTTTCTCCCTAAGATCTTTTTTTTTTCCCGTTTATTTTTTGGTATATCGCTAATTTTTTTCCCGAATAATCAAGCATTGCAGTTTTCAGAAGTCATATAATTATATATCTGTTTTTTTTCCGTATTTTTCGCTTTAAATTGATTAAATTGACTCGCAAGTTTGTGTGTTTGTGTCCATGGGTAGGTTGCAGGCCAAGAGAGATATTTGAATTACTCTTAACAATGTTGCAATGGATGGGTGGAGCGAGGCGAAAAGTGACTTCTGTAAGTCCGATGTATTATTAGGCATTTGTATTGTACGCATTATTAATTGGCTTGAAAACGTCTATAATGAATGTTTCTGCTTATGTATCGGTTTAGCTGAAAATTGTGGTTATTCCAGTTTTGAGCCGTTAAGATAAATTACTTGTAGTTCTTGTTTGTTTCTACAAAATTCGGGAAAAAAAAAAAGGATCAGAATTGCAGAAATTCTACCCCTTCACCTCATCCACGTTACATGTTTGTTTGAGTCTTTCTGCAGGCTTGAGTTTTCTTTTGATCATTGATGCATAAGTTCTTTGTCGTACAATAAGAAACATGAACTGGAGAAGTATGTGGAGATGAATTGCTTGGATTTGGACGGCTTCAGTTTAATCATATTTAAGCCATTGTTATTATCAGTAATAGCATTATATTTAACTTGTAACTCAACAAGTCAATCATTTTGTCCCCTTTGTTTCTAATTTTCATGTGGCTAAACAAAATCTTCTAATTTTGGGGAGATGATTAAATTTCAGACAAGAAAGTCGACACAGAAAAGGTAAAACAACATTTACGAATTATTTGTCATGACTTACTATGTTCAGAATTTTCGAAGGATTCAATAATTAGTGATAGTGACTATAGCTTCTTGAATCTTTTAGGCAGAAGCAATACTTCGAGCAAAGAAGGCGGCAACAGCAAGTGACTGATGAGGGGAAAGATTCCATGGGAAAGAGTATATACAGGGAACATAGGGAGAATTGTAGATCTCTAGATATTCTCAGTTTGCTGAACTTATCAACGGTAGTGAAAGAGAACAAATCAAACTGCCCCTTAGGTTAGTTTAGCTTCCATTCAAGTTTGAAACGGTTAGTTTAGCATAGGGGATGCTTAATTTGTATCTTTTTCCTAATTGTTCTGATGTCTCAGAGTGGAGATTACAGTTAACTACTAGAATCACTTAACCTTATACTGACCATATACTTCTTTTTGCATGTAAGGCATTATACATTAATGATAGGAAACTACATTATTTTTGGTTTCTTGCGCAAAGTAATCAAATAACAGACATGAAATGTAGCTGGTGATATCTATCATATCTTCTAGGGTCAAGATAAATTCTAGTAATTTTTATTCAGTACATGACACTTAACAAAAATTTCATGTTCATCTGTTGGCCGTAATTTTTTCTAGAATATATTATTTGCATCCATAATCCAGCTCTAATCAATTCTTATGTATTTTTTTTTTTTGAGTTTTAATTTAAATTTAAGTTTTAAGACTTAAAGTTCCAGAAGTGCTATACTTTATTAGTGATACATTCTGATCTAGTTCCCGTGATGACTTTGCTTCTTGTCTTCTGTTCATTGGATGTGTCAGCAGCTGCATAGCTTTTTTTTTTTTTTTATGTTGTCTAATTGGTTGATGGCATTTGACACATTCAAGTGTATGCTGGTTTCCTGAATCCATCTTTCTTGATTATGACAGCAGGGAATGAACCAGAGCATGATGCTCTGAACTATCAAACTGTCCAGCGCCCACAAGCATTTCAAAGTTTTCAAACCAGTGAAATCACACCTCCTGGCCCCCCTGAAGTTGAGGAAGCAAGTATGCTGCCATTGATTTAATTGAAGTTATTTTGCACTAAATATGTCTACTGTTTTACTAAATCTGAGATTGAAGATAAGTACTCATATTTGTGTTTATATAGGATCTCCATCAAGCTGCCAAGCATGGAATCCATACTCAAAGATGTGAGTGTGGTCATCTCCAAAATGTGTGATTAATAAAACTCCAGTACTCACTGAAGTTTATATTAAACTCCATGCTTGCAAGAATTTGTTCAACTGGTAATGTTCAGAAGTGATTATTTAGCATTATGAAGTAATCTTGGCCGAATATCGAGTTGTAATTTATATACTTTTTCAGTCTGCTCTGCTAGTTTCCTGCAGCCTTGATCTTTTCATCTGTTTCATGCTTACTTTTTCTTGAATTGTTTGAAAAGATTCTTTTGCAAAATTAACGTATGTAGTGCTCCCAGGACGCCAGTTAACACTATTGGTAATCATGCTAGAGCTTTAAACTCATGTAATGACAAGAAGAATCAGTTGAAAATGGTCCCCAGAGTATCAAGGTAACAAATGTATGATTGTATTATCATTTATGATGAGCATTTATTGTTAGTTTTATGTGAAGGGTGCTACAAAAGAAAAAAGGGATGCAAGAAACAAATTTTTTGGATTAAACATTTTAACATCTGCATCTGGTTTCTCTAGATTAACTTCTGAAATACATGTCCATTCCTAATCTTTTTTTACAGAACTACGTATGATTGACATACTTGATGATGAACCAAATCTCTCTTTTGATAAAAGTTTAGAATGTGAAGCACATGCTGCATTTTCAATTGAAGGTACAATATGCAAGATCAGAGAATTCCACTATCTTTTTTACTTTTTCATGGAGACACAATTCAGTGTGGTTTAATTTTCCAATGAGAATGAAAAATTAAATTTTGTAGTACAAGGTTTGTTAGTTATTACTTATTTTTGCTAGCGGCCTTTGTTTTGTGCTTTCTATGTGTCTGACTTAGTTGAGTACTTGCACATAGATGTATTTAGAGTTTAAAGAATTTTAGCTGAGGAAACAGGAAACCTGTAGCTAGAAATCTAATGATAATTCAGAGCTCAGAAGGGTTACACTTAGCTAATCTTTTGCTACCCTCTGCTCCCACTTGAGATTATGGTCTCTTTTGTTACTTGGCTCAATGAATTTTTTTCACATAATATATACATATCCAAGAAAATAAATGAGGCATAATGCACTAATTTCCTGTGATCCTGTGCTTGACTATCAGGTTTAGGAAAAGTGGAAATGGAGACTCCTATTCATACACCAGTTCATTCACCAGAGGTGAATGGCAGGTAACAAATATTTGTAACTGATATATTCAGCACTCTTTTGGGAAGTAGCCAAAATTAATGCACAAAATGACAACATAGTCAGTCCAGTCTTAAGTACAGATATTTGGAGCTTGACACAAATTAATATGATTTATAGTTTGATACCACTTTTTAGAGATTTGTAGTAGTTGAAGCTTTGGCCCGGCATACTACTATCATAATCAGGGGTGAAAGGTGATCGTTTGTTTTAATCGATGTTATCCCATTTAAGCAAAGACTGGAAACAACTCTCTGCATTAAGTGAATTATTAAATTCCCGCATACTAAAGCAATTGTGATATCCTGGGTATGATAATATCTAGTTTCCCAAGCTGCAGCCAGAAATTCCTCTTGAAGCGTTATCAAATCATAGGTATCTTATTGGTGCTACATTAAACTTATCATGGAATGAGTTTTCTCTGTTGTACGACTGCAGAACCTTTTTTCATGGTTGCTCTTCACGACCAGAAGCTATGAAGCCTGCCTATTCATTCATATTTAATAGCGAGCTGGTTAACCATGAAGTTGAATTGGTAAGGCCAGTGCTGATGCCCTATTCCTGTCAACAACATATTTCTTCATGAAGCTATATTTTTAGATCAATATTGAGTATAGAAAGTTCTTATCGTCAAGAATGTCAATTCTATCTATTTGCATGCCTACTTCTTCCTCTTGACGTGTATACACATCTGTTNGAAATTTTCGATACAGACAATCACAGACTACCTTTATCTCTCTTAATGTTTTCCTGAATTTAAATTATAAAGTAAGTACCGTATCGAGATTCTATCTGCATTTTAAATCTCTTCAATGAGGTCTTTTCCTAGCAATTTCTAGTCAGCATGGATTTATTTTGTTTAACTTTTATATGCTCATGCCTTTACAGCATGGAATACCTACTGAAATAATTATCTTTCTACATTCTACTATTGCTTATCCCTGAAACTAACTGGTGCTTTCTGCCTAATATCCTATTAAAGCAAAATTCTGAACATCTTTTGTCGTGTTTAATCTTCGTTTCTCTTCTAGCTGCATCAGTTTTAAGGAAAGAGGCATCTAAGTGACTCGATGTGACATTATGATGGCTTTGAAAATATTTCTACAAGGAGTTGCACGAATTTTTTTTTGCTGCATTTTGCCTCTGTATTGCATGAATCTGATTGTATAGTTAGTTATTCACTTTCACATTTCCCATTTCCCACTATCCCATTTTTAATGATAACAGTAAGTAATTTTATATTCGTGTACTGCAGGATGCAATGATGCAGGGAGTTGAAGTATCCTTGTCTAAAAATTCAGTGGAGCACTCTTTCTGTTCAAAGGACAGATTGGATTTATTTAGCAAGCCAAAGCAAAAGCCATTAGACAAAACCAAAGGATCCTCACTTCTTGATGACTATGATAATGATTTTATTAATCTTCTTGGAGATGATGAACTGTTCTACCAAAATAGGGAGAGAAATAGGCACACTTTGGATGGTAATGCATTTTTCTTCATCTTTTTTCCAGGAGGACTTTTAGGTTAATCTTTATTTTCAAGTGTGTGCTATAATATCAATTTGAAGAAGCATTAGTATTCTTAGCTGCAAATTTATTTTTGGGCGGATGTGTGAAATGTCTCTGTTAAGTTTCTTGAGTAGATTTTCCCAGACTACTTGATTCAGAAGCTGAGTTTAAGAAGAATTAAGTTTGTGTTTCAACATCTTTCGAATAAAGTTTGTGTTTCAACATCTTTCGAATAATCTGCATCATGTGATTACTTGGTTATTTGGCATTCAAAATTACCTTGTGGTTAGGCTGTTAACTATTTGCTTGATGTCATTCAGCAACCTCTAGCCCTCTACCTGGCAAGAGTCTTGATGAGAGTGCTTTTGGTTTATCCTTCAACAATTGGATGGATCAAACAGATGATTTTGCTGATTATTATGGCATGGACTGCATGAAAAAAGAATTTACTTTTCAAGGGTCTTATCAACAGAAGAGAAGGTTTCTAAGTTGTACATTGACTTCCATTCTACTCAAGTATATATACTATCTAATTCTGCTTAATTGTGTTATTGTAGGACTACAATGAGAAAATCAGGGAAATTTGGACCTATAGGTGCTTGTCGATTCGATATTCTGATTGCTGTTGTTGCATTTGTGAATTCTGATTTAGTTACTATGCATTTCTTGGCTACTGACTGGTTTGCTTCATTGGTAAAACAATGATAGGACAATGAATAGATTCCTATAAAACTTGAATAATATCATTGAAAGCTCATGATCACGTTATACAATCTGATGGAAATTCTTTCTCATTTTTTCCTCTACCATTTCAGCTTGTCACTTTTGGATTTTGTCTTTCTTATACCTTTATTTTTCTCCACTACAGAGGTTGTAGCTGGCTTGTGCAATAATCATCTACTGATTTCCTCCTTCCCTTTTTGGTCCTTTATTACTCCATCTATTTTACTATTTTTCTTGTGTTTGACTGTTTTACTTGTGTTTCTGTTTCTGATATTCAGGGTCACCTGCACCATATCTGAAAAACCAGAAGTCAGAGAACTTCCAAAATTTCACAATTCCAGAGATGACCCGGTAAGAAAAACTAACTTAATTCATTAGAAAGTTTGAATTTACTCAACTTCTTGTCTTTTACAATGGCAGGAACCCTCCAGTGCAAAGAGACATTGATGTTAGGGATGTTGCAGACCAACCCCGATGGTCAAGCTTCACACTCTTATAATCTCTTCTGAGGATACAAGAGATGATTTGAGCTTGCCGAGGTCCTTATTCTTGGCTGTCCTTGTTTAGAAATATTGTGTATGTCTCTGTTTTCTAATGATCTGATTTATCTCAATAAATTTCTCAACAGTGAGGAATCAAGCTCGTCAAGTGCAGGTCATATTTAATGTAGCAGTATATTTTGGTATAAATACGACCCTTCAAACTGCAGTATAATTAATCTTTTTATTCTCTTTCCAGTGAGGGGTGTATCCAAGAATGGCCCATTGAACTCAAAGGAGAAACAGACCTTGAAAAGTTTTGATTTTGGTTGCTCACAGAATATATGTAGTGAAAACAACATATTTGGAAGGGAAGAAAACTTCAATAAGTGGAAGACTCCCTGGCAAGGGGAGAATATAAATGGGCCCAGAATGTTTATGAAGATTTCCGATCCATCAATATCAAAAACAGCTCATAACTCAAACAGTGCTCCTGAGAAAAGGTTGAAACCAGAAAATAGTAGATTATTTGAAACAGCATGTGATCCTGGTAAGACAGTGCCAGGTCACAGTTCTTACTGCCAAACACCTGAAACAACAAAACATTCATCTTCAAGATCCAAACTTTGGATTGAAGATCCCTTTGGTACGTCAGGAGATCCGAATTCATATGACTCTGGATCTTTTTTTGAGGGGTTTAGCAAATCATCAGCTGATTGTTCACCTTCCTGCAATTTGGCATCAGAAAAAATTGATTTCCACCAACCTAAGTTGGAGAACAATATGTCAGAGTCAAGTATGCTAAATTTATCTGAAGACTGCAATATGGCGTATGGAACTCAGAAAATCTTGCACGCTGACAGTTGTCTGGTATCAGAACGGCTAAGCTTTACCAAGGAGGGAAATGAAAATTCAGACATCCTTGCAACTGTCGATGGAAAAATTAAGCCGCAGAGAGATTTTTCCCATTGCAGGAAAACCCTATCCTTTGAAAATGGGAAGTACTTGGATCAAGTTGGCAGTGAAGATAATTTGTGTAGTGATTGCAAGGAATCCACTACTGGGACTTCAGAAGTGGGAGACAGTGTAACAGAAAAGCATTCTTTTCAACATGCAGAAGAGACATCCCCGTCAGTGGAGACCTCTGCCATGTTTGATGGCAATCGATGCCATGTAGTTACCAAGTATGTGAAGAGCATAAATTGTTGTTTTTCTCCTTCTCATAATTGTATCATCATAGGAAGATAATATATGGATATAGACCAACTAATTCCTCATTGTGCTCAGATGTCAGCATGGCGATCAAGCCTCTGAAGGTATAGGCAATCTAACTTTTGATCTTTCAACTGCCATTTTATTGTATTCAATATTTATTGGCAATGACTGCTAAAATTGCTAATTAACTGCCTTTTTCTCTTCTCCAATTAGCTAATCTGGCGATAGAAGGTTTTGGGTCTGAAAAAAGAAGGATGGGAATTGACAAACAAAGTGGGGTGGACTCAACATGCCAGGTAATGATGCTCAATAGCTGTGTCAAAGCTCTGCAACTCTTTTGCATTCAGGTATTGAAGGAAGCATCTGGAAAGGTAACTGGGAAGCAGACGTGCATTTTACCAGATCAAAATCTTTAGCTAGTTCTCGGTTCCTAACTTGCCTCTACCACTCTCTTTTTATGAACAGTTTGTCAAATTTATTTGGCATGTCTCTTTTTTTTGTCCACAAGTGACCATCATGCTCTGTTACAACAAAAAAAAGTGCTTGTCTGGTATTCTTTGATGAATGGAAAGAGAATGGCTGCAAACAGAATTTGTTTCTTTTTCCATTTTTTTCTGGTTTGTTTTTGTTTGTTTCCATTTTTTTCTGGGGTTTTAAACCCACGTGAGAATGCTTAACAACATTTTCTTGAACTAATGTGGAACTGCAGATATTTTTGTTTGGCATGAAAAAAAGTATGTATATCAGAAAAGGATTTTTTAGATTTCATAACAAGTTTGATGTCGATAATACATATCTCTGCCTGCCAAATACTTTCTTTCTATCGCATCCATCATGTTTTTTCTCTCCACAGATTGCTTCTTTTACCTCCCAATGCAAAGCCTGCCATTGCATGGATGGCTTAGTTTCATCATATGACATCTCAATTTCTTTACATCTGATTGCTTGAGAGGCTTCAGCATGAACTCTTGTGCTCCTTCTTCCAAGCACCTAATTTGGGTAAAAATAAAAAAAATTAGAGGCATGTGAGAGTTGATGTGTGCGTATGCAGATGCATACATGTGTGAGTTGATATGTGTGTGTATGTGCGTCTCCCAGATCCTTTCTGAGCATAAACTCTTTAAGTGCATCTTGAAGTTTTCTTTTGTTGGCTGATATAAAATAAATTGAGTTTGCAGCCTGAATAATTACTTCTTAATACGGGTTGGGACGTTCTCCGATGATACTATCACAACTGGTATCTCCCTCAGGTTGGATGACTCCTGTAAGAAGTTCAGCATAGAAGTATGTTAGATGATGGCGTAATTATGAGGTTTCTGCTTATGAATAGATAACATTAAGCATGAGGGGAACCAGATGTATGTCTATCTTTTCCAAAGAAATACGATGGTTAGAGCCACCAATGAAAAAATCCTGCACTCCACCCCCCACCCCCTCCTCCCCCTCACCAGAGGTAACATATGCTGAAAGGCTGAGCACGTCAACTTGAATGATCATAAGTTTGTATTGTCAATCCTTTTGTGATGAAAATGCAGTTGTTTTTGAATTATAGTCATGAGACCTCTTAAACATGGTAACTTCCTAGAAGCTGTTAAGATGGAAGATTTAATCACCTTGACTTTCTTAAGTAGCTCATATCCTGTCATCCCCGGCATGCAGTAATCAGTAATTATTAAGTTTACCTTTGACACCTGCAAAACGTACTTAATTTAAAAAAGAAAACAGATCCAGATGCAATTCTCTGAGCTAGAGAAATGGAAATGTAGAGTTAAAGTAGTGTTCATAAGAAGATTAGATCACACAACCACCCAAAAGATCACATTACACTCTGGGATAAACTTTCATATTATTGAAAATTTTGCCAACAAGAAAGATAGACTCTTGTTATTAACTCAAAAAACTAGGTTTCGGGGTTTCTACATACACTGTTGTTGGTGTGTTGTCCATCTCCCAAACCTAAGAACTCGAGAGCCCTTTGCCCGTTCTCTGCAGTAGTAACTACAAAATAAAACACAAAAGCAACTACTTCAGTGGAATTTTTTTGTCAAACAAAGCTAGTAATAATGTACAGAGACTTTCCAATTTAAACTAGCTGTCTAGTGACACTATAATACCTCTTCCTACTTAAAGTTAAAAGGGAAATTTGCAAGTGGAAAGTTCACCTTTTGCCTTTGAAGACCATGTTATCGAAAAACTGCCTCGTCAGTTTTCGGGCTTACATGGCAAAAAAAAGTGTTGAACCTAGCATTTATGTCAAATGGTCGGTGACAACTGTCTAGACAGCCATGATACTCTCTCAAAGCCCACAATTTCGTCCGATTTGAAAAACATGCACAAGACGTGACCATATTGAATGAAGATAGGTACTAAGTACAGTTTCTTTTTTTTTTTTTTTTGGGGGTCTTCATGTAAGAACTAAATACCAAAGCTATGGCGTCAATTAGGCGGCGTAAGTAGCGGGTATGGAAGGATATATACGACATAACCAACGTAGTCTTTCTCGTCCCTATCCTGATTTTTGACTTATAATATTGAAATAATTAATACTATTTTTTTTACCCCTACCATCTTTTATGTTATTTGATGTCATCAAAAATAGGATCAAGCCATCTGTTTTTGCTGTTTCTTGAACTAGTTTTGGTTAGGTAAATAGTAATGTACGAACGAAAAAAGTTGAGAGGAGAAAAAGGGCATGATGAAAAAATGGAGTACCTTTACATGCAGAGCTAATGAGGAGCCTCTCAATGAGTTTGCGGTCTACTAAGCTGTCGTCCACGGCTAAAACATGGGGCCTTTCGTCTATATCTTGACCTCTTGATGATGATGATGAAGAAGAAGATGCCATTGGTTTTATTTTAATGGATCCTCTCAAGATTTTCAAGAACCGAACGAAAACAAATACTATTAAGACTCTGACGGAGAAAGAACACTAGTTGTAACTGAAGGGAGAAATTGAACAGGAAAAAGGAGTTGGACAAAAAATTGGTTGGATTGCCAAAATACTTATAGGGGCGAGGAAAGGAGAGGATCCTAAAACAACGTAATATTTGACATATGCTATGAATGTGTAAAGTAGAAAGACCAAGGAATCTTGATAAAATCAGTTCACAGATATTTCGTGATCCTTTTGGGTTTTTGGGACACGGATGCAGACATTGCTACAGAGATAGAGAGAGAGAAATAGAAGGATAAATACGCTACTATTCTTTCTTTCTTTCTTTCTTTAATTGAAGTAGTATTTCCTCCTAATATGTACTCCGGTATATCCAATTCTAAAGTCAGAGATTCTTACAGCTCAGTACCGATTCCCTCCAACTATTTTCTTCTAAAAATGCATTGCATACCGCATTACATCCCACTTCTGCGTAATCTTATGGTAGTAGTACACATTATACATATTAGAAGACCGCCAACCTATTATTACAAGTACTGATTCAACATTCAATTCTTCATCAATTTATTATTCAATGATCTAACATATTCATTTTGGCATAATAAAGACTTTTTTGTATTTCGACTAAAACATCAACAGAATTTAATTTCCTTTTATTAGAGATCAAATTCGAGACTTCAGTTGTTACACATGAGGATTAGGAAAAACAAAGAGTTATTATCTAAGAAAAGGATGTGGACAATCAATTTTTGAAGTTGGAAAAGAGGCCCAACGTGAGTGACAGCAGAACTATAGTATGTGATAAATTGTGAAGATAGTGGGTGAAAAGAAATAAATTTATAATGAATTATAGCAAATTTCTGGATTCTAATACTAGTGACGGCTCTGACCAACTCTGAATCAAGATTGGGCACCTCCATGAATATCTTTGTTGGAAATTTGCAAGTTGATATTGTGTAGATATGAAAAAAGAAATATATACTTAAGTATATTTAATTTTTAGTTTTATTTATAAATTTTGTGATTAAAATTAATTTTTATAAAATTTTATTTACATTGTTATATATTGTCTAAAATTTAATTTATATCATAAAATTTATAAATAAAATTAAATATCGAATCTATCTAAATATTTAAATTTAAAAAATGATATGATTTTCGTTCTTTACATGGATTATGTCTTGGGGTCCACGGTTTATTCACCAGGGATTTTTTGTTTTCCGTACATCCCAATCACCATAATCCATTCCTACAAGTGAAGGAATTATAACATGTGAATTATTTCAGCAAACTTTTTGCCCTTTTCATTTTTATTTGTTTAATTGAGAATCGGAATATTTTATTATTGTTTCGAATAATTAAGAGAATAAAGGTGTCTAAAAACTTTAGAGTTGAACTCCATTTTTATATTTAGTATGACCAGATGATAGATGTAAACAAGGAAACATGTTGATGTTGGTATAATATATTTGAGTGTCGCACTTAATTGAACAAGTCCATTTTAGACACTAACAAAATGTGTATGTTGTATGACCAGATACAAATTTATTTACAGCTATATTGAATTAGCGGAACCATTTTGTTAATTAGTTGGGCTTTTAATAAGTAAAAGAGAAAGGGAATTCTGTAGTCATTTTTTAAAAATTATGTCGTTAATTTTAAATGTTTATATAGTATAAGTTTTTAAAACACATGACGTTGTACTGTATAAATATTTAAAGCACAAAGGAATAGTTCCCTCAAGGGAATTGTAGAATTTTTCAAAGAGAAATTGAATTACGAAAAATTTTACAATCTTTTTTAGAGAACCATTCTCTTGTACTTTAAATGCTTGTATAGTATAATATCATGTGCTTAAATGCTTATACTATATAAATTTTTAAAGTTAAGGGAATGATTTCCTGAAAGAGATTATAAAATTTCTCTTGAATTACACTATGAGAGATAAAGAGAATATTGCTCCTGATTTAGTAATTAAAAAGAAATCAACAGATTTGATTAATTATGGAGAGAGATTAAAAGCACTGAGGATCTTCTATTCGATCACTTATTCATTCGTTATCTTATTATTTAATAAACTATTACGATTTCTTTTAAATATAATTATGAGTTTAATAAAGAAATTTTAGTCGTTCATTAAATAATAAAATAAAAATAAAAATAAAAAGTTAAATAAGAAATCCTTTGCGAAGAGAGGGGCATCAAATTGCATTCAAAGAATGCTGAAGTATCATGCATGCACACAAACTTTGAAAGGGATTCGCTCATACCACTTCACAAATCTCATATTGCGTTTTAAGATACGGTATTAAAAGGTTAAGACGAGTAATATTTTTCTATGTATTTTTTAATGAAGATTTAAGGTATTTTTTCCAAACAAGTGCAATTTAAACTATATTAGACAATATATGTAGATGGAAAATATTTAGGTAGACTCGATATTTGACCCCACTTATAAACTCTGTATTCATGATTAAATTTTAAAGAATCTTGTCAGAATTATATAAGTTGATGTCATAAATTCTTTAACGTTTAATCCACACTATAGAATTTATAAATAAAAATAAAAATCGAATCTATCTAAATATTTGACTACGTAGATAACTCTAGAAAAGTACTTATGTGAAAATTCGATGTCTTAAATGTTTGACAACTGCAATATATTTGTGGTATATTTATGGGTCATTTCCACTTCCCACTTCCACTTCTTAATTTGCATAGACGGTCAAGAATAACCTTTATGTATGATTAAGACTTCTGTGATTAAACAAAGATATCTTCTTTCAAAATTAGAAATGTAATGGAGGAAAAAAATTCACAAAATCTAGTAAATTTATTTTATCATGTTTAGATTGATTCCTTTTATTATGTTTAATACTAGTATATTTTGTCTATATGAAGAATTAAATTTCGATGATCTTACCCCAAATAAAAAAAAGAAAATCGTGCAATAGAATATGCCACTTTTGTGTTTATAGTTGTTTTTGAATAATACGAGTTTGCACTGGGTAATCAAGAGACAAAAATAAAAGATACAAGTGGGAAAGATATACACTATGTGCGTGTAATTTTAAAAAATAATTAACTAATAAATATGAAGATGTTTTTATGGGGTGGTTTTAATAAAACTAACTCAAAAAGAGTAAAATAGATAACATATAAAATTACATTATACTAAAGTCGCCTCTCATACTTTATATATAGTATAGATAATTGTGTAGCGCATTGACCTTGGAGAACATTAAAATTTTATCTTTTACAAAAATAAGCAAACATTACTTTAAAATAACCTGAATATTAAATACTATAATTTTTTAATGTGGTTTTCATGTTAAGTTTAAAATATGTATCTATAATTTTGTCAATCATTATAACTTGAATAAAATATATTATAATTTTGTCGATCAGTATAGTATCCACAGGATTCAATTTGTAGATTTAATAAATCAGAAACTGGCCGCTTAGAAAGGTTCAATAAAATTGTTGAGGGGCATAATCTATTTCCACATTTTATGTGCTTCGAACTCCTAAGGAGTGTCCATGTAAGAGATTGCATGGTCGATAAGCGCATTTACTTGAGTTCTTTCTATAAAAAAAAAGAAGCACTTTCTCCTTTTCATAATAATATGGTAAATTTTGAAGCCATATATTATTAGATTTTTCACATGGGCGTAACTAGAACTAGATGTCAGTGGGGGCAAATTTATATATAACTCTAGATCCTTATTAGTGTGCTTTAAGACTTATATTGTATAAGAATTCAAAACACAACAGTATGGTACTCTAACATAACCATATAATTTTCCTAACCTTTATACTTTATTACTAATTGCGTAATATGACTATATGCAAGTATTGTAATCACAAAAGAACCAATATCACAATTTTAATACAAAAATAAGTAGACAACAAAAACATTAAAATGTATTAGTAGCAAATAACTTTCTTATTTTTACAAAATTCGTACATATCATCTTTATAAAATTGTTCCCTACATGTTATCATATTCTGGAAAATTCACAAATGCATTTTCTTTGCATTTAGTTAAATATAAGTGATTATGTTAGGTGAAAAATAACAAACTAATAAAATTTTTAATAAAACAGTAAATTTTCTTATTTAAAACAATAACAATAGCTTTTAAATGCAACAAAAAGTAAAAACCATTTCATGAAACAATAACAAACAAATTTATTATTTATTTATGACTTATAGTAAATTATTTATTTAACTAAGTATAACAAAATTATATAGTTAAAATCACAAAACTAAACAATAATATATTTTACAATTTGAAACAAATTAATAATGCTTACTTAATTATTATGGAGAAAAATGTGTGCCTATTTGTCGAATTTGGTTGACTTCTTTTCTTTCTAAAGGTGTGACTTTTCTTCTTCTTTTTTTATCCCAAAAACTTTTTTTGTTGCTTGTTCTATTTTCCCATAATGGAGTTTGGTAAAATTAGGAATAAAAAAGAAAAAGTATTAATTGATGGATAATGGGCTTTAAAATGATTTTAAAATATTGTACTATGTGTGGTATAATGAGATTATAGTTACCTACTTCATATAATATGCAAAGTTGGCCCAAATAAGTTGTACAATATTAAAAATTAAAAATAAATTTATAAAATTTTAAAATTTTGTGGAGGCAAAATTAAAATGAAACTTATTTTTAATCAAATTTCACACTACATATCACACATGTTCTCAAGGGCCACCCCTGGTTTTCTACATACCTTTTCCCTCCTTCACCGAGTAGGAAAGAATAATCTTTCAAGCGGACAGAATCTTCTTATACGTTGATATACGAGTTGAACAAATCCACCTTCTGAAGTAAGGAATATCCAGTTCACTTTTAATAGGGCTTTCCTAAAAAAGCCTTGTTCTAGCAAAACTTTTAATTGGACTTGATAAAAGTTTATTTTAATTCAATTTGAATAACAATTAAGTTTAATTTAAATATTTTTAAAGCTAATTAAATAATCCAACCAAACAAAAATTGTTGCGATATTCATTAATATTCAGCTTCATTAAAGGCTAAAATATAATATCAAAGTGATAATACAATATTCTTATAGTTTAATAGTATTAAATTTAAAAAAAAAAACTAAAGAAAAATAACGAAAAGGAACACTGGATCAGTCAGTGATGATTGTGCAAGACAAAAACGACGTCGTACTATGGACAAAAGAAAAAAAATATCGGACTCATTCAGCAGCGGACTCGGCTTCGGACAAATAGATCCGATATTTGGTTCCACCTGTAGACCCTGTGGTTAGAATTAAATTTTAAAAAATATTATTTACATTAATTGATGTCATAGATTCTCTAAAATTTAATTCACACTACAAACTCTATAAGTGGAGTTAAAAACCTAATCTATCTAAATATTTGCCCTTACAGAAAATTTGAATGTGGGGGAATATTCCAGCCTTCCATGCACATTATTTTGTGAGAAAAATACTACCATAAATTCGATTTTGGATTTCACTTGTAGATCTCGCGGTTAATATTAAATGTGATAAAATCTTGTTTACATCAACTGATACATTACAGATTCCATAACATTTAATCTATATCACAGAATCTATAAATTGGACTGTAAATCAGATCTACCTAAATCTTTCTCATTTTGTAACATAGACTCTCAGTGAGTGGTACACTTTATGTGCTTGCATGTTTAATAGGTTCAGGAAACTAACCTATTTTGGATAGAGGTATTTAAATTTAATCCAATTCGAAAATCAACTCAATTTAAATGAATTTGTGGCTAAATGAATTAGTTTATTAGGTTTCAGATTATTTGAATTGAGTTACTCAAGTTCGGTAAAATCCAACCCAACCTGTTAATTCAATAACTTGATAATTAAATAAAGTTTAATTATATTTTTTTAATTTTTATTTTTGTCCAAATTATTTTATCTAATTTATATTTTTTTCCATTCCATTCTTGAAATAACATCCAATTTATAATATTGTATTTTTTTTCCTTTTAATTGTTAACCTAATCTTTTTATTTTTAACTAAACATATATTTTTTATGGATAATCTTGCAAGATCTTAGATTTTTTAATTTTTTTTTATTAATTTAGATTTTTAATCCAAATAACCTGAAAGCTCAAGTAACTCGCTCGATTAGTACTTAGGTTGTGTTACTTGAATTGTTATATTAGTTGATTGGATTGAATTTTATTTTTTTGATCCAAAAATCTGAACCCGAAAACCCATCAATCTGAAAACCTAATCCATAAATACCCCTCATTTTGGAATAGGTTTTTTATCTTATATTAAATTTTTTTTAAGTGAATTGAATCTATACAATAATACATGGACCCTTTAGTCTTGAATTAACCATATCCACCGTACTAAAGCCAATGTTAAGCACTGTCTTTTGTTTTTTATTATTTTTATTTTTATATTTTTTTTAATTCCTTAGTCTGTATAAGATGCAACCCATTGCATGGTTACACCTACTTACTGTTTCTATTTTTCCAATTCAATGAGAGCAATTATAGGAAGAAGCAAGCAATTAGTCCATTCAAAATTGGATTTAGTGATTATATAAGCAAACAATTAATTTGTTTTTTCTTTCTTCAGAATGTTATGCTTATAGTAACAAGTTTAAGAGCGCATTTAAGAGTGGTAAACATGCAAGTATTTTCATAAAAAATGTGGTCGGATTTGTCTCAAAAACCGAAATAGAGTAATTTTTATTTACGAGACGAATTATATTATATTTCGAGTGTGATGAATTAAAAAAAGTACAAATTTGAAATGTAAGTAATTTTCTCAAAATAAAAATCATGAAATAAAAATTATTATGATTAATTAAATGGCAAACCTTAATTAAATTTCAATTTAACGAGCATTATCCAAAAAGTGGACAGACATGTGCAAGTGTTGTAAGTTGATCGAGTGGGGATTGGGTCTGATGAGATGTTAGTAGCCAATTATTGAGAGCATTTTATAAGTTGGACTAGCCTTCTTAATAGCCTGATGATTTCTTCTGTCTTGTTCATACCAAAAGGATTAAATGAGTTGGGCTTTAAAAGTCAGCCCAAAATAAAATCAAAGCATCTCTCAGTATTGGGTTACCCATAAATTATCTTCAAGCTTTTATATCAGGCTAGGGAAGTAGTATAAGATTTTTTCTTAATTTGTTTGGGCTTTATTTTGCAATCGAGTTCCCATTTCAGGCCCAGCGTTCTTACCACGCGAACCAATTAATAATAACGGTTACTTTTCTCCCTTGCGAAATAATACCGTTATCCCAGCACGTTCAAAATAGGAAACCTTTCTTTCTATATAAACATGTTCTTCCCTCCCCCGCTCTGCTCATTCCTCAAAATCACACACACACACACACACACACACACACACACACACACATCACGCACTAAAAACTCCACAAACCCCACCTTCTCCTACACAATTCACGCACTCGATCACTGACATGTGAATGAGAGATCTCTCCTCGCCCGAAGATAAAAGGAGATTTCTTCGATGCCGGCCCCGCCAAAGAATTTAATTTTGTCGGCAGTCAAAATCAAAACCCTAGTTTCTTTAATCCAATTCAAGCAGAAATAGGTGTTGGGGATTTTGTGGCCTTCAAGGGTTCTGTTTTCGTTGTTAATCAACATGTGAGAATGATAGGGTAATGGTTTTGATAATGGGTTCCCAATTTGAAAGGATGAACAACTGGTTTCCTGATATCGAGCATTTATTTTGGTTATGAAAATATGGCTCCTTATCTGAAATTGTGAATTCCACTTTGTTAATTTGTCCTTGTTGAGTTGTTGCTACTTCTTTTATTAGGTCTCCCTGTTTCCTGATTTGGACTAATGTTGCAATCAAGTTTCATTCCTAACTATCTAGTTGTGCTTATTTTTTATAGGGTGCATTGCGTATTACAATAACTAGCTTTGTCCAAGTATCTTCTACTCTAAGAGATGTACTTATTTAGAGCAATACGATCTAGCTGTTGTTGGTGGTCCCCCGGTTTGTAACAGTAGTGTATAGCTGATATCCACACAGGTTTGTTTTCTGAATTGTTTTCATTTAGTGTTTGCTTGGTAAGGAGTTTTAAGTCTGCTTAGTACATTTTGGATGTTAATTATATATTTATTCTGCTCCTTCGTGCTGACTTAACCAGATCTCTCTACTCACTAATATTTCTAGTTTGCTCTATCAACATGTACTCTAGCTTTATGTTTCTTATTCATCTTCAGATTGGAATCCAATCTAATTTTAAAATACATTTTTAAAATTCTTACTAAAAATCATGGTAACTCGCAAATAGCATTCTTTTGTCAGAAACTGATCAAATATATTCCTAGCACTTGTTAAACTCGTGTTGCACTTAGGGGAGGCGTAGTATGTAGTAAAAGTTGGAAATTCGGGTGGTTCACAGAATTCTCATAGTTCTTTTGGCTTTGGTGTACTATTTGCTGGTTCCTACAGGCTACATGATGGGGAGTTATTTTGTCAGAAAGTGTGGTTTAACACTTCAACTTGCATTCTTCATAATTTGACTGATGATTTAAATGGTTCAAATGTGCCTTTAATCAGAAACATGCTTCTCGATTTCCAATATTGTTGTCTAAAGAGGTTTTTGTTTTCCTTTATAAGTCTCTAGATTAGATTACTGAGGTTATTTGTTACAATGCAATCTTTTTAGGAGTAGAATTCAAGTATCTTGGTGTTTGAGAAACTGTTTCTAGACTGGAGCTGATTTGATGGTTTACCTTTAGATGTGTGAAATTTTTCTTTACAACTCGGTATGTAAATCTTTTATTGAAGATGCGAATGTAGTCCGACTTAGACATCTATATGATTTTTATGATCATTCTACTGCATTTGAGAAGAAATTAGTCTCAAACTCCTTGGTGAACACACCTTTTAGGTTCATACCTATATCTTCTTTACTAATATATTTTCCTTTGATTTGAGAAATTGGTGCGATTACAATTGATATTGTTGGTTTCAGTAGTTTGTTGGAACCAACACATAAGAAGTCTGGACTTTGAAGTTTGAATTTGTTGTTAGAAGTGGCATAGTTATTTATAAGTGATTGTTGGAGATGTCTTGATATTTGAAGTAATCATGTTACCCTTGTTATGCTGTTTTTTGGTGTCTATTATCTCTCGTGGCTTCTCTGGGGACTCAGCACTAATTGCGCGAAGTTGCTTATTCTGATTCTTCTTACAGTCATATGTTTACCAGACCTCTTTGGAACCCTATTAAACCTATATTCTGTGGGTATTTTGCAAAAAAACTGAGTCTAAGGGGTGGTTGAGCAACTCAAGCGAACCGCCCTACAATTAGTTCCATTTGATTCTTCTTTCATGGACTAGTATTGACAGGAGAAACATGTTAAATGATGTGGTATGCTCATTATTTGATTTTTCTCGTGCGTATAAATCTGATAAAAACAATTCGTTTATTTTCTTTTTCCGGCCTTGTGAAGAAAATAAATTCTGTGCGTATAAATTCTCTCTCTCGGTTGTTGCAAAGTGTTTCAATTGTTTCTTAAATTTTTGATTGCTACATTATTGTTCCTCAAGCAGAAATCTTCAATTTCTTTTTGGTTATTTCTTATCTTTTAGTTTTGTTTTCTGCTTTAGCTGTTCAGCTGCTTCATGTTGTAGGTATATGATATGCAGTTCGAGTTACATGAGATAGAAGCAAGAAGAGAGCAATATCCTTCTTCTATATCTTTTGTTAGCCTACCAAATACTCTTGCTGCTGATGAAACGGAGGTGAGCAATCAAGGTATAGGTATGGTTTCTTGAGAATATGATGCTTTCTTTTCCTCTTTTTAAAGTTATATCCTTTTATTGATGTTGAGTGACACTTTGCAGATTCATTGACATCTTGAGCTTTATATGTGATCATGTGTTTGGACCATTTCCACAGAGAGACTATTCAGATCCTTGTGAGAAATGGCAGCTGGTTGTCGCCTGTCTTCAGCACTCCCAGATGTAAGTCATATTCCTTTATTTTGCATTCCTCCAGCCTTTGATATGATTATGGAGGATGACATCTCTAATACTGTAATACATTAGTATATGATTCTGCTGCTGTAGTCTTGTGCTTTAGATCATTCTCTCTTGAATAGGGCGTATCTATTGTGTATGATATCTGTGTTCAGATTTCTTGTTTATATGGAGACTTGTTTGTGCAACCTTGAAGAATGTTGTCTTTTTATCTTCAACTATACATGTGCTGTATTCTCACTATGTATGATATCAAGGATTAGGATATTGATAGTGTTTACTCATCTCAACATGCATCTGCGGGGCTATCTTCTCCACTAGATATGCAGCTTCCTGATAGAGTTGATGAAAGTATTGCTTCTTCTTCTTAACTTTAGTACTTGTTTTCTCTCTGAGATGTTTATGTCTTTGGAACATCACACAAGTGGCCTTTTGGTTTTGGCATATTATTTGCTGGCTCCTATGGGCTACATGATGGAGAGTTTTTTGGTCAGAAAGCAATGTTCAACACTTCAACTTGCATTCTGCATAATTTGACTTATGTGAATGATATAAGTGTGCCTGTCATCAGAAACATGCTTCTTGATTTTCAATTTTGTTGTTGTTTTTGTTTTCATTTATAAAAGTCCCTTAGATTTCTAGACTGGGGGTTATTTATTACAATTCAATTTTTTAGGAGCAGAATTCAAGCGTCTTGATGTTTGAAAAAACTGTTTCTGGACTGTAGCTGATTTAATGGTTTCCTTTAGCTGTGAATTTTTTCTCTACAACTTGGCATGTAATCTTTGAATGGAGATGTGAATGTAGTCTCACATAGACATCTGTATGATTTTTCTGATCATTCTACCTCATTTGAGAAGAAATTAGTCTCAAACTCCTTGATGAACTGTACCTTTTAGGTTTGTATGTATATCTTCTTTTGATTTGAGAAATTGGTGTCTTTGGTATTGATATTGTTGGTTTCAGTAGTTTGGTTGAACCAACTACTGAATTTCTTAAGTCAGTGAAGATTGAATTTGTTCCTAGAAGCGGCATAGTTATTTATCAGTGATTGTTGGAGATGTCTTCATATTAGAAGTAAACACTCAGCACCAAGAGTGAGAAGTTGCTTATTCTGATTCTTCTTATAGTAAATAACACACCAACAAGCATGTGTTTACCAGTCCTCTTTGGAGGCTACTAAACCTATATTCTGTGAGTGTTTGGCAGCAAAATTGAGCCAATTTGGTTCATCTGATTCTTCTTTTATTGACTAGTATTGACAGGAGAAATATGTTAAATGACGTGGTATGCTCACATATGATTCTTCTCGTGCGTATGAATTCTGATATAAATCATTTGTACTTGCGTTTCTTTGCTGTTTCTTACACTTTATATTTTGCCACTTGGATCTTTACCTTTTAGAACCTGCGGCTAGTAACAGGCATTTCCTGAAAATAGTTGAGCAATTTGTTGAGCGACATATCATTCCTGACTGTGTCTTCCAGGATTTTATGAGTGGAAAAGAATGTGTTCCCAAATGTTATGGGTATTCTTTTCCAGGAGTGAATTCCATAATTGCAGAACACACAAATCAAGTTTATAAGCAACTCCTTGAAAGATGTAATCGTTTCCGACTCCTGGCGCCTGCTGTACAATAAGGTAAGAAACTCAAGTTTACTGCTATTGAGGCGACTTGCTTCTTTCCTGAAGTGTTAAATTATTTTCAAAACTGATATTAGTTTCCTATTCATTCTGGTGCTATAACTTATGACCTTTATTTACTGTATGAACTTCTGTTCTTAATCATGAGGCAGGATGTATTTATTGGTGGTGGATTTTCACAGTTTTTAGTTACCCAGTTACCATTATATTCTGGATTTGGAATATCCTGAGTTTGAAGTATTTGCTTAGATTCAAAGTTAGATTTTTCTGTGGAGATATTTTGCACGTGGTGATGTTTGTTGTCCACTCCTCAGTTATATTTTTCCTAAGCCAACTACAAAGTAGATGCTTCTTATGGACTTGCCTCATCAGCATCAGTAACGTGTCTTATTAGGTATGGAGAATGCAACAATATCATAAGATTACCAATAACTAAGATGATGTGATGTTTATCGTTCTATATTCTTAAAATTCTATCTTGAAGAAGGGCCTTGCTATTTTCCTGGATTTGTTCCGAGGACTTGTTGTTTATCCTTGCTGGAATCTCTTAACAGGATGGCAGGCTTTCATTAGAGTCAATGCAACAGATTTACACACTTGAAGGATACCTTGCTCTCTTGTTGAGAATTACCCACATATGGAAAATTAGGAACCTTTTTTCTCTTCTCAATAGGTGCTTTGGAGCATCTTTCTTCTTGTACGGCATTCAATATGCAAATTAAGGTACAGTCTGCTGCTCAGTTGCATACTTTTATTTGCTGCCTCCTGAATTCTAATGGTCTAAAATGAACGCCAACTTTTATCAGGGAGATCTCCGACATATTGATACTAAATTTGGAAGAGAATGTTCTGTGGAAGTTGAGAAACAATGAATGGTTATTGCTCCAATACTACGATTTGTATTTTCCTCTACTTCATTGGTTGATACATCTGAACTCTTCCAGGTTGGACTCCTTTCATTACCTATCATACTGTGTTGTAAAATTTTATCCTATCTCCGAGATAAAAGATGCGATAGACAATACAGGAAACTGAAATGAGGATAATTAGATATACCCGGACTCGGATACGGGTGTCTGGTACGGGTACATGTCTAGGTGTCGGATTCGTTAATTTTATAAATTGAGGATATACGGGGACACTCTAAAAGAGTCGGACACGGGTGCGGGGGTGCGTCTTGTATACTTATATATGATAGTGTAGTTAGTATAGTAGTAATGCAATTTGATGACATAAAGCAACAAAATATTATTTTATAACTCATTTTTCAAAAAATAAATTTGTTTGTGTAGTATTAAAGAATAGTAGTGCACTGAGAAAAAGAAGATATTAGAAGGATATAACTGTAATAAGATTTAGTGATTTGATAAACAATTCTCATATGTTTCTCCCTCATATTTAATCTTCCTCCCTATCTTATCGGTCCTTTCATGTGGTCACAACCATGTTGAAGTCAATATAATTTTTGGTTTGGTAAAAAAGTCAAAGTACCCAATTGCAAGTTGACCATACAGATCCCACGGATCCCACACCCTCACCCATGTCGACACGGTAGGACACGGGTACTCTAGGGGTGAGAGGAGAGTCCATGTAACATATATATTATTGGTGATTATTCGGAATGTGAGAGCTCGTCATTTTTTTAACTCTGGTTGTCTTAATATTAAGACATGGCAGTTTGACATACCTTTTGCAACTGTGAACAACTGGCTGTGAAATTATTTTAACTATTTGTTTATGGTTGTTGTGTTCGGAACCTATCTATTGCAATCTGGCTGGGCTTAGAAAACTGAATAACACGTCATATCAGCATTTTAAGCTCTAGTGTGGACGGTACATATGTGTAATTTTAGAACATTTTGCCTTGGGATAAAGAACATGCTTACACACATGATGCGCTTGTGGTATGCTATTTTCTACTACTCTCTGATGCACATGCCAAAATAAAGTTTGATTTTGATCCATAAGCACTCAACAACTTACTCTTAGAGACAATCCTCAGTGCTTTCGGCACATTGTTTTTGAATTGGAAAGTTTCTCTGACTTTTTCTTTGCAGTGTGTGACAGCCATCAATGGTTTTGCACTAGGTATATTTTTCCTTGTTTTACTAGATGTTTGGCTTCTGTTAGCTCATGGGTTCCTTCTACTGATATTGATATCCTTTCTCTTATGTTTGATGTTTTTCTTTAGCCTTTTGATTAACATTACTCGTCTTGTTGATATTTCAGGCGCTTAAACTCAGTGATGATCTCATCTCCTTAATGAAATTGACTGTGTTTGCTTGCTTGTTTCTGCTAATCAAGAGGTGGAGTTTCTCTTTTTGTTTCTTTGATGTTTTTATGATGTTGAGAAGTTGAGTTGTTATTAGCATGATATAACACCTCTATATGCTCTTATTGACAACGAGGAACAATGATACCAGGATAACAATTTTCTGTAATTTGGGTAAGTTGAAATGTTGAATTTCTCAAATTTGGCTGATAAATATTATCCTTTTACCATTAGTTGATCTTATTAAGAAGAGTATATCCTTCAGAAATTTTGCACCTTGCAGCAGGACTCTGGTATGCTGAGAGAAGGTATCTAATAACAGATACATACAGGCTTGAAGCTGATCTTTTGGGTGACATCCAGATTTACTTGGACTTAGACGGCGGTTTATATTAGTAATAAAGGTTGCTATTGAAAAGCTGTTGATCAACAATTTGGTAGCGCTCTCATTGTTTAGGGTTTGCCAGCAATAGAGTATGTTATTTAAATTATATAGTAATTGCCAAGTTCCTGCAAATTGTTCTGAATTATGTAATCGTGATGATGATTGAGCTTTTCACGAGGCATGCATGATAATTTTAATAATTTGTGGCTTGTGTTAACTTTCTTTCTTGGTGGGATATTAAAAATCTTTTTCACAGGTTTTAGTTAATCTTCTTGTATATACATTGGATCTGTTTATTTCTTGAGTTAACACGTTGCAGATTAACTGGTGCGAACTCATTGCAGTATAGTTTCTGTTATCAGTGTTATTAGGTTTCTGTTATCAGTTAACACGTGCCTTCTTTTTTCATTGTCACAGGAGCTGAATCGAGAAGAACCTGCAGGCTTTGGTGGTACTCAAGGGAAGCTCTAGTGAGTAGGCAAGCGGTGGTCTATACAGAAAAGGTTATTTTTGGCCATTCCCTTGTTCTTTCTTGTTTTGGTTGCGAGGACTGGTTGGATATGATTAATTGTTTGTTTCTAATTTCATGCTTATTTTTACTTTTGTGTTTATGTCGATTATTTGGATACTTCTATTATTTTGTGTTACAAAATGACAGGACTGCCATGGTTTTTAGGTTTGGAATTTGAATTGCTCTAATGCCTTTTGAATCCTTCTCAAGTTATGTTTTCTGTTTTTCCTTGTTTCCTTTTCATTTTTTAATCATGGATCTCTCTCTGATGAAATGTAATTAACTTTGCCACGTCCATATCAACTGCTTAGTGAATTTAATTTCAAATTGGTATTATTTACTTGATGCCATCCCCTAACTCCCCTCAAGGCACTTGCAATTGATATAAGCCACTCTAGTGTTGAGTTGGTATGCTCTGTACTTGGGTTTCCAAGTGCCAATTGCAAGTGCCTAGCCAAAGCCTTGTTATTGGGGCGCAAGACTAGCTACTGCCCAAGTATTTCTTCCATTTGTTCTCTGTCCTATGTAGGGTCATATGCTGTTCTTGAAAGCTTCGAAGTTCTCGTGTCTGCTAATCTTGGCCTTCTTTTATTTGCTTGATGGTCTCAGTTTATCAATATCTTATTGCTCAAGCCAAGAACCTATATGTCCATTCTTCTATTTAAAGTATTGTCATATTATTATTTGGTTATCATTTTGCTTGCTGTTATTCATTTTTGTCAGACTTCTCTTTTGTGGATTCTATGCTGATTTTTCGTTCGGGAGATATTGGTGTTCTTTATTTTGGAGATCAATGAAAAGTCCTCTTGGTTGCTGTTATTATGTGTTTCACCCCCTGAGCTGGGTAAATCTGGTTTTGGGGTCTTGGACGTACTTTCATCTTCGCTGATTTCTCGTGCTGGTTTTGTAAATAGTTGCAATAATTTTGTTTACCTCACTTGAATTTCTAACTATTGGATATTGTCTTTGTCAAAGAAAGGTGATTACATTAACTTTGAATTTGTGGTGAATTGTATTTTGGGTCTTGGATGTACTTTCATCTTCTCTGATTTCTCGTGTTGATGGTTTTGTAAATAGTTGCAATAATTTTGTTTATCTCACTTGAATTTCTAACTATTGGATATTGTCTTTGTCAAAGAAAGGTGATTTACATTACCATTGAATTTGTGGTGAATTGTTATGCTTGCATCTTATTCAGTTAGGTTTTTTTTTTTTTTTTTGATGATGAGGATATGATTTATATGTATGATGCCTACCGACATAAAATTGTTTCAAGCTTTGTATCTCATCTTTTCTACAGATAAGGTAGGTTGATGTCACTTACTCTCTAGATTTCAAGAAGAATTCTTTAAGCCATTACTGTCAACTGTAAGAAGCTACAAATGCCAACCTGAAGAGAATTAGCTTTAAAGAACTAAAGCTTAAGGGTGCCGGCATCAATAAATGGATAGCCTTTGTTCTTAGGCTGCAGATGGTTTAAGCTCTAATCCTTTAGGGTTAAATATTAGAAATGACACAATAAGTATGAGTTCAAGATATCTTCTCTTTCAATTAGTTCACAGAATGGTGATATATAGGGGCTTCTTTTCGATGTTTGACAGCATAAGAAACTTTTCAAAGAAGAATCTGAGTTTGATTTTTGCAGCAGGAAACATAATTTTTGCTTCCCCCAAGTTAACATTCTCCTTGTGGAACTATCTTTAGGTTAAAGAGACAAAAGATATGAATGGACTTGGTGCATACTGCATCGGTTTGTGTCAAATTCTCAGCTTTTTTATGTGCTAGGGGTAAGTAGAGAAAAAGCAAGCACGCAAAGCTTGGAATGCACTAAATAGTGCAATTCGGATGAACAGTGTAGTTCGGACGCTGAAGGAATTCAAAATTCCTAGCTGCATGAAGATTAAGCTTCTTTGTTCAGTAAGAGGATACCTCTATCTGGATATGATAAAATATGTAGGGGGTATTGAGCAGATTGGTCATAGTTCGTAAATGGAAAAGATTTCTGGTCCGATCTTCTTCAGTAACCATAGAATTCTTTATGCAGTTGAGCAATTTGTGTGGGATGCATAGTGTTCCAAACAGACCAAAAGAAGGAATGCATGCCAATTCAGAGAGTATTTTTTTTACAATTTACACATTTTTAGTTATTTTGGAGAGAATAGTTTATCTCAAATTTGCAAATATGCAGATGGCATTAGATCATACCTCTTGTGAAATATTACTTTTGTTCTTTGCTGGTAGCTTTTACTTTAGCATTAGAAAGTAGTCCTTCTTAAGGGGAAATGTTTGGTCCCTAATTGACATTTAATATGTACAGGAAAGAAATTTGAACAGTTATTTACTGCAGCATTGTGAACTTCCATACCCTATGGTGCCATTGCCCCTTTACAAAAACTTTTTCCATGTTTTCCTCGGATGAAAAATGAATCCAAATCAAACCTTTATTGAGAGAATAATTATTTTCTAATTTGTGCATCTTGTATAAAGAGATTTTGAGAAAGGTGTTATGGTGACTTGTACAAAATTTTTAGATGTTTGTTGAACAACCCAGTTCCTTCTTGTCATCTCAGTTATTTTATCAATTTAGATTTGCTGCTTCTCATTCTACATTTATTCTTTTGTTTCTCTGAGTATCTGTCTTCTGTCTGTTCATATCTGCACATACATAACCACACACATTTGGGTATACCTGTAAACATTAGCATTAAGTGTAGTCTCCAAGTTGTTGGCTGCAGAGCTCAAACGCTTGTTTTTTTTCTGCTAGGATTAAAATAAATCTCATAGGCTCTATGATTAGTTGCCTGCATATATTTTCTTAAAACCTATTTGAAGCAATTTTTTTTTTGGGGGTTTCTGTAAAGTATGTGGTGCTTTGTTTTCTTGTTTATTTTTCCAAATCAAGTACTTGATTGCATTATTAGTGGCACTATCTCCAAAGATTCTACCGACCAATTCCTTGGTGAGCCATGTGAGATCTAGCCCTCGTAGATGAGACGGAGTTACTAGTCGTCCTCTTTCGAAATGATTATTCTCTGCTTTTTTAGCAGCTATGATTTTATATCTGTAAAAGCTAAACGCAGCTATACCCTTCATCTGCAGTACTACCTAATGAATCTGGCCTCCAAGAATATGTTTTGTTGAAGCCAATGTTAAGCACTGTATTTTTTTTAATATAAAATGCCTTGAGTCTGTATGATGTCCTATATTTTGTGTAGCCTTTTTCTTGTCTTATCTGCAGAAGGAGCCCGAGCTGTTGTCTTGAAATGATGTCTTATGGGTGTTCATGAACTTTTCTGGAAAAAAACACACTAATTTTAAGACACTAGTGGCATTCTTAAACATGATAAGCACCTTGGTATGGTTTCTACATATGTTCAATATGCTAAATAATCTTTAGTGCCGCTAGATTTATTATGGTAACTGAGGTTAACCCACGCCTCTATGTCCAGAGGGTGCTTCAAAAGCTTTTGACTTACTTCAAGGAAAAATATGTCGCTCTATTGGTGGAGCGCTTTGTTTGATTGTTTGTATATAGATGAGGAATAGTTCAAGCAGTCCCTTTGAAGACCAGAAGCGTTGTTGCCAGAGTTTCAGGAAGGAGATTCAAAAGCGCTTGTTGCATATTTGATAGTTATACAAAAGGTTATATTACTTGAACCTGTTTCATTCTTTTATTTTCTTTTTCTGTCCAATGTTGCAATCAAGTTTCATTCCAAATTTTGTTGTGTTTATTTTTTATATGGTGCATTGCATAAAACAATAGCTACTTCTGTCGAAGTCTCTCCTTCTCTAAAAAATGCAATTTGGACTTATTTAGAGCAATATGATGTTCCTGTTGATTTTGGTTCTGTGGTTTGGAACAGTGTATAGCCGATGACCACACAGGTTGGTTTTGTGAATTTTTTTCAAAATGAAGGCATTTAGTTTACGCTTGGTAAGAAGTTTTAAGAGTACTAGTCTGGATATTTATTATATTTTCCGCTTTCTCTTTCTGCCCGTTCATGATGGCTTAACCAGATTCTCTATTCACTGTTACTTCTAGTTTTCTTTGTCAACATGACTCTAGCTTTATGTTTTATGTTTCTTATTGATCTTCAGATTGGAATCCAACCTAATTTTAAAATGCATCTTTTTGTTTCTTACTAAAAAGCTGGGACACTCTCAAATTGCATTCTTTTGGTGTCAAGCACCATCTCTTGACTAAGCATCACAATGTCGCAGCATGTGTCAGACACTAATGAAATATATTCTGACCACTTTAAAACTCATGTTGCACTTATGGGAGGCATATTATGAAGTAAAAATTGGAAATCAAGTCCTTTTTATAAATGAAGAACATCATTCAGCAAACATGCAGGAATTTACTCCCGTAAAGATTGTGAATTATAAAGATTTACAATCAATCAAGGCATGGAAAAACGAACAGATGTGTAATTTGCCCATGAAAGTAATCTCTCTCTCTCTCTCTCTCTCTCTCTCTCTCTGTGTCTCTCTCGGTTTTTATTGCAAAGCTTTTCAATTGTTTCTTAATTTTTTGATTGCTACATTATTGTTCCTCAAGCAGAATCTTCAATTTCTTTTTGCTTGCTTCTTGTCTTTTGGTGCCCATGTGCTCAAATATGTGATATTTGGTTGATACCTACTTTTGCATCTCTTGGAGAATGGCTCTTTCTCCTTTGGGAACTGAATATTCCCTCTGACCCATAATTTCTTGCATTTGGGAAGCCAACATTTCCGTAATTTTTTGCATATTTTGGGAAGCTAACATTTTAAGAATAGTGTTTTGATAGTGATAGTTGTTTAAATCGTTTTAATTTACCCTCGAATATTCAAAATTTGAATGGTGTATGATAGTTGTCCACAAAAAGACGGGATAAAAATGGGAAAGGAGGAATGATTATGGTTTGACTTTTTGAACATGACAGAAAATATTTTGGGACAAGCAAAAATAAGAAACATGACACTTTCAATGGAATGGAGGGAGTAATTTCTTTGATCTTGTTCTGGTCAATGTTACTTTTTTATGCACGTTTCACTGTTGTCAATTTTTGGCCTACTTATTTGATTCCCTTATGTCTATAAATGTCGTGTGCTGTGGACACTTGTCCATCTCTTGTCCTATCCATGTATTCCGTCCTTATATTTTGTTTGTAGCTTATGGCTATCTGGTTTCATATCCCCGACCAGCTAGCTAGAATCTCTAATTGCATTTTTTTGCCTCTGATTCTTTCTTGTGCAGCCTTTGAAATTTGGATGCTGTACTCTCTCAGGATCGTAATCAGATTGTGGCATTAATAGAGTACGTCAGATATGATTTTTAACCTCGAATTCAGCAATGTTCAATCAAAATTTTGACTATTCTAAGATATCATTTGTATTTGATTTTTCTTAAGATTTTGCCTGTGTTCTGGTGTTCCATTTTTTTGTTGAAAAGAGCTAATTATATTTTTTGAATCTTGACAAGATTTTGGTTTCTCATGACAGTTTTTGAATGGTTGGTATGGTTCAATTGCTTTTAAAATCCAATGCTTCAGGTCCTTTGATTGAGGAGTATGCTGCCAACTTGGAGTTACGATTTTAGGAGTCTCAGATTGTTGAGGACAGCAGTGAAGATCCTGGTGTTCTCATATTGCAAGTTAGTGCCTGATTGGCTCTTCCCTCCCCTACAGTGCTCCTTCTTGGAACTTTGTACAATATTACTTTAGCTGGCATGACAGTCACCAAATATGGTGAATGTTGCACTTCGTTAAAATCTCCTATTTCATCCCGCCATGTTTAACCTTATGGATCAGGGATAAAGGTGACCTCTATGTTAAAGTTTTCAGGATTACATCCTTATGGTTGTTTTCTGCATTTTAGTTATCTAGATGGAATATTAGAGATGTTAAAAAGGTGGTAATGAAGTTGGGGAAAGCCCCCTCCAAGTCAATGTTTTCTTCAGAGATAAAAAAATGCTCTAAATGACTTAAATGTAAATTTGAGTGCTCCTTTTATAATAATAATAATAATATTATTATTATTATTATTATTTAGTAAGAGGGTCGGGCTAGCCAGCTAGCCTGTTTGGTTTTAGGAGATGTGGTTACTCAGTAAATTTTAGAAAAGCTCATGGTAATTCTTCAATTGCAATTGCTGATAGATAAGATCAGTAGGCCAGCGCCAAATATTGCTCATCTACTTCTGAAGTTTGATCTTAATAACCTGGTTGAGAGGACCACACTTTAGCCAAAATTTCACTACAGGTGATGTGCTTAATTGAACACTTCATTATCTTCTCGCTCTTCATTAATTTCTTTTTCTGATTCTAACTTTTGCTTCTATTGTGATTCCTCAGTTGCTCTAAGGTCGTTCTTGATGTCTTGGGAAAGCTTTCAAAACCTGACGTTAATGCATTACTTTATGAATTTGACTTTCAGGTCAGTCATCATTATAACTTCCTATTGACCTACACAATCAATTTGATTTTTTTGATACGTCTACTTCTGTTGCTCATATTCAGTTGTGTTGTTTGTGTAGCTCCTTTATGAGCTGTGTGTCGATCCACTAACTATTGATCCACAATGGATTTGTCGAGTACCAAAAAATATCAGTTCTTTCTGAAGATACATACTGTCACGTCATTATAAGTTTTCAAATTGGATACTGACCATTCTTTTTCAGCTTTATCTCCAATGGTGTTTTTTGTTGTCTTAATTTGATTGTTGTCGCGACAGCACCAAGAGGATACATTTGTTGTTGCTCCATTCCCCTAGAGGAATAACAATCAGGCTCTTTGTATCAGCTCTCTTTATCAGGTTTACTACAAATCAATTTCTTTTAAACTAATCCAAAAACCCCATGGTGTTTTCTTCTTCTTTTTCTCCTTTTTCTCCTTTTTCTGCCGAGTTGTTGCAATCTTAGATCTTTTCACTTTGAATAGTGCTATGAAAGCTAGATTTGTAGTCTTACATGGCTAGATCGTAAATAAGATGTCTATCAATTTCTGGATAACTTCTCGAGCATTTTGTACAGCATAGTGCCTGTTAATCTTTCTTTTTTATGTACTTTTTTGTTTCGCAAAAAAGTAACATTTCTGGCCTTTAAAGGGTTTCACCATTTAAAGAAAGTGAGATATTAACCCTTTTAAATTTGTTAAGGCTTTAAAGTTTGCGGAGAGATATGAACCCTTTTAAATTTGTTAAGGCATTAAAGTTTGCGGATTTTACTATGGATTTACATAGGAATTGCAAGTCTTACTGATTCATGAGAATGGATACGAGTCCTCAAAGGTTCCCACATCGGTTGGGGAAAATGGATAAGATTGATATATAATATTGTGGGTCATGGTCACTAATGACTCTGCTTAAGCATTTTGGGCAATGTTTAGGTACAAAAGTTATTGGCTGAAGCCTAGGGTGTAACAATTGGTACAAAGCAATATAATCTGTATTATTGGGAACCTCGTGTGGTCTTTGCACATAGGATGAGACTGGGAATTGAAATTGGGCTGCGAATAAGCAAGTGATTCCATGAATTAAGTGTTTGGAATTGGCTAAATTTAACTTGGTTTAAGCATTTTGGGCTAGTGGTTTAGGACTTTAGGTCCAAAAGTTTTTGGGTCAGCCGTGGCTTGGGGTGTTTCACTAGATTATGGTAAAATTATTTTTCAGATTTGAATTGGTTCTTGTTAATCTTTATATTGATCTGTGGACATGTGTGTACTGCGTAATAATAATTCCACCACCTAAATATCTGTATTGAGTTCTTAGTTAATCTTTATATTGGTTCTTGTTAAGACTCTTCTGAATGATTTGTCTATTATACAGGTATTTTCTTGTAAAACATTGTATATCCTTCTTCATGTTGTTTTAGTAATCCCTTTCTGTGAAACATTTGGAACTTTCTTGCTATATTTTCTTGTAAAACATTGTATAAATCCTTCTTTCTTCTTGTTTTAGTAATCCCTTCCCTGAGGAACTCATTGCTTTTCTTGTTGTTGTTTGTTGGTAGCTTATCTTTTTGTGTGATGTTCTTTCTTCTTGGTTTAGTAATCCCTTTCTTCTCTATGGATCTTGTTACTCTTAGATAGGCTCTGACTTGTATTCCTTCCCTGAGGAACTCATTTGTTGGCAACTGATGTATTTTTTTCAGTATCTTGTTTTGCTCCACCAAACATTTTCCAAAGGTAGCATAAATATAGGAGAAACATGGCATCAATAGATATGAATAATGGAAAAAATTAAAGAACAAGGATAGAAAAAGGAGAGAGCACTCACCTTGCATGGGCTAAGCACAAGTCTCACAAGTCATTCTCAAAGTTGATTTTACTTTATATCAGTAATTGCAAAAGACAATTCTTATTTGTTGGATAAGCATCTCTATTGAATAGTAAATAATTTGACTACCATCTCAAACTTGTACTTACTAAACTAATCAAAGCCAAGGTAGATCCAAAGAAAGGGCATTATTGTATTAAGTCATGTTCTGTTGCCTGAATCCATTTCTCTTAGAAGCTAGTATCGGTAATGATGTCTATGGAAGAAGCTGGACGATTCATATTTGCCGATATCTAAATGATATATAAGCCTAAACTATTGATGCCTACTTTTCAAACATTGAATTTAAGCTCAGGTGGTAAAAGACCTATTAATCATGGTTTCGAGTCACCAAAAGGGTAGGTGGAGATCCTCCATAGTCCTTTATTAAAATTGTGGGGAGGGGGGAAGGGGGAGGGGAGGGAGATTCATGCTTTACCATTTATAGTTAGTAGCTATAGATATAATATTCTTAATTGACAAGAGAACATTGAAGTTGTGCAAATCGTGTTTGGGAAACAGGAGGGAGAGCTGGAACTGAAATATGTTATCCTGCTAATACTCTTTTGTCATGTACAAAGTCTCACCCGGTTCTTGATATGACAGTTATTTCGTTTCTCATTCTTATCAAAGAAACTTTTTGAAATTATCTTTGCATCATTTCAGTATCAAACTCTACTAGATAGAGAACAAATTTTTTTTGGCCAGTCGTACGTATCCAAGTCTTCTTGTGTTTGTTAACTGCATGTATTTAGCTCGTCTTTGAAATTTGCAGATTCGGTGAATACCAGGCTGCCATCAATGAGAAGTAATTGGCTTTTGCTTTCTCCTGGGCTGCTCCTTGTACCTACCCGCTGTATCTATTCTTTCAATTCAATGAAAGCCATTCTAGGCGAAGAAAGCAATTGGTCTATTCAAAACTGCGTTTACTAATTATATAAGCGCGATTTTTTTTTTTTTTTCTTCAGAATGTTATGTATATGGTAACAAGTTTGAGTGCATTCTAACTTTGAACAATACCCCCTCACTACTCCTGCTTTTTTCCCATTAAATTAGTGAAAAGATATTGGTGTTATCTTGAATTTGCTGTCTATTCCCATCAAATTAGTGCAAGGACATTGTCTCAAATTTCCATGTCATAATGCATGATATTATAAAACACAGATCCCTCTCCACTCGAGGCATGGTAATTTTCTGCATCAGAAGTAATACATGATATAAAACACAGAGTTTGCCTTGGTCTAATGATCTCAGGATATTAACCAAAATGTATAAATTTTGGCTGCTTGATGCAAGTCATAGCATTTTTTTTTTCTTTTGGAAGGAAAAAAAAAAACCAGACCTCATTCCTTGATTCTATGAATCGGTAATGTGCTTGGGAAACACTTAATTAAACTTGATTTGATACTCCACCGGTAGCCTTACGGATTGGGTCTGTGAATGTTCAAACCTTCAAATTTTTGTCTTTTTTCTTTAAAACTTTTTGTTCATTTATTTATTTTTGAGCAATTCTATTGACAATGAAGAGAAGTTATAAATATTAATGTTACTTATAAGGTACCTGTGATATTTTTTATTGTTTAAAATTAAATTTCAAAGAAATGATGAATTAACTGTTTTGCAATTTAAAATTATAAATCGTGGTAAACATGCAAGTATTCTTCAAATAAATATGTAGATGCCGGATAAGTCTCAAATGATCAAAATAGAATGAATAGTTTATATTTACGATACAAAAATTATTATATTTTAAAATATGAGAGATTAAAAAAGTATAAGTAAATAGTTTTCTCAGCTCAAAATCATGAAATAAAAATTGTAATGATTAATTAAATGGCAGACTTTAGTTAAATTTGAATTTAAGGAGCATTATTCAAAAACAGAGAAAAATGTACAAGTGTGGTGTTAAATTAAGGAAATAAATCATATAAGTTGATCTCCGGTTGAGTTTGATGAGATTTGTTAGTATCTCTCCCTACTAAGCAAATTATTGAGACCATCCATGCGATAAATGTTGGACTAGCCCAACTAATAGCCTTATTACTTCGGTCTTGTTCCTACCGAAAAGATCAATTGGACGTGGGTTCAAAAAGATCAGCCCAAATTAATGAAAATTATTAAGACCATTCATGCAATATATATGTTGGACTAACCTACCTAATAGCCTTATCAAGTCCGTCTTTGTTCCAAAAATTGGACGTGGGTTTAAAAAGATCAGTCAGGTGAAACTAAAGAAAGTAACTGGGCTTTCAAATTGTTTTCATATCATTTGAAATCTCAGGAGAGAAATTTCATATCATTTGAAATTTACCTAATAAATTTATTTATTTCAAATCTTTCTTTCAAATTAAATTCACTCATCCAAACACAACCATTGCTTGTTTCCTCAAGTCAATGATGTCTTTAATTAATAATACGAATTAATGATGCAGGTTTTATTTATTTTTTATTGGAAAAATAGTGTAATTGCATGTTGAGATTGTTCCTTGTCAGCCCCCGAATCTTGTTCATTCTATGACTTGATAAATTTATTATTCAATAGGTATATAATTTTATGTACATGTAAGCACATGTGTATGTATATATTCTTTTCATTTCAAAATAATTATCACGTTAGATAATTTATTTTGTTTTGTGTCACGTTAAGAAATCAAAAAAATATTAAATGACATTTTTTCAATTTTGACCCTTAATGTCACATTAATAGAAAATCATGATTACATAATTATCAGGATATTAATATCAAAGAGTATATTAGTCATTTTAAACTATCTTTTATAAAATTAATACAATTTAATGACTCTTTTAATTTACAAATCTTAATTAAATGTGATAATTATTGTAGAATGGAAGAATATACATGAGGTCTTTTGGTATGGATGAAATGGACGATGGTGTCATCATCGTTATTTCTCTGAATTTAGTTAAGTGTGGCGGGAGGCCCAATTCCCCATCCTTTTCGTTGTTATTTCCCTCTTATACACAGCATTGACTTTAATTTGGTAGACAGAATCCTCTCTGGAATTGGAGAGAGATTTTCAATTGTAAGAGAGCCGGTACCCGGTACCGGTACAATAAATTTGACAACATGCGATGGGGAAGCATGGCACGATAGACCGATATTAGATGTTATATTTTATAATAAATAATATGTATATTTTGAATATATATAAATATTAAACGATGAATAAATATCATTTCATTATATAATATAATATTAAAAAATATAACATGATGATTCATCTAACTTCTACCTACATGCATGGAACAAAAATTATTCAAAGTGACTTTCGTTTGGACAACTATACAAATATTGTAATAATTTTTTAATGTGATATATATAAAATAAAAATATAATAAATAAATGATTAAAAAGAATATATAAAATGATTTTAAAATATTATTTAAAAATAATTAAAAAAATTTACCATGAAAATGAATTTACATGGAGAAGAAAAGTTGATAGATTTTTATAAAAAAATTATTAAATAGATCGAATTTATGATAATATATTATAAATTAAGTATATCATCTAGACAGATGATATGACTAATTCGATGGCAAAATCTATTTTAGAATTTTTTCAATTCAAATTTTATTATGGTAGCACGAGGCTGTATAATGCTATGTAATACGTGGGTTTCTTATAGTAGTTGTAGTTTTGTACTTTTAACATTTTAACTGTTAAAGAACAAAAAAAGAAAACAAAAACAAATTCTTAACTCGGTGTACAAATAGAAAACTAAAAAACATGTACGTGTACAAGTATTAAGTGAGCCTACAATCAAATGGAATTCTCTCACAGTTGACCAACAACAAACCACCATTAAAGAAAAATTTTATATCGGTAAAAAATAATTATTATCAATGAGAATTTTTTATTTGGAGTGGAGGGTTTATATTTTTAAAAAATAAGAGAGTCATCTTATTCAAAAAAATAAGTCATTTATTTTAAATAGTAAATTCTCATTGGTTGAAGAACAATTATTAAACATATCTAATAATTATTCGTGACCAACATAAAATTGAGAACAAAATATTACGTACTTAATTAAAATATCGAACGTGGAAATTTAGTTTGGTTTGACGTGTGCTAAATAAGGTCCTACAAAAGAATTGACAAGTGGTAAAGGAATTCAATTTTTTTTTCCTCCTAGAAAAAAAACTTGGGTACATTTATTATAATAGACCACAAGATATATAAAATTATTCTACCAAATAAATATATATGTAAAATTGGACTCCACAAATGGAGAAGAACGCACAAATAAATTCCACCTTTTAGAGTCTTGTGATCTACCATGGCATTACTACATAATCCTTCACGTTTCCTTCCAATTGTCCATTCTCCACCAACAGGAAAATTAGTAAAAAAAAATAAAATTAATATGTTCATACTTCAAATTGATATAATGTAACATTTGCCTATAAAAAATGCTACAAGAATAAATGAAGTGCTAGAGTATTTGACGAATGACTAGCCAATCACTCAAGGTTAGGTACAACTTGAAATTTGCATTACTAAAATATTATTACGTTCATTCTATTTATATTGTTGCTGTTTAATTTATTGACACATTAACACATTAAATTTAGCTTAATTATATATATATATATATTAAAATCTACATATATTAATATTTGCACTACTAAAATACTATTGTGTTCATTTTATTTATATTGTTACTGTTTAACTTGAGACATTACTGCATTAAATTTAGCTTAATTTTGTGTGTGTATATATATATATTCAAATCTGTACATATATTAATATTTGATATGAATTTCTTTTTTTTCTTGAAGAAATTTTATTAAAAATCAAGAATATGCCTGATTTCTTTGTTATTAAATTGATCTTGATCTGCTTGATCTTAAAAGTCATTGTGACAAAATAAATGAGACAAAGAGGATAATAATAAAAAAAACTTGAGTTTTGCTTATAAAAAGGGAAAAAATTTAAAAAAAAAGAAAGAAAAGAATGAGAGATTAAAAAATGGGATAAAATCATATTACCGTTGCTAAGTACTTTATTTTTTTATATTAACTATCATTTTGGATTGGTTTATAAAAATTAAGATTCCATCAGTTTTATACAAAATTATTTTAAGATGACTAAATTACTGTTGTACATTAATATTACTCAATTACATAATCTTCTCATTCCATTAATATAGTATACTAAAAATAAAATTGAAAAAAAAAACTCATTTATTATTTTTAAAGTAATAAATAATTTAACACAAAATAAATTATTACAAATACTAGTACAATTAACCGCAGTAAATACAAGCTTTGACTTGTTATTACAGCAGAGAGAGAAATATCTAATCTAGTAAGTAATACAACTGGGGTAGTACTTTGTAGTAATTTGACATCACATGACAAAACCAGTTTTAACTGGAAATCTACGAAACCGTAATTAACTTTCATCATTAATTCCGACCTCCATTTTAAGATATTATTACTGTCCTAAAACACACACACACACACACACAAAAACTACCAAGGTTATAAACCACGAGCTACCTTAAAAAAAAAAAAAGCAGGGCTCGCAAAAGTCAGAAAGTCCAAATTGTGAAGGGCAAAAAAGAGGGGATGGATGGAGTGGGCCAGTTGGGTTGTAGAGTAATTAGAAGAGGAGGTCGCGGTGGCTTCAAGTGTCGTGCATGCATTTTGTGCATCTGTCTTCTATGCTTTGCATGCATCCACGCTTTCTCTCTCTATAAATATATATAGATATATATATATATATATCTACACCCCTCTCTGCTCTCTCTCTTCCTCTCTCTTTCTCTCTCTACCCTACCTAAACAACAAACCTCCATATCTCCACCGCTGGCATCAGCCGTTAAAAATCTCATTTCCGCCACCGACCTCCACCTCGATCTCCTCCCCGGCCGTTTGACTTTTATAAATTTTCAGATTTAGTTGATTGATTTTTGTTTTAAGTTGTTATAATCAGCTGCTTAATTTTGTAATTTAAGTGTCACCTCACATGTGGACGTCCCAAGTTATTTATTTAAACAAGGTGAGCTGTTTTTTATGGTATATTTCGCTATTATTTTGGTATTTTGGGAAAATATTGAAAAAGGGTCACTTATTTTGGTCGTGATTTTAATTGATCTGGGTCAAAATGTTTTCTTTTTAGGGTTTTTTTATTTTATTTTTCTTGTATTTTGAATTTGTGTTTTGGTTTGGATTTTTTCGATGATTATGATTTTTTTGGGATTTTTTTTATTTTTTATTTTAGAATTATTGAATTTGGGAGAGAAATCGAATGGGGTCCAAGATTTGCATAAATGAGGTGTGCCGTTTAACGACGTCGTCTGAATGGAAGCAAGGCTGGGGATTGAAATCCGGTGAATTCGCCACGCTTTGTTCCAGCTGCGGGTAATAATCCCTCAATTCCATTTCTGTCCCTTTTGTTTATATCCGAAATTCTTCATTATCTGGATTGATTTTGTTCTTCTGGGGGCATTTTGGGGATGTGGATTATGGATCCCTAAAATAACTCCCCGGCGGTTAATTTAATTTCTCTACCTTTCATATCTTTTCCCCTATATTTTCGATTTTTAATTAAACTCCACAATTTTCGCATTCCATTTTTAATTTATTGTTTTTGGTATAGTAATAGTTTTTGAATTCTCATTTAATTGTTTTTCTTTTCAATGTACCTTGCTAGATTTATGGGAAAATAAAAGCTACTACCTCTATTCGCTACTCTATAGATAAATAAGGTCGTAGTAGTAAAAGAATAATCATCCATGCAAAATTAAGTCAATTAAAATTTTGTAGAAGCCCAAAAAATGGTCTATTTTACCAGTATCTAAATTCTTGCATGAATAAGCTATATTTTTTCTGAGAACCCGCAAATGCTCAATTTATAATTCTCGCATGCATCTATGTAAAAAAAATTGGGTGTAGCAAAACCATTTTTGCTTCCATTGGTTGAAGTGATTGTATTTTAGTGCAGAGAGGACACTGCAGTAACTAACTGATCAGTGTTTTTTTTTTCCCCTAAAGGGCCGAATAATAGGCTTAGGTCACTGCAGTTACTAAACAAAGATGTGTTCTTTACTGGTACTGTTGCTTGAAATGGCTAAAGTTATGGCTTTTTTAATATACAAAGATCATTTTGTTAGTTACAACTTACAAGTTTATCTATTTGGGATGTTTTATGTGTCTTAGTTAGTTACTAGTATTTAGTACTAATCATGTTGTTTTTGTGCCTTTGCATGATATAAATACACCCGTTGATAGAACTGCTTATGAGAAATTAGTTTTTTGTAGATAATTTGATACATTCCACCTGGACGAGGACGGTTGGAGGGAATGCAGAATATGCAGAAAGGTATTACAGTTGTTTAATGCCTTCATTTAGTCTTCTTCTAGCTTCTATTGAATAGTTTTAGCTAAGAAAATGGTGACATAGTTCTAAACTCTCCTTGATTTTGGGATGACAGCGTATCCATTGTGGATGCGTCGCTTCCAAGCTCCTGCATGAGTTCTTGGATTTTGGAGGTGTGGGTTGTATAAGCTGTGTCAAGTGTATGGATACTCCTTCAACAAGATCGATTCCGGTAATTTATCTTTTGATGAAACTGCTGAATGCATTGTGGATTGGTAGAGAGTAACTTTATCAATCATCAGTTATACTTTGTATTTCAACGATACAATTTCAAACTTGTTTACATGGTCCGCATTACCTCCCCATTGTGTGATTGCCATTTCCAGACAGTGTTTAGTCATCTGCGGCAAAACAATGCAAGTTCAGAAATAATCTAAGACAGGCTTAAATAGCACACATTATGCATGTTATGGTGTTGATTGGATGCCTGATAATCAAGATTAATTAAGACAAGCTTATGACATACAAAAACACAAATCTAAAAAGTTGTTTCATGTTCAGCTTATCACTTTTGGTGACTTGCAATATTCTAGTGTTTCCTCAAGACAATTGCAATATTCATCCTTATTCGAATGATTTGCAACATCTTATTTTTCCTTCTGGTAACTGCAAAAAGATGCAAATGTCTTTTCATTCATCATTATCTGGTAAGTAATTGATAATCATGGTAGACCAAAGTTTTTAAACATAGTAGGCGTTAATCTGGTGAGCTTCTCCAGTCATCTATATCGAAATTTAACAGGTATGGGGTTGACAAACTACGTCACTTCAACCTTGAAAATTGGAATGTTGTCGGGCCTTTCCTGATAGGTGAGCAGGAATTTTGCATTTCTTTTTTTGTTTTTTTGTTTTCCTGAATTAGGGTGCTATTTGATCCTTAGAAGTGCGTTGGTCGACCATTGAGAATCTTAGCTTATCTGTGTGATGTAAGAATACAATCCCAATATGCTGAATCTCAATGGAAAAGCAGGTAAACATCTTCCTTATGTATATGACTCTTGGATGCTTCTATTTCTTATGCAGATCCGTGGAGGTGAGATTCCTAATGGGACATTCACCAGAGATATGCAATCTTCTTTAGAGAATGGAATAGACCAGGGAAGTTTTGATGAGCTCTTCCTAATAAGCAAGAATACAGATGTGAATAGTGCCAAAAAACTGTATGCAACAAATGCATCTCTTGGGCTAAGGAAAGGTGAAGGAACCATGCTTCCTTTTGAGGAAGCCAACACACGCTCTTCAAATTTCACTGAGCCGTCTGTTGGATCATCTATGTTTGTCAAACCAGACAATAGTAGACCAAATCAAGGGTCTCAGCCATCTCTAAATTTCTCGTTGAGCAATCCTTTAAGTGCTTCTAGCTCGGTAATACCCTTTTCTGATGGGGTAGTTGAAGGAAATGAGCAGAACAAAGTTTCTCCCACCCAACAAGGGCAAAGGGCACGCCATATTCTCCCCAAACCTCCTAAACCTGGCTCCATTACAAGCTCTGAGGCTGCTAAAGGAATGGCATCTCAAACACGCATTGCGAGGCCTCCTGCTGAAGGGCGAGGACGCAGTCAATTGCTTCCTCGCTATTGGCCCAGGATTACTGATCAAGAGTTACAGCAGATATCTGGAGAGTATCCTTGATTTTGACATTTCTTTTATGCCACTGTTATTTGTCTCTGAAATCACTTGGCACCACCAGGACTTGAGAAGTAAAAGTGATGACAGCTTCCCTTGTCTTTCTTTTATGCTTATGTTATCCTTAACTTTTTTCTTCAAGTTTAAAATCTACTATAGTACCATTGTTTGAGAAGGTTCTCAGTGCTAGTGATGCTGGCCGGATTGGGCGTTTGGTTCTACCCAAAGCATGTGCTGAGGTGAGGTGTTGTTTCAGTAGGTGCCTTTTGCATACAGAACTTTGATGAAGGCTTTCGAAATGTTCAAAATTTTCTTGACCCCTGCAATCATGAATGTATTGCAAAATGGATGCAGGCCTACTTTCCTCCTATTAATCAATCAGATGGTGTGCCAATAAGGATACAGGATGTGAAAGGGAAAGAATGGACGTTCCAGTTCAGATTTTGGCCCAACAATAACAGCAGGATGTACGTCCTGGAGGGGGTTACTCCCTGCATACAGAACATGCAACTACAAGCTGGTGACACTGGTATTTATAGGACTTGTATATGCTTCAGATTTGGGATTTCAGATCACATTTCTTGTTGGATGCCGTGACTTGGTATTTGTTATATCTCGTCTTTGAGCTCTCTTGCCTTGTGAACCTAGTTTACATGTGTCTACCCAAATTAGCAACTGCTTTTTTGGAGTCCAATTTCTAGAAACATGTGCAAGTCACTGTTTCCTCTCATCTTTGGATGAGAATGGACTCTGATTCTTTTGACTTCCGCAATTTAACACTTGATAGTAGAGCATGAGAAAAGAATCAACTTGTTTCTATTTGACAATTTTACATGTGACAGTTAACCAATATGCGGTGTTGTGTAAGAATTGAAGTAAATATCAAACAGTTAAATAGTTTCAATGTCACGCTGTTTATTAATTTTATTAATTACAGTACTTAATCATGACTATTTCTTTTTGGATTTACTTATAGTGACGTTTAGCCGTATAGACCCTGGTGGGCAACTTGTCATGGGCTTCCGGAAGTCAACCACCAATGATACACAGGTCAAGCTTTGTAGGCTTGTTGTGTTTATAACATCCTTTACAATTCTTCTTTCAGTCTTAGAAGTTACATGTATTTAATTCCATACAAACAGGATCCACAGCCTTCTGTCCTTCCCAATGGTGGTTCTTCTGGGGAAACTTCGTACTCTGGTCCTAGTGATAACATGCTTGGCGTAAGTGCTTACCCTTGTCTTGTTTATCAGTTCAGGATGCTTGGCTCACGTTGTTATGTCTGACTTCCATTCTTTCTAATAAAAATGTGGTTACTTTTATTTCCGAAAATGGGAAGAATGGTAGCCACACAATTGAAGATCCCTTGCAACAACCTTTGTTGAGCCCAGAGAAAAAGAAGACACGAAACATTGGGGCAAAAAACAAGAGGCTTCTCATGCACAGTGATGAAGCAATGGAGCTTAGAGTTACATGGGAAGAAGCGCAAGAGCTTCTACGCCCATCTCCTACAAGCAGTCCAACAATTATCAAGATTGAGGATTATGAGTTTGAGGAGTATGATGTAAGTACTTATTTAATTATTTGTTCATTTATTTTTTTGTCCAAATGATGTAAGTACCACTTGTAAAGGTTTCTTTTCAGTCAAAAATTTCAGCATGCTCCTTTTTCTAACTGCCTTGGAGGTGTCAAGGCATTAGAGCTTTCAATCCTCCAGCATGCCCTTAAGCTACTTCCAATGTTTTTAATTGAGCAGGAACCTCCAATATTTGGGAAGAGGACTATATTTACTCTCCAACCATTGTGCTGGGTAAGGATATTCATTACTTCTTAAGAATATAGGTATATATCTTTAATAGAGGTTCATATTTTGCCTGTGCTGTGGTTTATGGGTTATCACATGCACTGCTCAATGGTTTTATGCACTCTAGATGTAATTCTCTGGATATAAACTCTTAGCTGAGACCTTTGCATAAAGCTACTCTTTGATTCTAGAAGGATGAAGGATAGCATGATCAAGATGTAGATTAGCGTTGTAGGAGGCCTCTTATAATCTGTATTTGAAATTGCTTAGAACTTATACTTTTGAGTTAATAATGATTACTCCTCTCTCCTTCATGCAAAATTATTGATAAGGTGGCATTTAACTCTTAATAGAGTGAGGTAATGTTTTAAGTTCATCTCCATGCTTTCATCTCCGTAATACATGCAAGTTCTTGGCCCCATTTGCAAGATACCAAAAGATATGTTGACTATTTAAATCAATTAATTACTTAGATCTGTGATAGTTACAGCTTTTAGTTGAATAAGTGGCAATTAAACCAGTTGCTCTTTTAATACTCTTTGAATTCCACTAATGCCTTTATTTTTGTATACTTCCCACAACTCCTCTACACATTAGGGTGTGCATTTATAACTAGTCTCAGTAATGAGGTTGTTTTCACAGAGTGGTTGGAAGAGTTCAATCTGTTGTTTTCTGGTTTCTGTATGATCATTATTATTTTTTATAGTGCAATGTGTCTATTCCTGAAAAACTCAAAATGCTTATTCAGGCAACAAGAACAGTGGGCCCAATGCGACAGTTGCTTGAAATGGCGAAGGTTACCAGTGCATGTTCTTGTTCCTGCAAGATGGACGTGTTCAGACAATATCTGGGATTCAAACAGGTTCAACTTGTGAATTTCTTTTTGATAAAAATACCTTACCAGGATAAAGATTTGCTAAATAAGTTCATTTTTTCCTAACAACATCAGCAAATTTTGCTGCTAGGTTAATCTATTCACTGTTTTAATGGGTACCCCCGCTTTTCAATCTTGCATGGTTAAAGAATTTTATTATTATTGTTGTTGCTGTTGGTTAAAGAGTCTTCTTCTTCTTCTTCTTGTTATTGTTATTATTATTATTATTGTTATTATTATTATTTTTGTTATTTTGAAGTCAGTGCCTTATAGTTTTTCCTTTCATCATACTTCTTTTTATGACATCTGATATTTGGTGTGACAGGAAGTTAGTGCTTTTTTTTTGGGGGGGGGAGAGAGGGAAGGGGTCAAGGGAGGATGAATATCCGAACTCTCATAATGTCTTTCATTTGCTTTCTGAAGTTCATGTTCTGCTCCTGACGAGATCAATCCGAGGGAACTGGAGGCTCTTAATAAGGCCACAAAGGGTATGAATCAAACTGCTATCTATAAAGTTTAATACAATTTTTCTTATTTTTCTGTATTACCTTTTTTATACTACTTTTGTTCTGACAACCATTTCCGAAAAATATGATATGCTTCCACTTTTGTGAAAAATTTATAAGATATTTATTATGGTGACGCTGTTTTCTACATATACCTATTTGAGTTCTTTAGTTTTCATGCGTAGAATGCATAATGGCTGCACTTTAATGTTAAACATACAAATCTATGACTAGAAATACAAATGAATGTATGCAGTTCTAAGAAGAACTGCATTTCCTTTAATTTTGCCATTTCATCCAAGTTTGCTGAATTTATCTGAAGAGAAGGAATTAAGTCAGAAATTTCAAATAGAGTAGGAAGTGTATTATTCTTCTTGTCAGTTGCTCTGTTATTGTTGGATACATTGGATAGAATGTGTAGATAGAACTGCATTCTATTTGGTGCTGTGCATTATTTTGAAAGGCTAATAAATGAGTGATGAGTTTTCATATACTTCCTTTACATGTCCAGTCATACTAAGTAGTAGGTACATGCATATTTAATTGCTGGTTTCCTGGCTTCTCTATCGGCTGCTAGATGATGGTACTTTTGCTACTGGCTTCTGGAAGAAGATATAAGAGGGCAGTTGAATGTTTGAGTCCATTGACCTCTATCTTATGAATATTCCAAGGCAGGCGCAGTTTATATTCTCTAGATCATGATTGGTGGAACTTTCCTCATCCATTTCTGTTGTTTAAAGAAACAAGAGAAAATTTTTCATTCATTTAAGTTACTTCTCTCTTATTTTATGATTTTCCTTGGATGACTTTTTCGTCTGAATATGATTTCCTTCTGTTTCTTCCATCAACCTTTGTTTTTTCTACTTTCTGTTTCCTTCCAGATTATAAGAGGAGAAGAATCTCGGAAAGCAAGATGGTTGAAGAGTGTGAGCCTTCTGGCTTAGATGCGTTGGCTACGGCTGCTGTTTTAGGGGACAACATGGGAGACTTGGCAGAGAGCCCAGTCGGAGCCACTACAAAACATCCTAGGCATCGTCCGGGCTGCAGTTGCATTGTCTGCATTCAGCCCCCAAGCGGAAAGGGCAAGCATCCGCCGTCTTGCAAGTGCAATGTCTGTTTGACCGTGAAACGTCGTTTTAATTGAACACTCATGCTCCGTAAGAAGCAGCGCCGATCAGACCGAGAAGCTGAATTGGCCCAGGGTAAGGATCAACATACTCCTCTAGATATCTCAGAAATGGAGGGGACAGCTGAGCATGCTTTACTTCAGACGGCTCATTCAGACACTGAAAGAAGCCAGAACGGAAACTTGATGGAGGTGGGAGAGAGTAACAAAGGACAGTTGGACCTCAACTGCCATCCGAGCCGGGAAGATGACATGCTTGCCGAGGCAGCAGCTGGAATCAACATGGCCTCTCTTATAAATGCTGCCAGTATTCCATTGGACATGTACTTGTTGCAAAATGGGGTTGCAAGCACTAGCCCATGCTTGCTCCCGCATGTTCCTGGTGAAGGTGCAGTACCCTTTCCTGATGAAGGTCGCAACCCATCTGCGGATGCAGGGCCCGAGAAGAAGAGTAGTGACAAGTAGTCTGGGGGACCAACTGATCTGGATACGAAAATTTTTCGGTTACTTTTTTTATTCTTTGTTTAAAATTTAGATTTGTTATTTAATATGTTAGTACTACATTTCATGGCCCTTTTATACATCACTACAGTTGAAGAATATAGTGAGTTTTGAACCTTCCAATTTCTCTCTCCGTCATTTTTTGCCTTTTTTTTTTTCTCTGAATTTGTTCCTTGGCTTTTTTGATGCGAATTGAACCGTGAATTTTGCACTGGAGCTGGATGCCCCCTGCATTGTATTGCTTCTTTTCTCGAAGCAGTTTAGCTGTAGTTGCTTTGGCTAGCATATGTACTACATTGTAAACTCCGGTCAATTGTTATTGGCATGTCATGAACTCGTGATAATCAGTTTTGCTGTATGTTTGTTGCATGGAAATGGGCTCTCCTAAGTTGTTATTTGCCGAGGATTCCATCCTGTACAACTATGCTATGCTGTATGGCTGTAGATTCCAGGTCCATGGGAGAATAAGAACGGAAGAAAGTGTTCTAGGATTGTATTGCAAATATAAGCCTATGCGGTATGCTGGGACAAAGAATCTTGACCCATATATTCAACTTCAGCCCACTATATTTTCCCTTCTCTAGATGGCTTTTGTCCTGATATCTGTGTTGTTTTCTTCTTGGGGTATTGGAGGCCTACATCTAACCATCCACTAGACTAAACTCTTCAAAGTTTATGGATGTAACTTAGAAAATGAAATAGTGTTTAACATCCAGTTTATTAACGAGTGAATAGCATGATCTTAATGAAGAGTAAAAATTTATTTTATTGCCAAGTGTGTAACATGACTTTAGAAATTTTTTACCCCCTTAGTCTACATTCATTCATATCACTCTAACTCATTAAAAATAAAATTTTTTAAAATTATGTAGATGGATATGGATCAAGGGATCCATCTCACCTATAGTTAATTGGATCCATATAAGAATTTTCTGCTTAACCTTAATGAAAAGCAAAAATTCGTTGCACTATGTCTTCGGATTTTCACTTGTATTGAGACATATTTAATCAAAGATAATCACATTTATGTGGAATAAAAAATATCGTACCAAAAAAAAAAAACGCCCTAAATTGGATCCCTCTTGCATATTACTGCCTGGTACTAAGTACATAGTTAAAGTTAATGTTGGTAAGATTTGCCAAAAAGCTGAACGGAAAGATATAGCAGTATCGAGACAGAAAAAAAGAAGAAGGCCAAAATAAGAATTGAAATGTTGAATTGACCTTCCGAAAGTTGCAAGAATGAGTGGATATATAAACTTTTAATGTTGTTTTTTAGCCTACATAGTTGATCACTACCTTCGTTTTGACAAAGACGATGTTGTACGACAACGTTTATCTGATTTCTGTTGCCAATCCTTATCTTCTTCTTCCAATTAAATACAAAGAAAATTTTGCTGTAAATTAATAATCCTCTCTTACTCTGAGAGTCCGGCCAGGTCTCTGTCTTTTTCTAAGACGGTCTTTAATTTATGGTTTATATTAGTTGAATTAGCGTTTAGTATCACATCATCAAAATAAAAATTACTTGCATTAGATCTTTTCAATTTGTCGTATAATCCTCATTATGAGATAACTAAAGTGCACCTGTCTAAATTATACATTTATGCCCGGCCATAATCACTAGTTTATTATTTTTTTCATTTTATGCTTTCTATTAAGAGCTCTTCTTTGGACAATAAATTTCAATTAGTTCTATCATTTTTTGAGTTGAGAAGTTCTATTACTTTGCGCACGCTTGGGGTGAAACTGAATTTTAGTTTCCTTTGCGAAAACATATACCTTAAAATAATCAAAACCATGATCTCTGTCAGAGTGGGTTTCACATCCCGTCCCACATCGATTCATTTGATTATTAAAAGAAATATTGTATTATTTATAATATATTAGATTATATATTACTAACAATTTGATTTAAATATTTTAAATTCATTATTTCCGTTCAAAAGTTGGTGAGTTTGCCTAGACCTGGAGGTGTAAGATGACCAAATGTTTATTGTTACAATTGTTGTTTAAATCATAATTAAGGTGATTCAAAACATCACACATAATTAACAATGAAATACAAACCTACATACGCTGTAATCCAAAAACATCCTCCTCGTATGTTCTGGCAATTCTCGACCGGCCGAGTAATTTGGCCATTTCCTGCCGTCTTCACTTGGGATTTTAAGTACAAATACTACCCCTCTCCATTCAAGAAAATTCCATGCCTCATCAACAGTTCAATACCCACACCCCCCACACAAACACACTTTTTCTCCAAAAAATGGGGGACTTGGCAAAAATAGCAAAAGCTAGCAGATCTAGAAGAGTTGTATTCAGGAATCCCTGATGATTCAGTTAATCTCACCTTTGGAGACCTTGCCGAAGTGAGGCCACAAAGTGTTCACTCTTCAAATGAAAAGAAAACACCCCCTTTGGACACCATTACTGAGGCCAGCCCAAGAAAAGAAGAAGTTGCACCCTTAACCAAATTGCCTAGCTTAGATTTCAGCCGAGGTTTAGAAGCATCAGCTCGCAGTGATCATCATATTCACTATCAATTACCATGATGCATGAAAGCTCGTCACCTTCCTCATATGCATCATCTTTCACACAATCGAGACACGTATAATTCTACCCCGATCAGTAATAACAATAATAATCTTGATTTGCAGCATGATCATCAGGCGGCTGGTGGTAAGCATAATGCTCATTATGGTCATGATTTGCATCATCATCATCATCATGGCATTGCCAATGCCAGCCCCTATAGTCAGCAGCAGCATCATGGGGTGCAACTGCAGAATAATAGTAGCTTGGTTTATGATGACATGAGCCAGATGAGTGGTTACCCTGGTGAAAGAAGTCAGATGAGTGGTTACCCTGGTGAAAGAAGTGGAAGGAGGAGACCTGGAATTCCTCACTCCAAAATTTGCACCGTTTGTAGTACCTACATCTATATTTTCCGTCATCGTTGCTTGGTAAAGTTTTCGTTGCATTTCTTGGCTATCATCTATCTTTAGTTTAGTATAATAGTTGTTCTATAATCAAAATAAAATTTACATAATCTTCTACGTACCTTCTAAAATGTCTATAGTAGTATGCCTTATCTTGTAGTGATAATTCTTAAATCCAACAACATTCGGCATGGATTATTATGTTCTGATCCCCATGGAAAATAATCTAATTACGTATATCAAAACGTAGCATACATGTTAATCCGCATGCATCATATTTCAAGCAGGTCTGTGGAAGAGTGTATTGCCGGCAATGTGTAGGCATTGGTATGGGACAGATGACTGAAGGTCGAAAGTGCATCGAATGTTTGGGACGAAGATTCAGTCAAAGGTACTACAAAATTTTCCCAAGTTCAGATTTTTCCTTAATTATGTATTATAAATTTGATATCAAGTGCATTAATTTGGTAGAATTTAATACAACTCTAGTTCAGATTTTCCCAGAAGTAATGACCTAAATTTAGGCAAAAGACAATACTTGCGTGACAAAATGATCACTATGGTGTATCTTAATCGAAGAACTGGAAACTACGGTAGGAACAGCAATTGTTGTAAGTCAGACAGTACAAATTTACTCAGATTATCCATGCAACTTAGGAAATATCATACTGAAACTTATCACTTAGACGGCAGTAACATGCCCCACTTAAATTTCTTATCTGATGAATCAAAATAATCTGATAACATATAAAAATCCCGAATGTTAATTCATAAACATATGATAAAATAAATCGATCAGTATCTATGCATGATCATGGCACAAGTTACATATTGTTGTTAATGCAAAACTTACGTGGTAAAACGTTTTTTGCCTTCTCTTATGATTTATTAGTCAAGTTCGAATTATCAAAGATTAGTAAAGAAAAGTGTTTTAAGAGGAAAAAAACAAAGTATTTGGCAGATATTATATCATTTCAGTTTAATTTCCTAATAAAACAAATAGGACGAGTTGACGACAATGCTCAATTGTCTCTAGTAATTTAATTGGTATCACCGTCTTGGCCGACTGATAGTAGTCAATTCAGCCGGTAGCTAAATTAATGACAAAGGCATTGCTCCAAATTAGTCTTAACAGTTTGAAAGAACATCTAAACTTCTTCAAGATGACAAAACTTTGAACAACTAAAATAAATATTTCTTTTTTGAATATATAATTGACAGGTATATTAAGAAAGCAGGACAAATTGGATGTTGCATGGGATATCCAAGCATAGTGAAACAACAAGAATTGAAGTGGGCGGAGAAAGGACCGAAGGGAAGCGGAGAGAATCGATATGGTCGGAGTGGGATACCGATGGTATCTATATCAAGAAATCCTGCCCCAAGAACTCCTTCTACCCGAGGACATAACAATAATAATCCGCCTTCTTTTGTCAGCAATAATAGCCCATCTTCATTTGTGATGGGCTCCCCTTATTCGCCTTATTATTCATCTACTAACCATCCCTTGCCTTTCTAGAAATTTTGAAGGAAGGACAAAAGATAAGGTTCTAATAAAGGGGATAGAATAAAGGGGAATTCTATCCGTGAAAATCATTCCGTTGATTTTAAAAATTGTATAATACAAATTTGTATCATTGTACAAACTCTTAGAATTAATAGAATGATTCCTTCAATGAACCATAAAATTTTCCTTAAACTATATGCATAATTGTTGTTTCCTTGATAAATTTATGCCTGGATTAACTATTACTTTGTTCTATGATCTTGGCAATAATTTCAAGTGTATTGTATTTTGAGTGCAATAACTCTTCTTTTTTTTTTAATTTCTGGATTTTGTCTTTCAGACAAACAAATAGATAAATACTAAAAAGATTGTATTTTCCGAAACTTTTATATTCTCATGATGTCACAATCTTTAATTTCTCCATTTATTACACCCAGTAATCCTAGTCATTAGTCTCTTAATGCAGAGTAAGTATATGTTATCCACTTTGTAATATGAGGTGGGCATTACAATTGTTAAGATGATAGAAAAGTAAAAAATTATATTATTTTTTAATTATTTAACGATTCATAATACACATTTCGCATTATGGAGTGAATAATAAAAACTTTTTTCTTAAGGCAAGCATGCAAAAACTGCGTAAACAAAAAAGAATTAGAAAAGCCAAAAACAATAAATAATACTCTAAGATCCAGAAGCCTCAGGCAAAAGCCTAAGATTCATCGATCTATATAAACTGGAATTTCATGCTACTGTTGTACGAGACCAATTAATTAAGTTACCGACAAATGGAGCCAACCAACAATGTTCAATCAGAGACAAAAGAAAGTTAAAAGGGACCCCTTTGATGTTTAGCATGTTAAATTGTCTCAACACATAACATGTTTGTGATATTTGTTCTGCTGTTTCACCTACCTCTAATTTTTATCTTTCCATTCAAGAATGAGCCTAAACGAAGTGGAATCCTTAAATATGTAGAATAAAACACACACAAATGACAAGACTTAAAGAAATTTAGATTAGATGGGTAGGATTAATTGAAATTTTCATTTCTAAAGAAAGTCTGGACCAACTCAATTGCTCGGACCATCTCTTCAAATTTCTTTGGTGGAGGCCGAATTTCTGTGTGGTCCTGCTGTTCAGCTAACTACTAGACTTGGAGACATACAACAAACATAATTTGAAACACGAAATCAAAATTTCATGATTAATTCATCCATTACAAGTAAAGTAACTAAAATTTTAGTATAGAACTCTTAAAATTTCAACCTAATTAACTCAAAAGAGTAGCATATTGTCTTGGTAATTAACCAGAAATATTTTAATTAACAAATACCTCCTCATATAGATTTCCGGATATTTACAGCATAATTTGCAACACCAAAACTCATGATAATCAGCTCCTCACCTTACTGAGTGGACTGTTACTAGTACTATATATTATGCATAACCAGTAGTTAGAGCGATATGATGTCCGAATAATAGGTGCCAACAAGTTATAGTACACGATGATCAGCTCCTCATATCACTGAGTAAACTGTTACCAATACTATTATGCATCATCAGTAGTTGTAGCGATAGTATGCCCAAACAACAGCTGCCGACAAGTTGGACACGATGAATGCGACAATAGCCAAGTATCTATGACACTTGACATGGAACCCATGATTGCATCTCGGCAAAATCCGTACCTTTTCACCTTCACTAAATTCTCCTAGGCATATGGGACAATCCGTAGCCGGAATAATTACTCCTGACTTGTAAACAACCACCGGAATTCGACGTAACGCGTCCTTTGTTAGACCTGTCGAGGCCAAACGTACAGCAACACCTTCCGGACTTTCGGAACCAAATCTTCGGCGGCATCGTAAAGCACAACGCACGATCGAATTCAGGCCCAGTGCACATATTAAAGCACATAGTAAAGCTGCTAAAATTATGACCATATTGCTGTCAAAACGCGCGCCCCCATTTGGTGTGCTGTTTGATCTTGTCTGATTGATTGCAGCAATTGTAACATTCGAGTTGAGAAGCAGCCGGGGCAGATGATTCGGATTTTCTTGATTTCTCATCGGCATAATAAATGGTTTTTCTATATAGAAAAAATGCTTAATTAATCTTGAAGAAAACTAGATATATAAGGTGAAGATATTAGATAAATTTGAGTTTATTAGGAGTGCTGTTTCAAGGTGTCACAGATGTAATGAAGAAAAATAAGAAGTTATAAAGTCTTGGGATTATTTTACTAGGATAGCATAGACATATTGGACGAGGAAGAGACAGCAGTGTTTAGGCGGCTAAAAACGAGAAAGTGTTGCAAGGATTCCAACAAGATAGAAGCATTGGAAAAAAAGCATCTAGTTGGTCATATGGATAAGGAAGGAAGAATTGGAAGAAGAATCAGTTAAAGGGTGCTGCGGTAATTGGAAATCGGGACCATAAATATTATGGGACTCGATCAATATTGGTCCAGTCTCGTTGTGGCCAAGTTGAATTTTTAGAGATGAGATAGTGGTAGAGGTGGAGTGGGGACTAGGTTGGGATAGAAAAGAACATCTTTATTCACCTTAAATTCACTAGTATTATCCTAGGTCTGATCTAGGAGAAAGTCTTGCTTAACTGCCCCTAACCACTTTTTGTAACTAATTGTATTTAACGTTTCTAATTAATCATTCGATAATATAAAATGAGTATCGTAATCCTCTGCAGTAAAATATCTCATGACTAGATAAACTAAATGCTAGTAGTATCCCACTTTCATATTGTGCGAGTGTGGAGGATTTTGATTGGAACGATGAAAGTTGCTGTTTTCTGGACCCCTAAAACGTCAAGATCAGTTATAGATGTACTGTTTTTGTGCATGGAGTAGGAAGCTGAGAAAGGTCTTAATTAATATCTTGTTGTCACTGGCAAAGAATGTTAAGCAACACGACAGAGTAGATATTTTCTGGTAGACAGGTACACTAAAGATAAGATATTTTTTAATTTTTTTGGTTGATATGATCTGAGTTGGTCAAGTAATTTGTCAGATCCTCCAAAAAAACCACTCAAAACAGTTGAAGCTGGTGTAGCAGCACTACCCACTGCCAAATCGATGAGGAGAGGAGACATGATTCACCATTTCACCTACAAAACCAAATCTAACCCTCAATAATCTGCAAAATTGCATGTGCATCTTATTGCATCAATTAATTCGTTCTACTCTAGAGGAAAATTTCTTTTTGTTTATCATAATGTTGACTTTTTGATAACCATAATCATTATCTTGTTTTTTTTGGGGTTTGAGTTAATTCCAAATTTCCATCAACTTAAAAAAAGTGTCAGTCATTGTAGTTACTTTAGATATTTTTCCTTGAATGTGGTAAAGTGACCTCAGATTCTTGATTTGTGCCAGCAAATTATCAAATTTTGCATTCGTACACTTTTGGATCAATGGCTTTCCCATGTCTCTTTTATACATTTTAGTCTTCTTTAAAGGGTAAATTCCTAGGACTTCTTGTTATGGTTTGATTATTAATTTCAAAAGAATGGGCCATTTCATAGTTTAAGAGAATATTATATTGAGTCGATTTAATGATTCTTGGACAAGATTTGACTCGATTATGGGCCTGATTAAGGCCCTAAGCTTCGTAAATGGGGCTTGATGGCCTACTTCACCGAGTCTCTGACTTCTAAGTCCGTTGACCCAATTTATTTTGCATTTTCCTTTTCTTCATTTTATTATCAAGAAATTAAGTTTTTTCATCATATATGTTTAGGGGACCTTTGGTGACCAAATTGAAAATTATTGTACTCGCATGAATCCTCGGATTCCTATGATAAGTTGATAAGAACAAGCGGTGGCAGATAATATGGGAGCTAGAAATCCTATAGACTCCAAACAAATGGAAGGAAGATAAAAACTAAAGGAAAAAATGCTGTAATACTAAAGAGAATATTCCCTTGACTACAGAAAATTTCCCTTGTAGATAGGAACATAGGATGGTTAATTAGGCACCCATAAATTTAGATTTTGTATGTAACCAGGACAAGTGGTGTTATTCGATTGGTCAAATTTTGTGTCGTCACTAATTTGATATTTAATTATATTTTGTTTTTTTTCTATAAGATGATTAATTGTATCGAGACATCCATAAATTTAGAATTTTTTTTTAACGTGAGAATGACAAGTAATTTTGTTTCATGTCGATATTAGACTAAAAATTTAATCACACAATTATTTAATTTATTTTTCTCTTTCTTCCAATATATTCCCCTATATAAGGACCCAGTAATCACAAATTTAACTGGGAATTTTGAATTACAAAACCCCTAAACCAAAAATCTTCCAAAACTCCTCTCTCAAGATTTCATACCAAAAAAAAAAAAAAAAAAAAAAAGGGTTTTAATACAAAAGTCTCGTTATCTTTGATGAATTCAATTAACCAAAAAGAGCCAAACCCCTCCTTTTCTCCCACAACTCATGCGACGCCGTTTCTTCTTTTCTTCGAGACTCCCAACTCCTCCGACCTCAGTTCTCCCTTCAAAGGGTCCCTTCATTGCGGGCCATTGCCGGAGTTCACATTCAGAACCTTCGACAATGACGATAATGTCATTGTCGACACGGACGTTGACGTGGACGTGGACCCCTTAAAATGCTTCTCCTCCTCGAACATTGGAGACATTGGGCTCGATGATGATATTTTCCTCGATTTACATTGATGTGAAAAAGCTGGAAGAGAAGGAAGGAGAAAACGTCGTCGTCGGCCATCATCAGGATCATGACATTCTTCAAAAGGGAGGCGGGTTCGTTGTCGGGAGCGGTGGCGGGAGACGGAAGAAGAAGGAGAGAAGCAAGAATGTGATAAAGACGACTCAGCCGAGGAAACAAAGGCAAAGGCGTAGTGGGCAGAAGGGTTGTTGTTTGACGAATGAAACAAAGTTTGTGGAGCCAAGAAAAGCAATGGCTGCGGAAGAGTTGGCAGAGCTTTGGGCAGTTGATCCTAAGCGGGCTAAAAGGTATACAACGTAGTATTATTATTAACTCTTTTTACGTGCATGGACGTTCATTCATGCAGAAAATTTTTATTTTAGTCAGGTAACATAAAATTATTATCAAAAAATATATTAAATATATTTTGACCTTAGACTTGTTTGATTGTAACAACAATTGAATAAATAACTGTACCTCGCAAGATAGCGTGTAAGGGCCTTTTGTTAGACATGAGGGATCTCGAGTTTAGATTTGGCATGTCTTACATTGAAAACTATATGGTGAGGATAGGCATCCTTTGCCCAATTACAAAGTTTGAAAAGTACTCTGCCATTTTTTATTTTTTTTTGAGGTTTTAATTATTTTGTATTGGTTGTTTAATTCAGGATTGTTGCAAATCGACATTCTGCGGCCCGCTCAAAAGAGAGAAAGGCTCAATGCATAATAAATCTTGAAGAAAAGGTGAAGAAGCTTAATTGGGAGGTGACTTCGCTTACCACACGACTCACTTCAAACCAGGTTCGTTTTGATTCATTTCATTTCCTGAGAGCATGTAATGGTTTAATCTATATATATGTGTCATGTAGAAATATTATTCCATATTATATTACTTAAAAAGATATTTTGTGCAAACGTTTTGAGTTTTAAATATCTCAACTCTTTTCAGAGAGAGACAACAGAGCTTGCCGGTGAAAAGTCAGAATTGAAGTGTCAGTTAGATTGCAGACCATTGAATGTCAAACTGAGCAAATCGATGGTATGTTCCTGCAAATTTAACCATTCTTAGAGTCTTTTTTTTTTTTCCATCAGGTATATTATATAATTAGATAGTCTACTTTCATCCGAATGAACACTTGTAACTTTCATTCTCATACCAAACGTCCACCTAAACTATATATTGTTCTGTTGTTTATAGCTCAAATTGAAGCACTGAAACTGGAAATTGAATGGCTCAAGTCTGCCACAGGGGAAATGGACTCCACCCAGATGTGCCAACCAGCGTCTCTGCCGTTTACTCAGTCATTGTCAACCCATCAACAGCAATTGCCGCTACTTCACAATTCCCAGCCCAGCAGCATGATACCTCCCCATTTGCATGTAGCAAGCCCACAGCCTATCGTCTAAACTTTACAGACGCTGATGGTGACCTGCAAAACTTTCTTAGACTCTTATCATCCACACATTGGCCTTCTGATCTTGCAAGAAGTGCTCTTATGTTAGGTAAAGTTCTGATGTAGTATCAGCGAAGATCAAACACTGCTGATCCTTTCAGCCCGTTGGTAACATACGGGGCTTAAGTTCGGTCGACACCGTTCTATTCTGGGACAGTAGCAGATCTTTTTATTTTTTATTTTTTAACGTAGCAAAGATAGAGAATCCACATAATAGTGGGACAATATAGTCTAGCACAATCAAGGATTGAAACTCAGTTAGCTTCTTTAGTAAGCTAAAACTATAACTGAGTCACCTTGTAACCTGTGTCGTTTGTATACCATGGCTCTTAAAAACTTTGCAGATATACAATCTCTGAGTGTTCACGACTTGGGTATCAGAGGTCAAGCAATTCTATCTTTTCCCTACACTCTCCACAACCATACAACTCCAATAAAATATAAGGAATAATGAAAGGGAACAACAGAAACGGAATATAAAATATAATATAATTAAAACCTAAAGATTTTCACTGTTACATCCCCTCAGAAAGCCAAGATTGTAGCATACTAGCAAATGTATTACCTCTAATTAGGGCACGTGATATTGCCACAGCAAAATCCTTATTGCCACAGCAATTATAGTTTCAAATGACGCTAATACCCTTAAGATGTCATAAAAATTTCTCACCAACCATTCCTCTCTGTGTCTCACTCTTTTTTCCTTTCCCTTTACCCATCTCATTCTCTCCGTTAGCAAACCGATCATTCCAACCCTCAAACCACTTCAAATTCCACTCCCCAACCCCATCAACACCTAATCGCAAGTCGTTTCAATTTGCTTTTTCAAATTAGCATTCCCCTCAACGGCAGCTGAACTTTCCTCTTCTTCTTGCGGTCTGATTGCATAGACAGCAAGAGGACTTTAGTCATCGGGATTCCTTCAAATTTAATCATCTTTTGAGCAAATTCAGCAATGATTCTGTTGGTGGATTTAATGGGTTGGTCGTCGATGGTAAGGCAGCGACTGAAATTGTTGTCAGCGAGGAGGTGAAGAAGGTTGGGAGTGTAATTTTATGGGGGGTGTTTTTGATGTCTTTTGGTGGGATGTTCTTCAGGGTTAATTGGAGGTCTTTATTTTTCTTGTCAAAAAAAATCTTAGATTTTCTTCTGGGGACACCACCGTCTGTGCTGGTGGAGAGTTATAGTCGGGTAAAGTGGCGGCGACGGTGTGATGCCGGTTGGATCACGGATGTTAAACTTTCAATGAGAGTAAATTTATCAATCAATTTATTTTTTGCTGTGGCAATCTCATTTGTCTCTAATTAGTAGTATCAGAGGACGTTTTCTTGCAATTTTATCTATATGACAATTTCCTCGTCAATCTGTCGAGTTTTCATTTTTCTTACATGGATTGCTAATATCCAAATATCACTTTTCCCCCTTCCCTTTTCCTGCTGGTTAGCTTGGTTTTTCAGGACACAGAATAATGGACATCATCCAAATTTCCTGTAAATTCGGATATCACTTGATAACAAAAATTCTCCCCTTGGCAGAATAAGATATTCATTTACAAAATGCAGAGAGAGATGACTTAAAACTACACCAGCATGTTGCAGGCATGGAGAACCTAGAAGAATTTAGACATATATTATTAAATCACCTGCAAATGTATACATCAATGTTAAGCTGTATACTAGGCAGTAGCATGTGATTTAAATAAAGCCTTCATCACAAACAGATCTTAAAATTAAGCAATAATAAGATTGTAGTTTGTGGAAGAGTAACATAAAAGAGTGACGACACAGTGGAAACTGAGACAAGAAGGAAAGGAATAAAACGAAACTTTGTAGGAACTGCTTTAATTCTCATTTTCCAAAACAAAACAGCTAACATGTATAAAATGACACACTGTTAGTTACATCATTAAGCTATGCTAATCCTGATTCCAGGGAGATACCTTCACTATCAGACAAAATATACAGGTATTTGTCATACCTTCCCCAAAATATTGCAGAACAAAACTAGTTGTCCTTTTACAAACAGAAGCATCAAAAGAGACATCTGGCTATGAGAATACAAAAACTATACACAAAATACATACCTATGGCTAATAAACATTAACAGGTAGTAAATTCCTTCAAAAGTTAGCATCAGCGTGTCATGTTTCGCCACTTGTCCTTCAAATCAACCTAAACAGAATCATCAGCTAAATTAACATTCAGAATCATCAATGTGCCAAAAGACTATCTTGCAGAAAATTTACCTCAGTTCTCCCTTCGAATGCATCCTGATAAGCATTTAAAATAAACTTCCAGTTTCCCCTTCCATATCTGAAATGACATAATTATAGAAACATGTCACGCTATTCCAGCAAGTCCAATGCTACTAAATATCCTATGTCATGCTTTAGCAAGCAGGAAGCTGCCAAAGGAGATTGATAGAACAGAACAATATGATAATTAATAGTCAAGAAAGAAGCACATGAATCACCATAACACATTCAGTCTAAGACACAGAAATAAACGCCAATGCTTTGTTTGAATGTAATGATTACATACTTATCTACACCCATCCTCAATGTGTCTTCTTCAATGCCCTTCCGTACTCCATCTCTTCATTTTTCTCCTCTTCTTCAAGTTATTCATACCATATATCTTCAAAGGAGCAACTACTCCTCTCTTTGGGCTAGGTAACCGAACTCCAGTTCCAATATTTGGAGACTCTTCAGACAAGCCATCAATTGAATCGTCCCACTACAAACACAATTTAACATTTTCAATAGTAAACTTACACATGCAAAAGAAGATTCCATATTTGCAATTAACTCTACAAATTCACAAGAAGAACAATATTTGTTAAAAAAAAAAACTTTCAGGTAGCGCATCACACTCGAGGCAATTTACTTAACTCTGAATCCATCAGACTCCTTTAGACAGAACTTTAAAATGGGATTGAGAACACTGATCATGTCAGCCTGATGTTACAAAAATATTTCTAAATCCAATAGCTGACTGATCTTTCTATGCATCCAAAAGAAATACGAAAACATGTTTGTGGAGTTTCACTGTTTCATTATATACTCCTAATTTTCAGTCCATTAGCACAAAAGTTAATGAAGCCAAATGTCATAATTGCATATGTACTTGGGATCTGCACTGCATAAACAAAAAATGTAGACTCTTGCGTATCTAATCGAATAACATAACTGTCAGCAATTTGATAACAAAATCGAGAGGCATTTCACAGGTCGGAATACTTAAGTGGGATAATCATTGTTCATCCCTTAATTCTCTCTGAAAGTGATTAAACCGTAAAGGCGTTGAGGAATGACGACAGAAAAGCAAAAATTGAGCTCATTCACCATAAAATTTCAGTCAGGCACCTTAAGGATTACAAAATTATGGTTGTTAATAACAGCAAACACACTGATCCTCAATCTAGTTAAAGCGTCCTACACAGACCCCTTTGAAGCTAATTCACGTACATGTAAACCATGGTAACAATTCATAAACCTCAAAACACAGTCAAAAGGTACAATTACTCAGACACAATTAAAAAAAAAAAAAAAAAAACATCCCACCATATCCCAAAATTGGAACTCAAAGAAATATGAACTCGTTAAACAATGAAAGAAATTAAATAGTAAATTTGTTTTCATAGGCAGAAGTCCTGTAACTATAAACTTCAGTATATTCCACAGTTTTCTATCTCATTAAAAACAATCACTAGTGCCGATAAATTATATTCAAAATTGGGATCAACATGTTACCTGTAAAGTACAAGCAGTACTATTTCTAGCCATTAAACTAGGTTTAGGTGCATCTTTCTGATGCTCAGAGCTATGATTAGCTATAGTCCCTCCATTGGCTTGAACAGTTCCAGAGCTCTCAGCAACAGATGGATTGGCCCCAGCGCAATTTTCTTTCACAGGCTTATTACTTGTATCTTTTCTTGCAATGCTAGAAAGTTTGGTCTCAGCAAGGTGTAAGGCTTCAGGAAGGGGGTCCTTTACAACGGCTTTGAGCTCCAAAGAACTTAATTTAAGAGCTTCCTGCACTTCATTTACTTCAGGTGTAGATGGCAAATTATTGATTTTGCATGACATCCATGAATAGTCAGCTCCAGAAGCGTCAGTATCAGTTATCTTAGCTCCTCTAGACGTCCCAGATAGAGCAGCTCGGGTTCGTTTAGAAGCAATATGCTTCCGTCTGACAATCACATTTTCTTTATCTACAAAAATTAAAACAAACCACCACCTAAATATACTAGTAAAGATGATCCAGAAAATTTTTAAAAAAAATAAAATCAGTAGCTTATCTTATAGAATGCATAATCATTACTATATCAACTCCACAGAGCAAACAATCCCATTTTCAGAACTTGATTTGTTAGAATTGGCACATACAGTAACGTAATACTACCATAAAGAACAAAAAGAAAATCTAACACATACAAAATTTGCTGAACTCTAATCATATAACATGATGATCAGCTCAAACACAATGCAATAATATGAAATATGCATTTTTTAGATACTCCTTGAGCACAAAAAGTGGTAGTATTTCACTCATTCCATAGAACAACTATAAACCAGCTAACGGAACCAAAAAAGAAATTTACATACTTTAGACCTTTCTTTCTAACCAATGGATTGATTCTTCCCACTGATTCACTAACAACAAACAGCGGTACATCAACAGAAAAGAAGAACAAGAATCACCTCTATTGATATCATTCAGGTGATCCAGATTATGATCAGCACTAGGAAACCTTCCCGAGGCCTTCACCCCTGCTATCCCAAGAAGTCCCCTCAATTTATCGTCATTTCTCAATGCCTCCGCGACTAGTTCGAGAAAAGGAGGCCCCATAATTTCTTTTTCTTGAACAACATAGCACCTAACCGCAGCAACGGCATCAAGCCCTTCACTCCTCTTCAAAACATTATCAATCATACTCTCATCCCACACGGCCGCCTCAACCTCATCTTTCCAACTCCTCAAATCCTCGGAAAGCAATCCCACAGTCTCCGCTTTCTCCATTTTACAAACCCTCCCTCTCCATATCCTCTTCACCGCATCAAAATACCGGAATTTACTATCACCCCCATTTTCCTTCAAAAATGTGTATCCTTTACAGTAGACTCCACTGCCACCGAGCAATACGCCTCTTTAATTAGGTCGGAATGAGGTTCAATTTTGCCCTGGAATTCCAATTCTTCGATTTGCTCGAGGAAATCGAGGATCTTTTCGGTGACCGATCCGGTGGAGATTTCGGATTCGATTCTTCGTAAAAGGAGGGATTTTTTGAGATGAGAGTTTTCGTCTGAAAGAGGAAGGATGTTGATGAGGGAGCTTAATACGCGGTCGTCTAGAGGTTGCCAGACGAGGAATTCGAGAATCCACCGGGCGATGTCGCCGTCGATATCTCCCGGCATCGATAACTGAAACCCTAGGAAAATTAGAAATGGCAATCCAGTAGTAGAACTAAAATTTCATTTGTTTTTGCGCAGGGAAGCAAACGGTTATATGACATAGCGATTTTTTAGTTCTAACTTCTAAGCTAAGACGGCATTTGTTGGATGTTTCTAAAATTAAGTGCCAAGGTGTTTTATGGGAGGCAAGGCAAGTAAGGATTTATTCGACAGGTAATTGTTAAAAAAAAAGAAAAAAAGAGGTAATTATAAATATTGTTTGAGAATTATATATATATATATATTGTTCTTTTACTACTCATATTAAGAAAGTAAATTTCTTTTCTTTTTTTTTTAAGGGATAAAAAGAAGCATAACATAAAAGAAATTCGTTTTTCTCACTTAGGTTGAGTTTGAAAGTTTAGGAACGGAGAGAAAAGAAGGAAAAGATTTTAATAAGTTATTTTGGAAGAAAAGTTTCATTAACATTAATATTTTACTAAATTACTTCTCATCTTGATATTTTTTATTATATTTGAAAGATAAATATAACATTTCATAATTAGTTGTAAAGTAACGTAACTTTTTTTTTCTATTTCCTCCCACTTATATAAATTTTTTTGTTTTAAATTTTTATCCCTCTATTTCCCTCCAGATGTCTATATTTTTCACTCACTTCAAATTCCCAAACAAATGAAAATTCTCCATTTTTCTTCTCTTCCATCCATTTCTTTCTGTCCAATTTGGACTCAGCCTTACATGAATTACACATCCATAATTTTCCTCCAATTTTACTAATATTAGAACATTCAGTCTTAATTTTAATAAAAGCAGTATGAAGTCTAATAAAAGCCCATTTTTTCTTTATGAAGGTTTAGATATTTACTATTTTATTTATGATTTTCACAACTTCAAATCAAATTCAGAGAAAAAATATCAATTGGCCAAAACTCGACTTGTCTAGAGCTCACAAATATTAAACCTGACCATAGTTCATTTCTTTACATGGTATTTGGATTGAGATCATCTTTAATTGAACTTTTAAAAGGTTTCTATTTAGACTTTTAAGTGTTTTGGTTTTATATATTAAAACAACTTAAAAAATATTTATAAAAGTGATATATCCAGATAATTTTTATATTAAGATAGAATTGTAGTTACATTGTTTCATTAGTACTTATTAATTATAACAATGTAAATATATTACTTACATTTAATAGGATTTACCAAAAAAAATATCATTTAAATTAGTAGGAGTAGATGGGTAGAGTCATGAGCCGTAGCCACAAACTTGGCCCAATCATTTCAACTATAATGCCTAAACGGGCTGAACGGACAGAGCTCAGGCCAGCCCGGCCCTTCCTATAAATAAATAAACAGACTCTTAAAACAGTTTAAGCCCTAGTTTAGTCATCCCGGTGAGGGAGAGAGAGAAAAAGATACGTTGTCGTATTTTACGTCTTAAAAACTCTCTTTATCTCTCTCTTCCTCCCAATGGCCGTAGACGGTTGTACTTTCTCGTCGGACGACATAGTGCTGAAGTCGCCGAACGATCGGCGATTATACAGATACATTCAACTGTCAAATGGCCTGTGCGCTATTCTAGTTCACGATCCTGAGATTTACTCCGACGGCGGCGATGCCAAAAGGCGTGATAGAACCGATGAAGACGAAGACAACGACGAAGACGAAGACAACGACGAAGATGAAGTTGAAGATAGTGAAGAGGATGAAGATGATGACGAAGAAGAAGTCGCACTATATGAAGAAGATGACAACGAAGAAGAAGACGACGAGATGAATGAAGCTAAAGATAAAGAAAAGAAAGGCGCTTCTCAGAAAAAAGTGAACTTTTAATTTTGTTTGAGTTCTATGTTGTATAACTTTTGTGTTTTTTTTTTTTTAATGTTAATGAATTAAGTACAGAGTTGTGCTGAGATTGGAATCAATTTTGACTGTGATATAGTTGGATGTTACAGGCTGCGGCGGCAATGTGTGTTGGAATGGGCAGTTTTGCGGATCCTTATGAGGCGCAGGGTCTAGCACATTTTCTAGGTTTGTGTTCTATATTATCCGTTTTTGTGTCTTATTTTTAAATCTTGCCACAGATTGTTTAGGCTTTCCTTATTGTAGCTTCTGAAGTAATACTGGTTTCCAAGTTAGATAGCAGGACCTAGTGGTGTAAGATTGATTGTACAGGTGTGTTAGTCTTGAATACATTTATAAGTCACACATCTTTTGGTTCCTTTTTTTTCCTTGTTTCTTTCTTTTGTTTATTTTATTTTATCTTTTTGAACCAATTATGGAAAAGATTGCAATTTTTACCTTCTTAGCCATCAAGAATGTTAGGTTTTAAACCAGTTTCATCTTATCCCACACAAAATCTTCCATAGTTGGCACTTTTCTTTTCTTTTTTGTTTTTTTTTGTTTTAAACTTCTATTCTATTTGTTGAAGAAGTAAATAAAGGGTTTTTCGTTGGCTTTTGGTTGAAGTTTTTGGATGATACTTAGTTCATGAGTTTCTTGCAGAGCACATGCTTTTCATGGGGAGCAATGATTTTCCTGATGAAAACGAGGTTTGTTGATCAATTCAAATAGCAGTTTTCTTGTTTAAATTCTTGAAATTCTGTCTGATTTTACTTAAGTTGCAATCAACAAGAATCTCTCATGTTGTGTGATTGTATTGAACAGTTTTCATCAAGATTAGTCAGACAAACCCTTTGAATTTGCAGTTTGACTCTTCTCTTTGCTAGTATGATAGTTACTTGTCAATAAGCACGGAGGTTCCTCAAATGCATATACAGAAACAGAGCATACATGCTACCATTTTGAAGTTAAGAGAGAATTTCTTAAGGGTGCCTTGAGAAGGTAAATAAATATTTCATCTACTTTGTTGGTGAACAAACTTCGGGTGGTATGTGTAAATCATGTGACAAAATGCAGAGATGCAACTTAAGCTTTGGAACTAAAAAAAGAACTATTTGTGCAATATATATCAAAAACATAAAGCCCAAGAAAGTACCTAGTTTCCAGCAGTCTCTGTACAGCATTATCAAAATACTACTAGTTCAGTGCATTAATGTTGTGCTTGGCTACAAGGGAAAGTGTGGGAAAATGAAGGGAAGCTTGTTACTATTTCTTCTGTGTGCGTCTAGTTTGCAAGAAAAGTTGAAGATTTAGCTGCTCTTTCGTGCACTGTTTCACATTGTGTGTCCGGCAAAATTCAAATTCTGTAGAAAGTGTTACTTACTCAAAGATTTAAAAAATAAGAATAGTCTTCTTACTTCCTCTTTAGTAATTCCAAACAAATGTACAGAAGAAACTAATTTCTAGTTCCTTTACCTTACTTTTCTTTTCCATTTACATATGGTTAGTGATACATCTTCTTTAGTTCTCGTTAATGGTTTCGGCTTTAAACATGCTGACAATTTGACTTATTGTCAATTATTGACGAGTGGGATTGGGTTGTAATCTTGCTTAGATAATTTTAATACTTAGTTAGGCATGCTTTTCTGTGGACTAAACACATTAAAACTGTTGTGAAGTGATTTTGTCTTGCATGAATAACTTGAGTGCTGATAGTTTCTGCTTCCATTCTGTTATATTAGTTATACCAGCTGGCTTTTCTTGCTTTTCCTTTATCATTCAGGAATTGTTTCACCGAAAGATAGGCGAAGATAGCTGATCTATATGCTTTTGAATTTTCAGATTTTCCCAGTTTTTTATTTCACCTTTAGTGAAAGCTGAAGCAATGGAGCGGGAGGTGCTAGCTGTGGATATACACAGCTCAGGTATCTCAATCTTTTCTATAGCTGCTTTTTTAGAGTCACTCTTTCTCTGAATAAATTTGGTGTGCAGTCTACTTTATTGTTTTCTTTGCTGCTGGCTTTTTTGCCGGGGTCTGATTGGTGGTATTCCCCCATATGGCAATCTGGATGCAGAATTCAATCAGGTATTGCAAAATGATTCCTGCCGCTTGCAACAACTACAATGCCATACTTCCAGTCCTGGTCATCCATTTAACCGCTTCTTTTGGGGTATGTATACAATCTTCTTCCCCCTCAACTTTTGTTGACCAATATTTTCACGATCATCTCTTCTTTACCATCTTTCCTTTTAATAATCTGAAGGGAATAAAAAGAGCCTGGTTGATGCAATGGAGAATGGAATCAATTTGCGCGAACAGATTTTGAATTTATACAGTGATAATTACAAGGCAGGAGCGATGAAACTAGTTGTCATAGGGGGAGGTAGGTTCTCTGGTTCATGTGAGAAATAGTATCAACATGTGTGAGAAATAGTATCGACATAAGTTTTAGTTGAGCATATTAATCCGATTTTGTGTATGAATCTGTTCGGAAAAATGTGGTTGGCTTAAAACTTTGAAATGCCTTGTGCAATATGTTATTTGCTGGACTGTTCAGCCAATTACCAAACTCTTAATATAGTGGGTCTATCTACTGCTTAAGAGACATTCAAAGCATGAATTCTGATTATGAAAGAATAGTGGTTAATATCTGACTTGTTTTGGGTTTTCTTTTTGCCCTTGATTTTAAAATCCCTTTTACTTATTCATCCAGTTTTTGTGGTGAGTTTAACTGTCATGACACTTTCTTTTGTATGGTAATAGTGTACTAAATTTTCTAGCAAAAAATCAAGTTTCTTATCTTCTTTGGAGATTACTACTTCAGATATGTTTTCCTTCATTGTAGGTTTATCAGCAGAAACTGAATTCTTCAGGATATAAAAGTATATCTATGATAAACTTTTTCTGGCATGCTTTTCTTTGCAACAAGAGACTCTTGGTGTTCTTGAAAGTTGGGTTCTTGAATTATTTAGCAATATCAAGAAGGGGATTCAAATAAAGGCAGAGTCAAAGCGGGAGCTTCCTGTCTGGAAAGCTGGCAAAATTTATTGGTTGGAAGCTGTTAAAGATCTTCATATCCTAGATTTGTCATGGACATTGCCTTCTCTTAGGCATGATTATTTGAAGAAAGCTGAAGATTACCTGGCTCATCTCCTTGGGCATGGTAAGAAGTTGGTATTTTAAGCTGTTCTGTTTTTTTATTGAGCTTTGCATTTATAAATGATGGGATGCAGGATCCATTGTTTTGTTTGGAGTTTTTTGTATATCTTATTCCTTTCATCTGCAATGTACCTATTATTTTTGTTGGAAAAGAGAATGCCGTCACATTCATGTGCTAGTTCAGTTAGGCAGTAAACAAATTCGATAGACAAAATGATGGAGGACAATATTTTAGTGATGTCGATTCAAAAATGGGTTGCATGTTGGGACTTGTATGTGGGAAAGATGAAACTGGTTTTTGTAACTTGTCTTCGGAAAACATGATTTGCATGCAAGAGAGAGCAGTTATGTTGCTACTTCTGATATGGTTAGTCTGATGTCGAAGCAAATATTATTGATGAAATTTGGACTGATATTCAGAGGTTTTCTATTTCCTTTTTCATTGTGGTGTTAAATATTTTTGTTAATAGTTTGAGTTGGTGCTATAGTCGAATGTTATCCTTTTCCTAGTTTGCCGTTGAATTTGATGTATAGATAATGTTTGACACCACCATTATGGGGAGATAATATTGCCTTCCCACTGTTATGAGTTGAAGCTGGTGTAGTAATCATCCCTCCCAGCCTTATTTCACTTTTTATCATTTGTCTAAGATTGTGAATTGTGGTCTCTTGCTTTGACCTTATTATGTATTGCATGCCTCATAGATGCAATAGAAATGGAAAATGCTATATTATGTAATTATTTAATTTCAAAGTTCATCAATGTCCATATCAAGTGGCTGAAATGATCTAATTTGACTTTAGATTTTGTGTTTAATTATGCATACATTTGCTTTAGCTTACATCACTTGTAACTGGTTGCTTTGAGTCTCAGAGGGCAGTGGGAGTTTACTTTTTTACCTAAAAGCTAGAGGCTGGGCAACTTCTATCTCTGCTGGTGTTGGGGATGAAGGAATGCAGCGCTCTGCAATAGCTTATATTTTTAGCATGTCCATACACCTCACTGACTCTGGCAGGAAACACATCTAAATTAAGTGGAATGATTGTTCTCTTTCTGGTAAGGTATTTTATTGCTTGAAAGCATACAATGAATATAGAAATTTCTCACTAATCTGGCCTAGAATGTCCATTCAAGTAGGCATGGATTCTTTTCTCTAGTGAAAGATATAAATGAAAGGGTATCTCTGACCTCCAATTAGGATATTTTCATGCAATCAAAGAACTCCTTTTGCACTGTTTTAGAAGATGCTTTGCATTGATTACAAAGGAGCTAGATACACATTGATTCCAATTATAAAGTGCCTGTTTTAGAACTGTTGCATGCTTGTGGCTTTTACAGTTTTACTTTCTTATTGAATTATGTTGTTGCTTTCTAATTGGTTTGTTAACTGCCATTTCATTCAGTAAATGGGATGAATGTCAGTGCCTGAAACACATTGGAAAATAAATCCATCTGTGTGTTTGTACATGCAGTCAAGGATTTGGACCTAAAAATGACTATAAACACATTGCTTCTGTAAGATGGTAGTCTTATCTCCGAATGCATGGTGTATAGATGGGTGGGTTCCTCCAGAATAATCCACATCAAACACGGTATAATACTCCATGCTTATATAGGACCCTTGGTCCCTCCATTATAGTCTTCAACATCAGCAGTCACTATTGAATCCTGTATACAAAAAAGCCTCTTTCTTGGACCCTCTGGTGGATTACACTGCTATTGCATGGCAATTCTCTTTCTAATTGCTCAGTATAGTATTTTCTATAAAACTTTTACCATTTCCAAGAATTCTTGGCACTTCCTATAACTAAGTTTAAAAGGCACCAGTTTCCTGGGCCTGAAGTTTCATTGACAAGGAGCAGGAAACTCTGCTGCTTCTCATATTCAATACTTCTGACATCAAGGCATGCTAATTGCCTGCCATGGCTACTGCTGAATCTGAGTTTCTGTGACAGATATATACCTCAGATATATATGCCCACAAGTAATTCTGTTGCCATGACCAACCACAAAAATCTAGATCTGGAGACTTCCTACCAAACAAACGTCTTTCTTTACTCAATGATTAAAAAGTGTTGGCAAGTTAGTTTAAATTTGATTCTATGAACCCACTAATTGGAGATTTATATTTATCGCTTTTGTAATGGTAACCTCTTTGTGAGTTGGGTAATTTATTATTTGATGCTGATGTTGTAGATCTTTGAGATAATTGGCTTTGTTTATCAATATATCAAGTTATTGCATCAAGTTTCGCCCCAAGAGTGGATTTTCAAGGAACTCCAAGATATTGGGAATATGGACTTCCAATTTGCAGAGGAGGAACCTCAGGACGAGTATGCTGCGGAACTTGCAGGTTACCTTTTATTACTACCTCTTTTTTTTTTTTTTTCAGACTTTCATTTCTCATGTCCCTACTTGGATTTCATCTCTTGGTTGACTTTCCCTTTTGTTTAAGATAGATGTAAAGTTGCTTTTACAAAAAAAAATAAAAAAAAATAAAATAAAAGGTTCTTTGACCTTGGACCATATTCTCTACTTCATTGATGTTTGTTGCCCTTAATTCCTGACTTTTAAAGTAAACTACCGTGCATGCATGTAAGATTTTGGTATGCTAGGCAATGTTTGATAGTTTGATTATGTCAAGCCCAAAATTTTCATTGGCTTTCAGTCATTAGTTTTTGATCAAACAATTGCTGAGACAGAAAGGGGGGATGGAGACAGAAAGTGTGTATCTGTGTCTGTGTGTCCGATTGCTTGCTGAGTTGGTTGGTGGTGTGCCAGTCCCACTGGCCATTCTATCGCATGACCACTTCCTGACCTGAGATGGACTTGTGCCCCAAGAAAGTCAGACCTGTCGTGTGCCCCAGCCCTAATAGCTCTAACGTTGAGTTGACATAGCTTACCCTTTGTTCTGAGCAACTACTGTAAATTAAGATGTATATAATGTTATACATTGTCCTCCCAAAGGTGCTTCATGTTCATGCTACTCTAGCAATCTTTTTCCTTGTATTATTTATGGTAAAACCATAAATTTCTCTGCACCATTTTCTTTGCATTAGCTATGTAGTACCTATGTGATGATGCATTTCTCATTATAATTTTTTGTTTGAAATTATGTTGCTGCAGCAAATCTGCTGGTTTATCCTCCGGATCATGTTATTTATGGTGACTATGCTTATAATATATGGGACGAGGAGATGATAAAGTATGTGTTGGGTTTCTTCAAGCCAGAAAACATGAGAATTGATGTGGTGACTAAGTCATTTAACAAATCACAAGGTCAGCTTTTGCATTCATGTTTCAAATAGAATTCTATGTAATCATGTTTTTGGTGCTTTGAATTTCCTTCATTCTGAAATTTGAGTTCATTAATGCAAAGGACCATTGAAATGTGAGGCTATTGATGAACAATGAAAAGGACAATAACTTCGAAGAATAGCTGGACCGTTGTGGCTTCTGAGGATAAGAAGTTTATTCTTAGTGTAGACTATCTCAGGAAGCATAAGAACTCCTCTAAAGAAGAAAAGAACATAAATTGTTGCTCTCTCCTTATGGAAAATTATTAGAAGAGAATGCTTCATTAAGCATCTTCTTAATTTACACATCTTTCCTGTGATATCAGATGTCCAACATGAGCCATGGTTTGGGTCAAAGTATGTTGAGGGAGATATTCCATCTTCTCTGATGGAAGAATGGCTGAACCCACCAGAAGTCGATACCTCCTTACAGCTTCCCGTGAAGAATGAGTTCATTCCACTTGATTTTTCCATTCGTGCAGATAGGGCATCTTCTGAGCTCTTGGGTGCGTCTATGCCAAACTGTATACTCAATGAACCGTCAATGAAGTTTTGGTACAAGCTTGATAAGACTTTTAAGCTTCCTCGTGCGAATACATATTTCCGCATCACCTTAAATGGGGGATGCAGTAACCTGAAGAATGCTCTGTTGACTGAATTATTTGTGCTCCTTCTAAAAGATGAGCTGAATGAGATTGTGTATCAGGTTTACTTGCTTCGTCAACTTATTTTCTTAACAATCTATGTTTTCATTTTTATCAATTTTCTTTTAAATTGTGTATATGTGTCAATGTAGGATTCCTTTTACCTGTCAAAATTTATCATATTTTCATTGCAGGCCAGCGTTGCTAAATTAGAAACTTCTGTTTCCCTGTATGGTGACAAATTGGAGCTAAAGGTCTATGGGTTCAATGATAAGCTTCCAGTTCTTTTATTCAAGATTTTGGCAGCGACCAAGTCATTTCTGCCAAAGGATGATCGGTTTAGGGTAGGTGTTAAGGAGATATTACGTGCTTTGTTGCCCTTGATATGTCCTCCAATATGATAGAAGATGATATAGATAATACTTTTGTTTCTTAGTGGAACATTTATCATAGTGAACCCTAAACCCTAAACAATAAAGTTACTGACTTAATATTAAAAAGCAGTCCAACAAAAGCCATCAGTCAAGCATTCTTCAAGGGCTGGCGCATAAAAGATTTTTCATTGTTTTATATTCTTCAAAATAATCCCAAATTGGAGAACTACTACATCCATAGCATAACCCTTGTTAATTTCTTGTCCCAAGCAGACTGTCTACTCATGTGCTACTTTGCATGCAAAACAGAAACTTGCAAGTCTCTCAGTATGGATGTTTTAAATTAGTTATCAATTACAATTTATTTCCATCATGTTACAAAACTACATTTATATGGATTTCATGACTATATGGTTCAAGTGATCTTTTGCTTTTCCATGAAAGGTTTCTTCTGTTTGTCCTTCCCGAACTCTTGTTGTAGTTTTGGTACATGGAAGCAAATGTCATAAAACTTGTGGTATACTAGAAAGAAGTACAAATGCACTTCACAGAGCAGGAAGGCTTGCACCTGATATATGATATGAATAGAAAACTTTAACCTTATCTTTATTGATTTTTAATTTGTGTTTTTTCAATGTCGGCTTAACCTCTGCTTATTGTTAATTTTTTTTTTTTGGTTTTTTACCTACTTAAGTTCTGCTTTTTGTCTTTTGGAGATTATTCTAAAATATATACCTTTCCTAATTTATGCCTTGAACTGACTCTGCAGGTTAAGAAAGAGGATTTGGAAAGAACTTTAAAGAACACAAATATGAAGCCTTTGAGCCATTCATCTTACTTAAGACTTCAAGTATTGTGTCAGAATTTTTGGGATGTAGAGGAAAAGTTATCCTTGCTGAATGATTTGTCTCTATCTGATTTAAGGGCGTTTATTCCAGAGCTTCTTTCCCAGGTTTGCTACAAAGACATGATATTTTTCCTTTTGTTGATGCATTTCAGCAATTTTGGACATCCAGCTTGATGTTACTGGGTGTGAGTTTCTGTGGACAGTAATTCTTTTGATATTCTTTGCTTTAGTTTCTCCATTGGCCTGCATCTTGTGCTCAATTTTGCCTTTAACTGTGTTTTGCAAAATGCTTTCACAACTTGGATATATGAGTGAGATTTTGTTTTGATATAGGTTAAGTTTGTTATTCCAAAGGGGTGTCACATATTTCTTTGTTGAATATTAAAGCTACGGAGGAAAACTTTAGTATTTAACCTTCTTGTTCAGGGTTTGTCGTGGAGCTATAACAACAGTTTGGGCTACCATCATTTGTGAACAGAAAATTTTTACGTTGATAGTCAGATAAAAGTTGATAATAGCCTTCGTAGAATCAATAAACTACTGAACTGCCTCTGCACCTTGGAGTATGTTTCATCTATTACCATTGTTTTGCTTTATTATTCTATACTGTTGCCTTGGAGATTTATTTTTTTTTTGGGTAATAAAGCATGCATAAATAAGAAACTATGTTTAACAGATATCCTTGGGAACTGGAGAGTGATTCATCTATTACCATTGTTTTGCTTGATTTTTTCTATACTACTAAATTTCAATTGATGTTTACTGCAATAATCTTTCTGTAGGAAGGATGCCTGAGGCTGAAATATGTATCTCCTGTATTAGATAAAGTGATATAAAATCCAAATTCGATGGATAAAATAATTGGGGTGCATTTAACTTTTGGTTGTCAATCTCAAATTCTGTGTGGTCACTCATTGAAGCGGAGTTTTTGGTCTAAAAACTAAGAGCTGCTTGTTATGGCTGATCCCAATTCACCACGAGTTATGACTTCATCTTGCTTATGAGGCATATTATTCAAAAAGGAAAAGGGGTTCAGATGAGTGAACATTTAAGAAAGTTTACATCTAATTTCTTTTAACTCATGAAGCTTTGCCTAAGGAATACTGAGCAAAAGCCACACTTATTGAATTTTTCATTATCTTTTTTGATGTGTTGATGATGTTCACGTGTGAGGCATTTAAAGGCATCTCTGTTGGTTAGATTATTGGGATTCTGTTATCTATAGAGGTCCATAATCTGGTTTGGATGTTGTCAATTGCTGAAACTTGTTGAATGAGAGAGTACATCTTTCCTAGTGTTTGTCGAAAGGGAAGATGGTGAAATTATGACAGCTTATACCAGAAGTTTTATGTTTTGTACTGTACGAGCATTGAGCAATGGGCCTTTCCTTGCATGAAATCTTGCTTCTTCTTTTTCCCCACTTCAATTATGTCTTGCACTGTACCACCACAGGAGCAATGGGCCTTACCTTAAACGAAATCTTTTCTTCTTCTTTTTTTTTTTTTTTTTTAAAAAATATCTCCATCTGATTTCCTGCAGCTCTATACTGAGGGCCTTTGTCACGGCAATATTTTGGAAGAAGAAGCATTTATAATATCAAATATATTCAAAAGTAACCTCGGCATGCCACCACTCCCCGTAGAGATGAGGCACAAAGAGTATGTTATGCGTCTTCCTTGTAGTGCTGATCTAGTTAGAGATGTCAGAGTGAAAAATGAACTGGAAAAGAACTCGGTGGTTGAGGTAATTATTGAATGAGCCTATTTCATAGTTAATTTTTTATTGAAGCTACCCTTGTAGAAAACATTATATCTTTTCTTTTTTGTTCTTTTGATTTTGCTTGCAGCTATATTTCCAGATTGAACCGGAATTAGAGACTGGGCTTACCAAATTAAAAGCCTTAGTAGATTTGTTTGATGAAATTGTGGAAGAACCGCTTTTCAATCAGCTCAGGTGTGTCGACTGGGTTTATTAAATTAAAAGCCTTGGTGTTAATTTTGAGCTTGAGAGAAATGAATGTGGATGAGAAGCTGTTGTAGCGCAATAATGTCTGTCTGTCTCTGTATCTTCCTGACCCCCACCGCTCTTTCCTTGCAAACAAGTTTGTGTGCATCTGTGTTTGCAATGCAAAATGCCATCAATAGATTTCTCTTTAAATGTCTGTTACTCTTAATTTACTTATTCACTTGTGTTTAAATAGGACAAAGGAGCAGCTTGGTTATGTTGTTGACTGTAGCCCACGGGTAACCTACCGCATTATGGGGTTTTGTTTTCGTGTTCAATCTTCTGAATACAACCCTATTTACCTACAAGAGAGGATTGACAACTTTATAAATGGTGTGGAAGAAATTTTGGTGAGTATCTAATTTTAGTTTTCATGCTCGATTATTTGGTAGTGGCTCTTCTGCAGTTCTGTGCCACTTATTTGAAATTTGGGAGACACTAAGTGGGGAAGAATTTTTTTTTTAATTGAATAGGATTCCATCTGAGTGTTTTGGAAATACATAACATACATCTTATGACTAAGTGAATTTTATCCATCTTCAAGAGAGTTGCACGAGGATACCGAGAAAATTAAGGGCTAATTTTAAGTGTTAGGCTAGATATTGCTAATCTTTTAACTTGATATAGGACATCATCTTAACTGATGATTTTGGATCTTGTTGATATTTCTTTCCAAGTATGCTTGTCTGGTGATGATTTATGAGAGATATATTTTTGTCTTTGGTACTACATTTCAGATGGGTTATGGTTTGTGACAGAAGCATTTGTATGTTGGAACCTTATTGGTATTGCAGGATGGACTTGACAATGAATCTTTTGAAAATTACAAGAGCGGTCTGATGGGAAAGCTTCTGGAGAAAGATCCCTCTCTTTTATATGAAACAAATCGTTTTTGGGGTCAAATAGTTGATAAAAGGTATGCTATCTGCCGTCTTGTAAAGAAATTCAGCCTTCCCTACTAGTGGTAGTTTTTGGACTATTTTTCTTTGCCTGGATTCATACAAAATGGGCTGTTCACTGGTTTTCTCCCAGATGTGCCTTTAGACGATGTAGTCTCCAGTGATCTATCCGTTATATTACTTTTTTTCGTCTTTATTTTTCTTTTGGCAAGAGGCACAAAGATCCCCCCAGAACAAAAAAAATGGGGGGGGGTTGAGATTGTTCTTGCCTTAGTACAATATTGGCCTAGCATTTTTATTACAGTTAATGCACTCTGGTGGTTGGGTTTCGGAACACATTGAGAGTACAAAATATGCTTGTTGAATGCATGGATGTCACTATCTTGGTATTTTTATTGCAGGCCATGTGGCTTTCATTACATTGATCTCTATACAACCTCATTCACATAAGATACTGTAAAAACTTTCTTGTCATCAAGAAAAGGTTATTTGGAACACTGAGATATCAATGTCACCAAAGAGCATTAAGATCACTTGTAAGGATAGATATACCAGTTTAAGCAAAGTATAGACAATGCTAAAGAAAAAAATCATTGATCTTCAGGTATATGTTTGACTTATCTGAGAAGGAAGCAGCTGAACTTGAAAGCATTCAGAAAGTTGACGTTATTGACTGGTACCATATGTACTTAAGGCACCCTTCTCCGAAGTGTAGAAAGCTTGCAGTTCGGGTTTGGGGCTGCCACGCTGATTTGAAAGATGCTGATAGACAAATGTCATCCGCAAAGGTCATTGAGGACCTAGCTGCTTTCAAGAAGTTATCTGCTTTCTATCCAAACATGTGTTGAAATTCTTGTTTTTATCTGAAATTATTTGGGGGAGAAGTGAAGAAATTGCTGGACCTTATGTTGTGTTAGAGTAGACCAGGATAACCATTCTAGATGCTAGTGTTCATAACTGGAAGTGCAGAGTTGTTTCATTTTGTTTTATTTATTATTATTATTATTATTTGGTTTCCAATAGAGGAATACAGATATTTATTTGTATTGAACTAAACCACCCATTATGGATAGGATTTATTTATTTTTTGTACTCAAACATAACATATTGATGTTTAAAAAATACGTACTTTTTGTGAATTGCTCTTTTATTTTGTATTCCAATTATACACATCTAGATTTGTATTTCCTCCCCCTGTTTGATTGCCAATGATCCTGGAAATTTGCCATTTTTTTTTTTTCATTTTGGAGATTTATCAAAGATCAAATATGGCACTAACTAGTTGGTTGTAAAATTCTGGACTCTTTGGATATTCTTTTCTTGTGTTTGGTATTTCTCTGTAAAATTTAGAGTAACATTTCCATGAATCAAAAGATTGGGGACATGGATTCAGATTTATCTTCCAGGTATGTCATCCATCTCTTCCATCAACTTATAGTAACTACCATTGTAGTTGTTGCTGATTTCACTTGTCTTAGTATGTCATTCCAGGCTATTTAAAACTTTTTGGTTTTTGTATCACCATGTATTAAAATGAAATATTTACATATGCATAATGCTCAGGAGCTTTAGATTACGACTGGAAATCTGTTTTAGCTGTTGGATGATATATTTATGTTTTGCCGTTCTGCATAGCATAAACGATCAATGTTCTCTGACAATCATGATCTAGTGTAATGATTAAATAGTACCTACCACCTCATTTGCTGTGAAGTAAAAGGTACTAGAATATCCCTTTTTTTAAACCCAAAGAGGGCTAGAACCAGCCTAAGTACTAGTATATCCTTGTTTTGCTGGATGATAATAAAAAGAACTCCATTTCAGTTATAAGGAACTCCATAAGTTCAAATTGTCTCTTTATGCTTCTATTTTCCCTTGCAACTTTTTCAAGAAGTGCAACTATATTTTAAAAGATATTGCTGCTATTCTCAAATGTTAAAGCATGGGGGAATTAGCTACGAGGTTTGTAAATAATGATGATGACCATTACTGTTGATTGAGTCTCTTTGTTTGCATCTGATCCATGAAAACACCATGATGATGAAAGGCGAGATGCAAATGAGCAAACAGTTATTCATGATGCTTCATGTAATGGGTGCCAATGTTTTTAACTTTCTGAAATGCATGCCCATATGGAATGAGAAGTATCATATATTTTCTGTTTCGACCATCTGGATGGCAGTCTTTTATTTCTTTCTATCCATCTGAATTTGTTCTTGGCTAACAAATGCACGTGGTTGGGTTTAGCATGTCATATGGTCTGAAGTTCTAGGTTGGCCCTTGCAGTTTCTGTTCCCCAGAATAGGAACTTTCAAATGAGATTTTAATCTCACAGCAGTTGGATTGGTGGACACAAGTCACTTAAATCTCATAGAAAGGTCAGTTCACTTTGTCCTATTAATGCAGCAACTGTTTAAGGCCATTGAGCTTCTTGCCTTCTTATGACTAGAACTTGAATTGCAATATTATTTATTATTGACAAACATACATTGAGATCTGCATTACTGTGTTTTCGTTTTATATATATATATAGAGAGAGAGAGATCTGCATTGAACAAGAATTTTTACCATGTGATATTTACTATGGAAACAGTCAGCTATAATCCGGAAACCAACTAAAATAATGTTTTGACGGGAATGGATATTAATCTGTTTGCTGATTAATATGGAGTGTGGACAGTATGGCATTTTCTAGTGATTCTCGCCTTTAATGCAAAACCATCGCTATTGAGCTGTGTTTCTGAGTTGTGCCATGATATTGTTATTGTTGCCTGAGATTCATTGTCTTGAGGACATGTCACATCACTGATTACTGGTGAAAGAGTGGATATTAGCAGATGCCTGCCTGCTAGATTTTGTCTCTGGGGATTTGTCACATGAAAGTCGCATTCATGCCAAGGATAGATAACTAAAAAAACGAAGAGAAAAGGAGACATTCTTGGTGGATTTAGGGAAAGATAGTGTGGTCTCTCTACCATTGAAGATGGTCCTTTTTATAAAGTACCTATCAAGCAATTGATTTCAAAGAAGTGCAGAAGCTTCTTGCCATCAGATTGATAAAATTTGAGATAGGAATTTGTAGCTTTAAAATAACTTTCTACTAATTAGATTACCACCTGGTCCTCTCGTTCTTAGTTGCCGACTAACCGTACAGGAACAAACCAGCCACGCAAGTTTTAATGATGTCTTTTTCTTGGTCAATTTTTCGAAATTGTACTATTTTATGTCCAAGTATGAGGGTTGAGGGGCTTGAGGCGCAGCAACTTGCACTTGGGGAAATGACATGTGCTGCTAACGTGGTGGAGGGTCCGTGTATAAGATTAATTGAACCATAAATGTGAAGTTGTCTATATACATAGGCGTCCGTAAGAGTTGGGTCTCCTCCTGGCCCAAGGGTTAGGGTTGTGTTGGCTCATGGTAATTTCCGACGCTTGGGGTTTAGTTGTGTTAGACTGCTCACTGCTGCTTAATTTTTTTCTTTTTTTTGGTCACAAGCGATGACATGTTTCTTACAAAAGGTGAGTAAATACTCGCAAGAGTTCAGCTGTGTTGCTACAGTAATAAACTATGCTTCCAAATCATATCCCGACTTAAATTTAGATTTAATCTGCATCTAGAGTACTATTACTAAAAGTTTGACTCTTTATTTGTCAGATTAAACGGATCGAGTTTGGATAGGCTCAATTTCATTGACAGTCCTACTTCCGGAGTCTTAACTAATAACATTTCCTTTTCTCTTGATCCCTCATTTTCTTTTGTCGGACTATGATGCGTTGGAAAGTTGCCGTTAAAAAACCGAAAGAATTGGAAAAGAAAAAAACAAGGAAAAGCACTGAATGCTGACTCTTGTGCATATCAATTTACCTTTTGTAGTGTATCTAATGCAAAATCACTCAGTTCCAACTTCCAACTGCTACTATATTTTACGCAGGATTAATGTACGTACCGCTTAGATAACAACAACTCAACAAGTATGATATCACAGCTTATCGTGATGTAAGTAAGAAAACAACTAAACATGAAAGTGCACATAACCTTTTCAGCTTTAACATTTAAAAGTATGGCTTTCATCCTCAAGGAAATCAAAGACGTAACCAATTAAAATTTGACAGCTTAAAATACGGTTTCAGGGAGCAACACAATTTACTCAAAATGCGAGAAATCTTCAAGAAAAAGGACTTTACAAAATTTTGTCTCCAGAGTGAGTATACCAACTATTTTGGTAATATGTAGTTTTTCTTGATTCAAGAGAGTTAAACGTGTTGCTTGTTTATTTGTGATCGCTAATTTATTAGTACCAAAGATTTCTTAAGATATATCCCTATTGATTTTTATCGATGGGTGAGAAAAGGTTTATGATAAAATTAAAGTTTTTCTGAATCTCAACAATGAGAACGGCGCATTGACGCTAGTTTAGTTTTCCATAAATACAAGTAAAGTTTGGCCATTATTGTGACCCAAACATCTAACAAGAACTTGACATATCAGCCTGCATGTCTCCAGTTCTCGGTTCTCAGCCAACCCCTTCTTCTTCTTTTTTCTTTTTTCTTTTCCCTCCATGGCTACGCGTAGTCACTCTGCAATAATAGGTGAATTATCTATGAAGTATGGGTTCATTAAATAAAAAAAAAAAGAAATATTTTAGTTTATAAATGAATGATCTAAAAGTTGATGTTAGTGACTCTGTAATCTCCTATATATTTGGTTCAATTGTTCATTTATTCCATTTCCACGCTGACAACTCCATCAACATTACTCAATAAGCACGTTGTCTTAAAGCATTCTTCAAATATTCGTCTTGCTTTTATTAGGTAGAATTGCTGAATTGGAATTCTAACTAATTATAGTTTCGAAGAGATAGGTACCTTATAATTTTCTAATTATGCCAATAGTTGCATGTTTGACTAACTAATATTTCGACTTTGTTGCAGCTAGCTTCCGTTCATATACTTCCTCCTTAACATGTGATTTTGTAAATGCGACATCCAAAGCACTCGTAGACAAAACTAAATGAATAAGCTGTCTGCAATAAAGTACAAAAATAATTCCAAATTTTATATTCAGTTCAACACAAAATGATGATAGTCATTCAATTCCAAAAAACAATTAATCCTCATACTTTAAAAGCGTCTCTAGAGATCAATTTTGCTTTGGCATTAAAACCCGAAGTTGCGAAAAAGTTAACCATTTTGTAATATGAAATAAGGTTTCAGTCAACTCTCCTACCGAAACCAATTACAGAGTTTTAACAAAGGGTCGAATACTAAAGCCAAGAAGTTTATTCATTACTGAAAGCCCTGTGAAAATTAAGGGAAAAGATTAATTTGATCCCTTATCTTTTATGTACCGACGAATCTAATTCTTTATCTATTACAAAAATTATTGCAGTCCCTTAACTTTAAAAAAATTAACCGACCTCAACCTTAAAAAATTTAATTAATTTAAGGTTTGTGACGAAAATTGTAAAATTAATGATGAGACTAAATTAATGAAGTCATTAACAATACATCTATTGCATGATAACAGCTACGTAATTATCACGTAAATTGCTTTATTAGTTTGCACACAATTTTTATCATAGATTTTAAATTGGTCATTTTTTCAAATATGGGGGCCCAAATTGTTTTGTACCATGTGGTGAATAAGGAATCAGATTATTCGATAAGCAAAAATAAGAGACTAAATTAATCTTTTTCTGTAAAATTTAATATTAATTACTTACTGCATTAGTCGAGAGTTTCTTTAAACTTTTTTATAGCCGACCCACAAAAGCTAGTGTTGCATGCATCATCATCAGAGGACGAAGATAAAAAAAAAAGGGAGGAATCTCATGCTGTAAAGAGAAATATAACTACATGAGTAAGCATGACCTGGAAAAAAATTCTATAAAATTCACGAGAAAAAAGGTAGAAATACAGATAATAAGGCATCTTGGCTTGCACGGGCTTCAAATAAATAAATCTACCGTAATGGAATATTATTCCCCTCCTACCTAGTACAGATACACTATGATCATCACTATAATTGCTGCACGCTCGCTCATTCTACATCCAATTCGCCAGAAAATTGCTGAATTTCAGCTTTTTCACGTCTAGCCATTAAACAAGAAATTCAGAGATGCCTACTAATACATAGGTCAGAACGGTTCACTAGTAAAATATGGATGGTAGGCAAGTCTACTAAAGACTCGTTGAGGAAAAATATGTTAATGAACATGTTAGATTAGTGTCTAAAAATCTATAAATAGTGATTCATTCTTACCAATGTAATATTACATAAGAAATTTTTTTACATAATTCGCGTCTATACTTTAAACATCTACATTGAGATAAAAGATTTATTATGTTATATTATAAATTCGATGAATATAAGAATTTTACATTACGTAATCATCCATACAAACTCATTATTTTTACTTTCTCCCTAGTATTGATCACCCTCTTATCCTGTTCCCTCTCCAACATTAACAGGTACTTAAAAAAGAATCGTCTGTGCATGACTGCAAAAGCAATATTAAATTAACTAGTTCGTCTTTTTTGTGAAATAAATTATTTTGGAAAAAGGGTTTGTTAACTAAATGCATGTGTAGCCAAAAAAGAAAACGTTTTGGAGCCATACGTAGAAAGTGGTCGGGGAATGCATGTGGCAGTACACCGGGTCGGATTCAGGACCCACAAATATTAGCGGTTGGTACTTGATAGCCCAACCAGAACATCTCCATGTGCTGATGATTTTTCTTTTAACTAAAATTTGATTAATTGGAGATTTAATTAATCCTTCGTGTCTTGTAGATTGGCCGGCTATCATCTCATCTTTTGTCTCCCTTTTGTGTTACTACTTACTTCCAATTTTTTTTCTTATAAATAGACAACTCCCACTTGCTTTAATTCTCCACAGCTCAAGCAATTAATTTTAACTCCAAAATATCACACATAGTCACACACACACCACCCACACAATGGTACCCAAAACTTCTTCTAATTTTTTGACACTTTCTTTGATTATAATTGCATTCATTCTACAATTGCATTTCACTAAAGCTGATTATGGAGGTTGGCAAAGTGCTCATGCCACCTTTTATGGTGGTGGTGATGCTTCTGGAACAATGGGTACGTTTTATGTCTAGCCATCAGTCATATATGTTATGAGAAAATTTCTATTACGTTCTGTTCTGTTCTGATTTAAATTTTTATATTATACAAGATTTAAAATATAGTTGAATGATTTCCGAATGTATCTTGAAAATTTTCTGTTATAACCATTATAATGGTGACCATGTAAATCAATATTAAAGAAATTAAAATAATAAAAAGTAGTAGTACAATTTATGTTGAAAGAAATTGCTAGTACTTGATATGCATTGAAAGAAATTGTAGTACTAATAATGTAGAATTTTGGTAATTAAATGCAGGAGGAGCATGTGGTTACGGAAACTTGTACAGCCAAGGGTACGGAACAAATACGGCAGCTCTTAGCACGGCAATGTTCAACAATGGCTTATCTTGCGGGTCGTGTTATGAAATGAGATGCGATGGCGACCCAAAATGGTGTCTCAGCGGCACCATTACAGTCACCGCCACAAACTTTTGCCCGCCTAACTTCGCATTGCCGAGCGACAATGGCGGATGGTGCAATCCTCCCCGCCAGCACTTCGACCTTGCCGAGCCGGCTTTCTTGCAAATTGCTCAATATCGTGCCGGAATTGTGCCTGTGGCTTTCAGAAGGTATATGTAACTCAATTTGAACCTCTTTTATTTTTATGGGCTGTTTGCTTGTTTCGCATACCATGTTTATCCAAGACAAAAATAAAATAAAATGGTGAAACATCTAAAATGTGCTAAATTCCTCCACTTGAGGTAATACATTATTTCGTTATATTTTAATGATGTATATCGTTCAAACTTTTAAAATATATATCATTATATTATATAAGTTTTTTAAAACTCATTCAAATGATATGGTAAAATTTTCCTAGAGTGTTATATCACGCATTTTTTTAAATAAATTTTTACATGAATCGAAATTTATAAATTCATTAAATACAAAATTATTTATGTAACTCATGGTGAAACTTATAGATTTTGTATTTAGCAGGTACCGCCCATGTTTTGTCTTTTCAGGGTCGGCTCTTTTTTTTGTGACTTCATCTGTGAAAAGTAGAGAGAATAAGAAAATCATTTTTTTTTTTGGTCATAATAAGAAAATCAATGATCAAACATTTGTTGTCTTCACTCTTCATTGTCTCGATCGAGAAAATCCTAATCAGGTTGTGGACAGTAACATTCAAGAACAACGGACAGCCAAAGTACTTAATAAGTGACACGTAAACATGGGATTAGTTGAGTAAATTAATGTGTTTGTCTTGACACTTTGGACAGGGTACCCTGTGTGAAGAAAGGAGGTATTAGGTTTACGATCAACGGCCACTCTTTCTTCAACTTGGTTCTGATCACCAACGTCGCGGGTGCAGGGGATATCCGTGCAGTCTCAGTCAAAGGGTCAAGAACAGGGTGGCAAACCATGTCAAGAAACTGGGGCCAGAACTGGCAGAGCAACTCTAACCTGAATGGCCAAAGCCTCTCCTTCATGGTCACCGCAAGTGACGGTAGAACTTTGACAAGCTACAACGTGGCGCCTTCTAATTGGCAGTTTGGTCAGGCCTATGAATTAATAAGGTGCTCAATTCTAGATTATCACTCTAATATCTTTAGTGCATCAAATATATTTTGTATATCTAAAGTATGGATTTATTTGGAAAGTCCAAGATTAATATGGTTCAATTAGTGTACTAATAGTGGTTTAAGAAGCTGAGGTTGCTCACTAGCACCCGCTGGGCTTTTTTTTTTTTTTTTTTTTTTTTCATTGGATATCAACAAGAAGATGAGTTTTAGCGTTTGTTCAAGAATTTTCTCTATACTTTGGGCCCAAATCCAATATCCATTGGGCCTTATTTGTAATATTATGAAATACTACTATTACTAGTATTGTTTCCTAATTTTGAGGATTGAGTGTGACTACAATTCTACATAGTAATTGGCTATGTTGTTAAGGTTATGACCTTCTCTATTTTTTAAGTGGTGTATTTATTTGCTTAACTTTTAGGGGATTCTTTTTTAGAGGACCATTCTCTTGACTTTAAAAACTTGTACAGCACAAGCTTTTTAAGCACATGATGTTGTACTGTACAAATATTTAAAGTACAAGAGAATGATTTCTTAAAAAGAACCGTAGAATTTCCTTTTTTAGAATCTTGCATCCTGGTGATACTAAATGCGTAGAGCCCATGGGCCATGAATTTTTATAATGGTTTGAGAATAAGGGCCTTAGTACAGCCCATGGGCCATGTTTGAATTCCTCAATTTCGGGCCGTCAGAGCAACCTTCATTTGTTTGATGAAGGGTAATGATCAATTAATGGATAATTTCTACTAAACCCGACTTATATATGTATCTAAAGTATATAAAGCCAGCAGGTAACTATGTGATTTTTTTTATTTTTTTTCTTGTCTTTTTCTGAAAGGGTCCCTCTCCGTAGTCACAACAATGAAGCTGACCAGCCAAAATTCCCTTAAAAGAAATAATAGCTGTAGTTGTATAATGTGTTATGGTTGGTCAACAACAACCACCAGAAATAGGCCAATCACCGATTCTGATGCAGAAGCCCCAACCTCCCAAAAGGATATTAGAATTAATCAATAGAAAAAGAAGTCTTTTTTTTTTTTTTTTTTCTTTTCAAATAACAACCTCTTAACAAATTCTTATTTAACTATATTTATTACTATAGAAAAGCGGAAGGCCCAACAAAAAAAAAAAGAACTACTAATAAGAATGCAAGATAAGAATTTGAATTTTCGACCTTAAATCTAAATAATATATTTAATGACTAATTCACTTAAAATGAATTAGTTAAAAGAAAAAGACAAGTCACACAACCACCAATTACTATAAGATTGAAAATAATTTTTATTGCCCCAAAAAAAAAATGAAAAATGAAAAGTGTCTTGACTTTTGAAATTTTTAATATTAAGCAATACTTCATAGAATTGGTTTACGAGTCATTCGCGGATTTTGTGAAGAAGCCGCATGAGTAATGAGTCATCCCATTGCAATTGTACGAATTAATGTCAATGAAACATTTAATTGTTATTTAAAAATAGTTCTTACGAGTAAGCACAAAATGTCAATGTATGAATTCTTTCATTATTCAGCTCGTTTTTTTTTTTTCTGGGACTTTTCGTTGCACGAGATTCATGCACAGTGTTAATGGGAAATGCTTATAAGTTAATTAAATTAGTATTTGAAATTAATTATTTTTTACATTTCAAAATAATTATCATATTTGATTGGTACACGTGAATTAAGGAAATTATTAAATTACATCAATTTATGAAATTATAGTTCAAAGTGATCAAAGTATCATTTTGTATTAATATTTCAATTACATAATCGTCCCTTCATTAATGTTACACTAAAGATGAAAAAAATATCATTTACTATTTTCTCAATTTTTTAAAATAACATATAATATAAAATATGATAAATTATCTAAATTGATAGTAGTTATTTTAAAACGGAGACTTCAAAAATGTTGATGCTCTACAAGAAAAGTTCCAAATATAGCTAATTTGGCATTGAGTAAAAATGTCTTCTTCATTTATCAAACACCTAAAATTTGATAGCATGAAGCCGAATAAGGTTGTCTGTGGCTTACCTAATAGCTACAAATTGAGGTCTTAGATCTAGAAGACAACAACGTTGGATATTTGTTTTCTCAGTCGGGAATTAATTCTGTCATGCCTTTACATGGTAAAGATTAGTGCCGATAATCAAAATTAACAAAGACTTGTGCAATAGCTCAATTACGACTTTAAGAACTTGGCAAGAAAATTAATTGCTTAATCAATTTATGACTTAGCCTTGCTTGATGAGTATGGCAGTCATATAAGATTCTTTTCATCTCACACTTGCCTGTATGATTGATACATTTATTTAACTTATATATTAATCAAATGCTATATAAATTCCCTAAGCATAAACAAAAGTTACTCAATAATATTTGATTTCAAAAGTAATGCATGGGCTATCTTATAAATTCGGGTTTGCTGTTGTTGAAAATGAAAAGTCTACTTGTGCCATATTTCAACTACACAAGATAGAAATTTTCAAGACTTTGACAGTGTAGGAGGTGTTTGCCTTGTATTCGAAAATCGGAACAGATATACACAATGAGAATCATAAATTTTGCTATCAGTATGGATTTATGTCATTTTTCTTTACTTGTTTGGTTTGAATAAGAAATGAGTTTCATTATATTAATAAATTAATGAATTTAAAACTCATGTCACAAGTGAGAAATAAAAACGGGCATTTTCTACCACTTTCATTCCATAGAATGATTCCTATAATAATTAACCAAATAATATCTATGAATATCATTAATTTAATTTTCATTCATTCCTTTCATGCCCATAAACTAAATATCTGTTTAATTTTACTTATAAATTATATTTTGCATTTATTGTATAACTAATTATTTAATCATATTTTTTTTATGTCAAATACACCATATAAAAAAAAGGGTTAATAACACTTTACTGCTTGAACTAAGTTTTTAATTACACTTTGCTTCCCTAAACTAAAAAGACATATATTTTACCCACCATTCACATTATTTTCTCTTTAAAAATTTTAAAACATCAAGAAAATCTAGTTAATATGACTAAAATACCATCTTAATATTATACTTTAATTTTTTATGTATTTAATTTTATTATTCGACAGTTATAAAATAATTTGAAAAAAATAAACTATAATAGAAAATTGATATTTTTGACTTTATGAAGTGAAAATATAAAAAATATTAAATTAAATTATATCAAACATTGCAATTTATACAGGTTAAGCTAAATAGTAAAAGTATAAAATATTAAGAAATATCAAAAAAAAAAAATCACAAAAGTTTTATTGAAAATATATTGTCATATAATACGCTTAGAGAAAAATTTCAATAGAATATAAGTCTATTTGAGAATTGTTCTACCAATATAGTTAAATATTCAATTTGCAATAATATCAATGAAATCCAAAAAAAATTTTAAACAAAATTGATCAAGAAATATATTAATATAAATTATATTGAAATATTATATATATTTTTTATTTTAAATAAGTATCACATCACCTTCACAATTTTGATATATAAAAAATGAAAATATAATACAAGAATATTTTAATCATTCCAGTTAACTAAATTATTTGAATAGTTTTAAAATTATTAATGAATGAATTATGTGGATGGGACAAAATATATATTATTTTAATTTAGGAGTAAGGTATCCGTCTAGTTCAAGAATAAAATGTTATTAATCCTAAAGAAATTAATACAATATTGATTTAAAAATAATGGATATCTAAACAGAGAAAAATGCATAGGTAGATCAAATCTTTGGTTTTACCTGTAAATCATATAATTAGATTAAATTTTAAAATTTTTTACTTATATCATAAATTTTTAAAAATTTAATTCACACTACAGGGTTTACAAGTAGAATAAAAAATTAAATCAACATAAATATTTGCCCTAAACGGAATTAGTACAGAAGTTGACTCAACCAGCCCAAAAAAGGCTCATCTTTATTATTTACTACTACTAGTACTCGTAAAATTTTTTCATTTATTACCAAGATAAATATTTAAGTATATTAGATTTTTTACTCCTAAATCTTATAGTGTGAATTAAATTTATAAAAAGCAATTTATAATATTAACTTAATATAAATAAAATTTTTTAATATTTAATTTTAATCACATAATTTACATATAGAATCAAATATAGGATCTGGTAAGTATTTTTCTATTACCAAAGCATTAAAACATTGTACGCTGGCGGAGTCATGATAGTCATCAACCAACATTTAGGGAAGACAAACCAACAAATCTCAGAAAGCAAATGGGTCCCCACCCCTTCTTCAATAGTCTCCCATTTTCAGCTGTTTCATTTCACGAGAGACTTCCACCCCCCAACAAAAAAGCTACCCCGCATGATGAGCCGGCTCAAATCCAGCCGGGAAAATCTGATTAAAATTAAACTCCTTTCCATTTTTATTTAATCTCTCCTATTATTTTTAATTAATCCAGAATTAAAATAACAGCAGTAAATACAGAAAATATTTGGAGCAGCATTTTCCCCAGAGTTGTTTTTTTGCTACTATAAATATTCCTCATCAATTTCATTTATCTTATTTTGATTCTTCATTTATACTTCCTCAGGTTTGGGTTCCTTCTCTTTCTCTCTCTAAATATCCCTTTTCACATTCTCACACACACACACACACAAACTGAATGCAGCAATGCTAATAAAGGGTTTTTTTTTTCTTTCTTTTCAATTATTAATAGCAGATCTAGGGTTCTTAACAGTGTTGAATTTTATGTTTAATTACTTCTTATTCTTTTTACTGCTTCGTAAATCTCACTTTTATTGTTGTTATTTGCAGTTGAGTTCTTTTTTGGGGGGAAATTTCCGTGATTACGATTGTGAAATGAAGTAAATTATTGAGTGTATATTTGGGTGAGCGTATGATTGAGGGATTGTGACTTGTGAGGAGTTGAGATTTGGGAGTGAATATAAGGTTTTGAAGATGAGTGAAGGGCAGAGGTTTCAGCTGGGGACGATAGGGGCGCTGAGTTTATCGGTCGTTTCATCGGTTTCGATTGTGATTTGCAACAAAGCTTTGATCAGTACACTTGGTTTTTCTTTCGGTGAGTTTGAGTACTTTGGTATGGTGTTCTTGTTTGTTATACAACCTCTTTGTTTATCAAATGTTGTTATTATCTGTATTTTCTATTGAAAATGAATATTGCATTTGAAGAAAGGAGAGGTTTTGTGTGCGCTCAGATGGAAAATTGCATTCATTATGATATAGTTAGTGCTGTAATGGAAACATTAACTTGATGTTTGCTTTATTGTTTCGTATTGCTTAAAGCCAATGTGTTGTGAATTATATTGTTGACATCCTTGAAGTACGTTCTTAAATGGATTTCCTTTTTGAATATATCTGAGTTACCAAGTTGAACATCCTATTCAATATGTAGGAAATTGTAGAAACTAGTTCATAAGTGTGCATGCTTCACAAAACTCGAAGAGCTTGATTAATTGACTTGTTTTTTGGTGACGTGATGTGACTCATCAGCTTGTTTATCATCCAAAATATTAGTTCGTAGCCACTGTCTCTTTGATTTGATTGATTTCCTTGAGTTTCCGTTTCGAAGAAGTTCAAGCAACAAAGTTATTCTAGAAAATGTAATGTTAGCAATCTTATAATGCTTTTCATATTATCTTTTCAGCTACGACTTTGACAAGTTGGCATCTTCTAGTCACCTTTTGTTCTCTTCATGTGGCTCTGTGGTTGAAATTGTTTGAGCACAAGCCTTTTGATCCCAGAGCCGTCATGGGTTTTGGGATACTGAATGGAACATCCATTGGACTCTTAAATCTCAGCCTGGGTTTCAATTCTGTCGGTTTTTATCAGGTTAAGTTCTTGTTTCCCATTTTCTTTGAACTATGTTTTTATGATTTTCCTTCTTTTCTTTTTCTAGTCTCCAATCTCGTGCTTGGGCATTCTCATGGCTCTACAAAATTATTTTGTTTCCCTTCATGATCCATGTTTCCAAAAGACTGCAATACTAAAAAATTAGGCATCGGAATAGTTGTTGGTGTACATGTGATCACTGTTAGGAAGAAGAAACTCATACATTAGTAATAGAGAATTTCATTTGATACCTGTTGTTTACTGGTAGTAGTTAAGGTATCTTTTAACTTTGATTATTGTGGACCCTGGTAATGGTTTCTGATAAATAGAGGTCAATCCTTTCAAAGTAGTCTTGCTTAACTTTATAAAAGTATCTACTTGTTTTGCTAGTTAGTAATGCACCAGATGTCCCTTACTCCCAGCATTTCAGAAGTTCATGTTAACTGAATAAGTTTCGTTAAATGGATTATGTTTGTTTGAAACTCATTTCTGTGCTATTAGTGTTCATGTTTGCTGTATTTGAGGTATATCTAATATTTGCTCTTGATCTCCTTGTAGATGACAAAGCTTGCAATCATCCCCTGTACAGTTCTTTTGGAGACTCTCTTTTTCAGAAAGAAATTCAGGTGAAGTGTCATTCTTACTTACTTTGAAAGTGTGTTTCCTTAGTGGTATCAACATCATCTCAGTGAATCGAATTCTATTTGCTAATTAGACCACATGTTATGAACATTCTTCCTGTAGTATCGTACTAGAACATTGTTTGTGCTATATACACCAATTTTTTATTTGTTAGGTATTGGCTGTTCAAGTACTGTCAACAACTGGAAAATTTTCCCAGGTCTTTGTTAGCTCCCGTTACCTTTATGCATGTTTGCGAAGACAAATTAGTCTAGTTTTCTGTTATGGAGCTGTTGCTGTTAAGATGCACGCACTAACAAATAACAATTGCCTTGGGAGATATGCGCTCTCTGTCTAAAGCTTTCTTATTGAATTAACTGTTGAGTTAGGTTTGATTTAGGGATTTAACAATCTTTGATCGAAAAAATTCATAAGTTTGCCTATTAATATATTGGTGCCACAATTTGCAGTAGGAATATCCAGGTCTCACTGGGCATTCTTCTCTTGGGTGTTGGAATTGCAACCGTGACTGATCTGCAGCTCAATCTTGTGGGTTCTGTCTTGTCACTGCTTGCAGTTGTTACAACTTGCATCGCTCAAATTGTATCCTCCACTGAAATTGCTTCTATTTACTTTTCAAGTAGTGTTTGTTCCAACACCTTAAAAGTAATTGAAGAGAATAGAAATGAAAAGAAGTTTCCTGCATTCCTCGTTCCCATATTTAAAGTAAAATAAGCTTGAAGATGATGAAAGCTGAAGAAGATATTCTCTATTCTCATTGAGCTCCTAAGCATTGTTACAGAAACTAGGAGTTTGTTTGTGTGTGTTTTTTTCCCCAAACAATAACTCTACTGTGTTGAGATCTTAACCAGTTTCACTCAGATGACTAATACCATTCAGAAAAAGTTCAAGGTATCTTCAACCCAACTCTTGTATCAATCTTGCCCCTACCAGGCAATCACACTTTTCGTAACAGGACCATTTGTTGATGGACTTTTGACAAATCTGAATGTATTTGCCTTCAAATATACCCCCCAAGTGCTGGTGAGCATCACAACAGTTTTGCTTGCAATAGCAGAATATGTATGGAAGATTAACATTTTGTTTTTCACTGGCAGGCTTTTATTGTTCTATCCTGCTTGATTGATAGATCAGTTTCTGTTAACTTCAGTACCTTCCTCGTAATTGGGAAGACATCCCCAGTCACCTATCAGGTCCTTGGACATCTAAAAACTTGTCTTGTTTTGGCCTTTGGCTATGTTCTTTTACGTGATCCATTCAGCTGGCGGAACATTCTAGGGATCTTGGTTGCTGTAGTTGGGATGGTAGTCTATTCTTATTATTGCACAATTGAGAGCCAACAAAAAGCCTCTGAAGCAGCAGCACAGCTGGCTCAGGTACTTCACTGTTCTCTGATTATCTATTTTCTTATGGTTATGGTCACTTTTCTCACAGATATATATAGGAAAGAAAAACAATCTGCACATGCTTTTGAAAGTTTTTGCTTTGTTTTTTCTGTGAATTAACTCATTTGTTCCTCTCTTGTCCTGTTCTTTGTTCAAAGGTGAAGGAAAGTGAATCTGATCCTCTATTAAGTGTGGAAAATGGAGCAAGCGTTTTAACTGATGGTGTTGCTTCCAAAGTCCCTGGATGTGCGAATTCGAAGGACCTTCAAGCATAGTTCTTCCTCCCTTATAATCAAGTCATGCCTCCAGTTCAGAAGTATCGGATACAACTCTTAGGGCGATGAAGATGTCGCTGGAAAAGAAATTATACGTAATAGATCATGAATTTGGGCGCATCTTAATAGGTTATTAAGCGTCTCTCTGGTAGTAGCAAGCTAAAAGATATATCTCCAATATACTAGCAGTTTTGTGATTCAGGTATGTATGAGTTGCCAGTTTAGGGGTATTCTTGGTCCCATGGATAAGAGACCGTGGTTTTCCCCCCCTTGCATTCACTTTGTTCTCTTGAAGCATTCCCAAGATGTGTCCCCGGTATCATTAACAGTTAATTCAAATTGTATTATCCCTCAGTAAGACTCTTCTTAATCTTTGACAAATTCGGCTTTCAATTATGCTATGGGCTTGAGATTTAAGAATTCTCTCTGTTTCATTACAGTTATGTTCCAAGTAAAGAGTGGAAAAAACATTAGAATGATAGTATCTAGTGTCCTAAACTTGTTGGTCTATGTATTATTTCGAGTCACTTAAAGGGCATATCATGCAATAGAAGATTTTTAAAGGAAACAACAGGATAAACATTGCCGACTAGCCGAAACTGAACTTTCTACTAATAAATGCAAAACGTCACGGAGGCCTAGGAGACTAAAGAAGAGTACCCAAAAGAGCAAAAAACCTTGGCAGAATTCTCAATGGCTCTTCGAACAATCCTTGGAAAGAATCTCAACACAAACGTTGTTAGGTTTCGGAAATGTGATAGCAGCGAGGGGATTAAAGAGCCTTTCGCTTCCTGATCTCCCTTATGGCTACGCTGCTTTAGAGCCCATCATAAGCGGGGAGCTCATGTATCTGCACCCTCAGAAGCACCACCAAACTTACGTCAACAACTTCAACTCGGCCCTCGAACAGCTGCACGATGCAATGTCCTGAGGAGACTCCTCCACCGTCGTCAAGTTACAGAGTGCCATCAAATTCAATAGCGGAGTTATATAAAATGATAAGAATATAAATATAAAACATATATGACATATGGCAATAAAACATAGATGCAAAGCATAGGGGATTTGGTTTATCAGGAAGGAGGTGGAGACCCTCCAGTGGGTTCTTTGAATCAAGCAATAAAGGCTAATTTTGGTTCTTTGGATCAATTGATTGAAAAAATGAATGCAGAAGGTGCTGCTCTGCAGGGATCTGGATGGGTTGTAAGTCCTATTCTTGTACCATTTTCTCTGGATTCTTCTTTATCTTGAATACAGCAATGCTTAAGTTTGCCAATTTATTCACGTATATGTTTCAATCCCGAAGCATAATCTTTGTTATTTGGAATGGCTGATAGAGAATTAGCCAGGCTTGTGGTTAAAACAACTTTGCATCAGGTAGTTATCAGAATGGCCATTTATTTGTTTGTTTATTTTACTGCTATTTTAATGCTGTTATATCCCTAAATTAATATGGAATTCAAGATTTTGCATGTACAACACTTGTATGTGAGGTTTTCTTGTTACAGTGAGAACCTAAAACCACTTGAATTGTTGTGTAGAGTAACAACAATATTATTATGTATGTGAATCTGAAAATTGGGTTGATTGGCCTGAATTTGACACAGGATCCAGTCATTACAAAAAGGCTCAACACTAGTTCCTCTGCTTGGTATAGATGTTTGGGAACATGCTTACTATTTTCAGATAAGATAGTAGTTAGCTTCATATTTTTACATCATTAGCAAATGGGATTGTTCTCTCCAATTTGACATTATTACTATACCTCAAGAATTGCATGAATTTGTAGCAACGGTCAGATTAGGTTATTTATTTGTTGGTTTTTACTTTACTTATTCATTCAGCGAACTATGATTTTGCAGTACAAAAATGTGAAACCAGAATATCTGGCGAACATATGGAAGGTAGTGAACTGGAAATATGCCAGGAACGAGTGTCGTTGAAGATGACCATATCTTGATAAACTAATGAAGTTTCTGATCTAATATCCAATGCTACTTTAGTTTGGGTGTTAGACTGAGCATACTGTACTGTCATGTAGTAATAAGCTCTGCTCTGCCCAATATTGTACCTAAAATACCTGTTTTTTCTTTGTAAATGTGTTAGTTTTTTGTTTTGAAATTGAAGTTGGCTCTCATGGGAAAGAAATAATTACTACTTGATAAGAAACAAAACGGAAAAGAAGAAAAAAAGGCAAAAAGAGAGCTCCGAAGCGCTCCAAAGTCGTCCCATAATCAGACAAGCGGGTGACCCTTAGTTACCCGAATAAATAGCGCATGAGTCATCACTGCTCTCGAATGCACCAGCCGGGAATCGAACCCGGGTCTGTACCGTGGCAGGGTACTATTCTACCACTAGACCACTGGTGCTTGTTAGCTGGAGCACTCATAATTTATTTACAAGTCTACAAATTTCTAGAGCTCCAAGACATGGCATTCTCATTGTTCTATTGGATTGAAATAATAAATATGCCAAATGATTGGAAAACGTTACCGGATTGATTTTTGTTTTTTTTGGAGGTGCAATAAATTATTTTGCACTAAAAAAATGTGGGGATGGAATATTTTGTTTTTATTCAACAATTTCTAAAACAATAGACTTTACTAATTTTCTTTTTGGTCCCGACGGTATTGATTGGACAAAAACATCTTTATTTTTTGTTTATTATTATTATTATTTGGTAGGAAAAAAAAAAACATCTTTATACTACATGCTGTCACTTTATAATATTAGTCACATGCAATATAGTAGTACAATCTTTTCGCCTAATTGCAATTTATGGTCTAAACAACTACATTTAACAACTGGACAGCTTAATTTCTAATAATGAACATTCTTAAAAAAAAAAAAAGATCCATCATCACAAAAGCTACATAATAGCCTCCATTTATGTGTTATAATTCACAAGATACATCCTTATATGAATATCTATACTACGTTTCGCAAGTGCATCGGCATGCATACGTATTTTCTTCCTTCAAAAAATTGACTAATATAAAAATGGAGAATTTTATAGTATCTTTTAGAGGAATAATTATTACCTTAAATTTAAAAGGTTGTACAATACAATTTTTTAAAGTACATAGTATTGTATTGTACAACTATTTAAATTATAAGAGAATGATTTTCTAAAAAGAAACAGTAGAATTTTACATAAAAATGAGAAATTTTACAATCTCGTTAGGGGAATCATCCCCTCAACTTTAAAAATTTGTTTAAATATTTGTACGGTATAATTTTTTAAAGTATATGTGTTATATTGTATAAATTTTTAAAATATAACGAGATAATTCTTTTAACGAGACAGTGAACTTTTCCTATAAAAATATTTATGGTTATCGTGATTAAATTCAACATGTGTAGAATGGAATAAACTAACTTGGGCTGTCTTTTGCCCATTTTGAGAATACTCAACCAACAAATTATTGCCCCACTGTACAATTTAACGGTCAATGGCAAACCCAACAAGTAGATTATTCCGTGTAAACTTTTTTGGGCCCGTCCATTGGACTCGATCTGTAACAAGAACTTTAGGTCCACACATAGCTTCAAACACCCGCACTATATAAGGCTTCTCCATCTCTTAAACACTGTCACTCCTCCGAATACTAAACCCTAGAGGTTCTGTGCAGAGCCGTCCTCCACCGGAGTCCGTCGCTAGACAACAGAATGGTAAAGATCACAAATTCCGATCCGAATCTAAGGCAAAGATTTAATCAATTCGCAATTTATTTTTTCTCTTAAATTAATTAATTCCGAAATTCGATTTGGTTGCAGACGTTCAAGAGAAGGAACGGCGGCCGCAACAAGCACGGCCGCGGCCACGTCAAGTTCATACGCTGCTCAAACTGCGGCAAATGCTGCCCCAAGGTCAAAGCTCCATCATTTATTCTTTCTTTTTTTAAAAATATATATATATATATTCTCAGCTCTAGAGATTTTTGGTAACTCTATTATGAATTGGCATTTCTATTGGTAGCTGATTTGTGACGTTAATTTTGGCCTTAGACATGCTTGAATCAAGGATACTACTTTGATGTTATTCGATTTCATTCTGCTTTGATTGATGTCGATATTGTGGCTGTGACGGCAGGGAGTGAATTATGGTGCTTTTTTACATGATTCTCGTAGCTTGTTTTTTAATTAGTTGCAAAATTTCAAATTGTTTTACTTAGACTATTGAGGTGCTACTTCTATGGCATTGGATTAGAGTATCATATATTAATACTTTTCATCGTGCCTGGACTAGAATTGTCTAATTTGTTTTTGAATTATTAACTATTGATTGTATCATATTAGACAAGATTAGATGTTGGATTGCAGATTTCTTGCTAATGAGTAATTTATATGAGCACGTGAATTATGATTGTTGTTGGTTTGGTTTGCATTTGGAATTCTGTACACACATTTCTCAGTGTTCGTAGTTTACTTTTCTAAAGTGTTTAGTCGCAATTACTTCGCTGGTATATGTTAATTGGTGTAATATTGCCAACTGAAATGATACTGAAGGTAAATACTGTGTATTAGTTTGTTGATGACTGATGAGTATCAAGCTTATTGTTGGATATCTTTATTAGGATAAATCCATCAAAAGGTTTCTTGTGAGGAACATTGTTGAGCAGGCCGCAGTTAGAGATGTTCAGGAAGCTTGTGCTTTTGAAAGTAAGCAATAAATGTCTATATGAATTGTCAATTACCTATTCTTCTTTGCCTTTGTTATGTTATATGTGAGGGCTTATGATTTATGACCTTTATCAAGTACTTGTTTAGTGTACACTCTCCCCAAGCTCTACGTGAAGATGCAGTATTGTGTTTCATGTGCAATTCACTCCAAGGTTGTTAGGGTCCGCTCTCGCACTGATAGGAGGAATCGCGAGCCTCCACAGCGCTTCAGACGCCCAAGGGTATTGTTCTGTAACCTTTTCGATTTTCTGGATTATTTATTATGTGGTTCTTTTAGTGTTGATTTTGGCTTGTTGATCAATTAGTTTTTGGTGTTGATGTTTCTGACCCATTTTAGTCTGTTAATTTAGCTTTTATGTCAGTTTTGTACTTAATAGGAGAAAGTTAAGACAACTGAATATTCAGAAGTTTTTCCATCTACTTTGCATTAGTTGCTAAGAAGATACCATGGTACCATCATTTACAAAGAGCTCAAGCTTTTTATCTATATATGAGGACGTGATTTGTATCATAACATGTCCTCTGGTTGTTATGCACGCTTCCTGTTCTCCTTTCATGAGGTTATATAAGATGGAGCTTGATTTTGATCTTCCCGGAAATTCATTATGTTTGGCCAAGTATAGTTAATTATTATGCTGGTAAGGCCCATAAGTATATATCTTTTGTCAGAGAAGGAACCAACTTTTCTGCCTGTTTGAGCCTCAGCTTTTTATCCTGATTCATGTCCTGTCACCTGAAGCATGGCTTTTCTGCTATTTCATCTTGGGACAAAGCTCCTACTGGTTGTCCCTCCCCTGTTGTTGCGTTCATCAAAGCTTGATTTTCTCTATTTATTTAATAATACACGGAAGCTTCTTTCTTATAATTAGTTGCTATTGCAGGATGATTTGCCAAAGCCTGGTCAAGCCCCACGTGCTGGTGGAGCTCCCAATGCTGCTCGTGCTTGAAAATTTTCTTTCATAAAATGCTCTATTATTAGGCTCTGAATTGTAGGTTCTTTGGATCAAGCATTGTGCCATTCAGATCAAGGTTTTACTTTATTGTTACTTTTGTTCTAGTTGAATTGCACTGATTACAATTTTACCATGTCTAATTTTGTTTTCGAATCAAAGGTGTTCTCAGAGTTTGAATTGAGATTTGAGTGTGGTTTTATTTTGTTATGTGGAAAAAATAACATTTTTGAACCAATGGCTTTCTGAACTAATGTTTAGTTCTTATTTTCTGCATAATTTCCCAAAACTTCTCTCCAGTGGATCTGTTGTACTGGAGCACTTCAGGTTCCTCTTGGATAAGCCCAACTAGGATAATTGGGCCGTATTTATTCCTCAAAATGGTGGTCTCGGTAAAGTATCCAAAGTTCCAATCACTATCTTGGCTTGGTTTGGGAGTCTTTGATAATCCATTTAATTTATTAACATAAATGTTGTGTAAATTCTGAAAATAATTAATCAATCTATATCATTACCAGTTACCACCATGTAACATAGTACAAACTTAATGGTAAAAGTTCCTCATAACTTAACTTCATTTCATATTTACATTATGCTTCGAATTAATACGCACACGTATAAAAGCCACATGGCCTTAACAAGCACTAAAATGGGAGGGCTACTGCTACTCTTGAAAGATGCGATATATTGTTTTCCTTTTCATCATCCTTTGTTTTTGTTGAAGGAAATTAAAAGAGAAATCAAGTGATAAAATACTGCCAAGATTTTTACTATGAACATTTATTGCTAAGTGCTAAAAGTGGTAGGCTATATACAAAATTTGATTAGAATTTAGCTGAATTTGACCCCTGATACAAATGTACAAATGCTATTATTAACTGTATCAAAATATTGCCTAAACCTTTGAACTTCAAAAGTTCTTCAAAAAAGATAGTTGAGACAAATATGCTAATGAGTTAATGTTATTTCACATTTCTTTTTGTAAGTTGGTGCATTTATCTTTTATCTTCTACTGATACTAGCTCAATAATTAACCTTCTTTTTCAGTGCAATAGTAAGAATGTGTATAAGTGGAATAGACATCAAAGTCTGTGGCGTTGATTCCTCAAATCGTCTCATTCTTGAGTAATTATTTCGGCATAATGTCGTGTCCTAACCTTAAACGCCTTTTCTGGATATGTACCCGTTTTGTCAACTGCCATTCTTCCAAAGTTATTCCACGAATGTTCATCTAATGCCGAAGTTTATCATTTACTATATGCGCATTTATAGCCACTTTCTGCGTTGTACAGATGGAAGTTTCCACTGACAATGAGACACCAGACAAATATTCAGATGTTACATGTCCTTGGATACATGTTTTGACTTGAGCTACTCGTGGTAATGTTACCATCATGCTATTCCTGAGAATTCTACAATTTCATTAAGAGAACTATTCTCTTGATTCTAAGGACTTGTACCGTATAAATTTTTAAAATACATAGTATTGTATTGTATAAAGTCTTAAAGCACAAGAGAATGGTTTCTCAACGGAACTTAAAAATTTCCCCATATTTCATATCAATTTTATAATTAAATAGGTGTATAATTTTTTTTAATGATTTACAATTCTACAAATTTAATACCACTTACCAACCCATTTTACGTGGCAACATCAAATATAATCACCAACACTTGATTTTATATTTTTTGTCGAATTGCATTCTTTTTTTTGTAAATTTAGTATGACATCAGTGATTTTGTGATTTTATATAGATGCATTGATTTATTAAGTAAATAGGAGATAATAATAAACAATAGGGAAGATTATCAGGTTCCAATCCCTGGTTGATGTTGCCAGGACAATTCTAACCCTCACAATCAATTTTTGAGCAATTAACCAATGAGCAATCTACTTTACCTTCAACGCCAAAAATGTTAAATCAACGTAACAGCTAAAATTGAATAGGGACAAGACTAACCAGTTTCCTCGCAAACCTTTTAAGAAAATGTTTATGAAGTCTAGTCCATGGGAATGTTGGAAAGTTACTCATAGTTTGGCACATACTTTGACCTATCAGTGGGACTGATTTGGCCAATTCAATTACGTTGATCTTTAGTAATTTTGATTATGTGGTAAACATTTTTACCTTGCACTCTTTGATCCGAAACAATGAAACTCATTATAACTATTATTTAACATATTATTCATAATATTATTTAAAATAATTAATATATTAAAATTTTGAGATGTGGTATATGTAGTAGTTAAATAATGTATTTGAATAATGATTGTAAAATATTATTGTTAAATAATGGAATAAAAAAAAACAGTCTAAACAAAACTGCATGCTCACATATGCCGTTACTACTGAAAAAAACCGAAATTATGGGGCTCTACAAGAAAAGAAAGGAGGGAAGATGCAATAAGAATCAGATAAGAGACTAGTCAATTTCGGTTTTTAGCCCGAATGGATAGAAGTTTTACCTAATAATAGTTCTCCCCAAATATTTTGCTTTAATTCAAGATAATAGAGGAACAGGTGTAATCTAACATTAAATGCTTTTATTCTAGTTAATCCCATATGAAATCATGACATTTTTGTTGTTCTCAAGTTTGTGTAGACTTTTGTTAAAGCAAAACATTTTATTTTGAGAATTAATTTGATCAAGATTTTTCCCGAAATTGCACAAATACTAATAAAGGCAATGCACAAGAAGACCATGTTAGAAGTTAGAACTTAGACAAAGTCACAAAGGAATTAAGAAAATTGAAACATATAAACACCGAGAAATTTTATGTCGATCAGAGCAATTATTGGGTATATCCAATAGTTATTTCTCAATTAAGGGAAGCTTTTCATTTAGAGAGGGTCATAGTATTCAAAATAAATAAATAAATCATGCATTCAAAATGATAAATTCTTCTTCTATTATCTAGAAAGGGTCGTCGTATTTAAAAAAATAAATAAATCATGCATTTCAAATGATAAATATTTATTAATTGAGAAACAACTACTGAAAATACAAAATAAAAATTTCCTGTAAACATCTACATCGGAATTACTCCATTTAGAGAAAGCAATTAATAGTAGTGGCAAAATGATGACAAGTTCTCTATTTTTTGTGATTTACAAATTAGCTCTCCTACCAAAAAAAAAATTATAAATCCAAAAATAAAATAAATAAATGACCAGGGAAAGACAAAGTAGTAGGACACCACTCCTAGAGATGGTTTGGCGCGAGGGGAGAAATGTGGAAGTTTCATGATAAGCTCCAGGGCCTATGAAAAAAATTCATGGACCTGGTCCAGTAAAACTTTTCCACCCTGACAAATTTTAGGGCAAATATTTAAATAGATCCAATTTTTGATTTCACTGATAGATTTTGTGATATAAATTAAATTTTAGAAAACTTATGATATCAACTGATGTAAGTAAAATTTTTAAAGTTTAGTTTTGATCACAAAATCTACAGGTGAGGTAAAAAATCGGCTGTGTATTTTCCCAAATTTTATTGTTACAGCAAGATTCGATGACACAACAGAACAGTTGAAATGACCAAAGTACCATCATTTCCCTTTATTTGCTTTGATAATAAATGAGGGTATTTTGGTAATTTAAACAAGACAACTGATGTGACTTGAATATTCTCACTTTGACTTTCTTTTTTTTGGATAAAAATTATCACTGTGACTTTAGCTTTGTGGATTCGGTTTTATATCAGCATATTCAAAATCTTAAACAAAATTCATTTAATTAAATATCCTACTAAGCTTCCTCAAAAAAAGTTATCCCACTAAGAACGAATGGATAAAGGCATACTTAATGTGGTGCTGTGTGTTAATTAAAAGAAAAAGAAAGTGAAAATTATTATTAGAAGTTGTAATATTAAAAAGTGATTTATATTGATAGGTTAGTTAAAAAAACTATTTAGGAGAATAATATTAAAATGTATAGCTTAAAATGACATACACCAATTTTAGTACTCTTATTTTATTATATTACATTTATGTATGAATAAATTTTTTTTTTCTGTTATTTTAAGAAAAAAAATTTTTATACATAATAATATTAAAATTATAAAAATATTAACACGACCAGATCCAATTTAAATCCGAAAAATCCGAATATAAATTTACTTTCATCCAACTCAAATCCAAAATCAGTAATTACAATTGAATCCCACTCTAGACTTAGATACGACCACTTAACACCCCCAACTCAAGTTATGTGAGTCTAATTTCCAGACCCAAATAAATCTTACAAAATAAAAAATCCACATCTATGTCAAGTCCGTTTCTCTGTCTTTCGTCACGTCCCATTTCTTCTGTTGCTGAAAAATTACAGATTTTGTTCTTTTTTTTTGGCTCTAACCCTATTTTCAAAAATGGAAAAATCCCCCAATCTACATTAAAAAAATGGAAAAGAATTAAAAATAAATATATTTAAAAGAAAAAAAAGAAAGAACTATAGAGAGGTGGAGGAAAGAGGGAGGGAGAAGTAAGCTTTATAAAGAGGTTTGTCTGTTTCTGTTTCTGTTTCTGTTTTGCAGCAAATTAAAGTAGAAGAATAAAACAAAGAGAGATTGATTGAAGAAGAGAAGAAAACCGAGAAGAAATTAACAGAGACCCTCACACTTCTACAATTGTCTCCCGTTCCGAATTTCACGTCCCCTTTTAAATATACACACAAAAATTACTCGTACTATCCTACATGGAAAAACCCGAACCCGTTTCACACACAGAGCCCAATTATATTACACTCATTTATCTTTAAACCCTTTTCAATTTCTGTGTTTAGAATTTTCTCCATTGGTTTCGTAAAAGAAAGTGGAGGGCTCTGCTCTGTTTTTAGAAGGAAGTTAGAATTTTGGTTGTTTTTTTATTATTACTATTATTTTTTGGTAAGACGAAATCAAGAATTGTAGGTAGAGAAGGGTGATATAGGAGGAGAGGAACCGAACTTATTGATGCATCTTCCTATGGAGAACCCTGATTCCTCCTCAATTACCAAGGTAAATTGGGCTGTAGGTGAAGAAACCACCCAAGAAGCACTCAATGCTATTCACCCTACTATGGATACTGAAGAGATGAGAAGAGACGTCATTGATTATATTCAGAGACTTATCCGTTGTTCTCTTGGATTAGAGGTCTGATTTTTTCAGACCTTTCTTCTCCCCCACCCCCCCGGGTTTTATTTCCTCTTTTGCATGTCTCTTGTTTCCTCTGAATTTTTTTTTTTTTTTTTCAAATTTCCTGAGTAATCTCTGTGGACCCTTTTCAGTCTTATGGATGTTTTTATCATTTGGTTCTTTAGTTCAGTTGTATTTCGAAAATTGGATTTTTTTTTTGGGAACATTATCGGTTCTGTCCTGTTTTTGTATGTTTTTAGTTTGGTTGGTTTATTATGAATTGAGATGTTACGTGTTTATGAATTTGACTGGATGTTGCAAAGTTTATTTGGTGAACCAGCTGGGCTACTGTTCTTGTTATGTCAAATATGTGTGTTTATAAGCCAAGGGGCAACTCTATTCATGGAATGCATGAAAATGTTAAAAGGGTTTTGTCAGGATTAACACATTTTTAATTAGACTGGCTTTTGGCCTTTTTATCAGTTTTGATTTTTGACGACTAATTCAAGTTATTTCTGGTTGTTAGCTCGTGGTAGTAAGCTACAATTTTGCTAGGCTTTCAGGGTGTATTACTTAGGATGTTTTTCGTTTTCATCTAGCTTATATTTGCCTGCATGGTATTTGGGATTTGGACGTAGAATGTTGCGTTCCCCCTCCCAAATAACTAATTAAAAAGAAAAAAAAGAAAAACTTATGGAAGTTTGGATTGTTTCCTTAAAATGTTTTTTAGTACTATTGTAACTCTCCATTCCTTCCAATAACACATAAAATGTCAGTGTTTATGGTACTCTCAAATTTCCTTTGCTTCAAATGGTATGCAATTTTTTCTTGTTCATGTTAACAATTCTGTAGGTTTACATAGTTTTGACTTTATAAGAGCTTCGGTTCAATTGCTGCAGGAGTTCTATTGGGCTCTGTAGTTCAAGTTGCAAAGTCTGAAATGATGCAGTTCTCCCTTCTTCTTCTTCTTCTTCTTCCTTTTTTTTTTTTTTTGCCTTTTATTTTCTTTTTGCTACACAGCTGATTACATGCAAACCTCTTATAACATCTTCACTCATCTGCTTTCTGTCATGCAGTAAAGTTTTGTGCAGATTGAGATATCAGCTTAAGAGGTCCTAAAGTTTTTAACGGCAACATCTGTTTTACAGTGGTTAAATTTTCATTCCTTTTTAAAATAATGGAATAGGAGATTATGTGGGTTGCATTGTGCAATGGGGGTACTAGATGGGGAAGTCCTTCAGGCAGCTGGGGGAATGCCCAAGGAAAAACCTTCTCAATTTCTAGTATAACCTGTGCATAAACTGTTCCACAACTGTAATGTATGCTCATCTTTAAAGGACCTGAATAAAGTACTATTATTCCCTGATAAACTACTACTATGCTTTCTGTTTGGCTCAGGATAACTTGCTCTGTATTAGATATCTTTTGGTTCAATACCCCATTACACTGATACAATGTAACTTAAGTTGCATCTGGTCCGAATGGGAGGTGCAATATAGGAATTTCATCTTCCAAGGAAGGAATATGGAGCATCAGGGAAATGCTAACGTTAAAAAGAAAATCAATGCTCATGATAATTAACCTAATCATGAAAGGGGGGAGGGATGGGGGAGGAAATGGGTGGTAGCTACCAACCCCACCCCTATCATCTGCCCGTGGTTAGCATCATTTTCCTGGTGGCTTTCTACTTTTATGTTTGTTCAACTCTGCATTTTATCACTCTCATGTGATGTGGAGATATGAAGTAAATATTCTGGCCTGCATTTTATCTACTTTTATGTTTGAGTTCTTAATTGATCCCAAGCAATTCATTGGATTGGCATTGTTCTGCAAATAAGTTGTTATACTTACTATTTCCTTTGCTTTAGATGATTTTCTTAATGCAGAAATTCCTGTTTATTTTTGTATTTAGATGCGAAGTTTTGCTAATGGTTTACTCATCATATAGGTCTTCCCATATGGGTCAGTGCCTCTCAAGACTTACCTTCCTGATGGAGATATTGACTTGACAGTCTTTGGTAGTCCTTCTGCAGAGGAATATTGGGCCAGCGATGTTCTTTTTGTTTTGCAAAGGGAAGAACAGAATGAAAATGCAGAATATGAAGTGAAGGACACACAATTGATTGACGCTGAGGTCATTTGAAGTTTGATGCTTTACTGTAGAACTGCATTTAAATTTCTTGATTCTACTTAAAGAGCTGAGTTAGGCTGCAATTGATTTCTTTGTATTTTCGCTATTCTTTATGATGTCTTACATAACGTTTTCAATTGCCCATACTTCAGCATATTTGTTTGCATCCTACTGTAATTGAACTAAAATTTTACTAGGTTATACAATATGTTCAGGTTTTCTTGCATTAAAGGTACTGCTGCTCTAACTGAGAACATGCTCGACCTAATAAGGTAGAGTAGAGTCCATTATCTACATATTCACGACTTCAACACAACTCATTTACTTAAAAAGGATAGCTTTTGAATTTAACTCTAGTACTATTCTTCAAGGTGATATTTACTCGTTGGGACATTCTTATGGAAAGAAGAATTCTGAAAAAGGATTTGAACCCTTTTCATAGAAAGAAATGAGTAGGGACCTATACATTTTTAGAAGACATGAAAAGAAAAACCGGAGAGAACAATTGGTTTATGGCATAGGCGGAAGAGGCATGAGCTAAACAAGTACCTTTAGCATATCCCTCAACATTGGTAAAGCCTTCTTTTGCGCTTCAAGGTTTTCTGTGAGAAGGTTTCCTTGTTCACAATTTTAGTCCTCTCCCTTATTCACATACACAATGCTATGTACAGAAAAAACCATTGAGTGGACTTTTGATATTACCAGATTTAGCAGCGCATGCCAATTTTTTAGCAGTTTTTGTAGTCATTTTACATAGCAGTATTTTATTGATCGGTGTTTGATGAATTTTTCTTGGTTTCAATGCTCCAGATTTCTTCGAGTCTGGTAGGTGTCTCTGTTCTGTGTTACAGTTTCATGTCCGGTTTTGCAGTTTCTTATTTCGTGATTTCCTCTCTGTAGACAAATACAAGCATTTTCAACTCTGCTAAAAATTGGGGAGTTTGATGATGAACAATGAGTGTAATGGAATTCTAAGAACATTATATTCATCAAATTTCAGTATCAAGTCTTCAAGGGCATTACTTTCGTGTTTTATCTTATAGATTGACATATTCATATAGAAATCTACAATCAAATACCTTTTGAAGAAGGTACATTGTGCACTGATGTTATTTCACGATTACTTCCTTTATGTGTATTAATGTATGTATTTGTATGCATTTACGTATGTATTCATGCATGCACGTATATATACATAAACTTTTAAATTTGCATCTTACTGAGAAGTTTGTGTTTCTGCTGGTAGGTTAAGCTCGTGAAAGGAATGAGCTGCCTTGTTCAAAATATTGTTATAGATATATCGTTCAATCAATTGGGAGGGCTTTGTTCGCTTTGTTTTCTTGAACAGGTAAATGAGGTTTTTTATTATTATTTTTTAAAACTTTCCTTTTCTTGTTTCTAAATCCAAGTCTTTAAGAACTGAAAATGCTTGTCATCTTGCTTTCTAGTCATGTGGCTCTCCATGTTTTCCTTGTTTTCTTCTAGTTTCTTGTATTCTATTTAGAGATTTTCTAAATTTCTCTTTCGAACAGGTTGATCGCCTTGTTGAAAAAGATCATCTCTTTAAACGTAGCATTATTATGATTAAAGCTTGGTGCTACTATGAGAGCCGTATTCTTGGTGCACATCATGGACTGATTTCTACATATGCATTGGAAACTCTGGTTCTTTACATATTCCATCTGTTCCATTTGTCTTTAGATGGCCCTTTAGCGGTAATTTCTTGTAATTGACATCATAAATAGATAACGAAATGTAAATCCGGGATTGATGAGTAGCATATTTGATTGCATATGTATAGGTCCTATACAAATTTTTGGATTACTTCAGCAAATTTGACTGGGAGAACTATTGTATCAGTTTGAACGGTCCAGTTTGCAAATCATCCCTTCCGGAAATAGTGGGTAAGCCGCATCTCTTGAATCCCTGCCTCTGGTATTGCCTCCAACATCCTTTTCTCATGCTTGCATGCATTTGCATGATTTTTTTTTTTAATAGACTTGAGTGGTTGAGGGGAAAGAAACGGGGTATTTTCGTCTAATTATTTGTTTACCTCTTTTCAGTACAGATGCCACAGAATGAAGGAAATGAGCCGATGCTCAGTGAAGAATTCTTAAGAAACTGTGTGGAAATGTTCTCAGTTCCATCCAGAGGCCGGGAAACAAACTCTCGAGTTTTTCTGCCAAAGCACCTCAATATAATTGACCCCCTGAAAGAATATAACAACCTTGGGCGTAGTGTCCACAGAGGTATGGAATAATTAACTCAAAAGTCTTGAAAATGATAAGTCAAGAAGATCAATGATATCAAGAGAGAATTTTGCTAGTTCGTCATGGTTTTTTCTTTCAGACAGTCTGCAGAAATTGAAGAATATAACGGTCTTATTCCCTCTCCCTTTCCCTTCTCCTTCCCCTCTCTGTCTCTCAGGACTTTGTTCTGAGTAGTAATTTTAGACTTGTACTGAATATTGTTTGAGACTTTCACTTCATGACCTTCCTAATGAGAAAGTCTAGCTAATTGAGGTATTGTGGTTTTCTGAGGAGCCTGTATCAGGATTTCTCGGTTAGCTAGTCATTTTTTAAATTCCGAGAATTTATTTTTTTTCTGCAGGAAAAAATGTGTATTGACACTTATGTGAGACTGATGATTTACCTCTTTCAGAGCTAAGGAACAAAATGCCTCTGTGATAATGGAGACATATATTACCAGAAAACAAATTACATTTGTTCCCCCCCAACGCCACCCAAAAAACAAAAAAAATAAAAAGCCTTCTAGGTAGCATAATCTTCTGACTGTTTAGAAATTGTTTGTTCATTTGTTGCACTGTCATAATATTAACTGTTACTTCCTCCAGGTAGTTTCTACCGAATATGCAGTGCTTTTAAATATGGGGCTCGCAAGCTTGGGCAAATTCTCTCATTACCCAAAAACGAAATTGCGGACGAGGTCAAGAAATTTTTTGGTAACACCCTGCGGATGCATGGGTGCAATTGTGAGACTGATGTACAAGATTATATACTGCTATTAGGTGAATGTTCTAGTACATTGTATTCATCATCTCCAGCTGCATTGATGTCTGAGGATGACGTGCTTCTGAGATCATCAAGTAGTTATTTTGAGAATGGTGTTTTTTTGGAAGAAAAATGTGCTTCCGCACAGCTGGAGAGATGCTCAATGAAAGTAGTTTCTTCACCGACAATGTCAGAACCCAACTACTCAGTGGGTGGGACTCCTGTTTCGGGATATCATATTGGGGATGCATGTGACCTTGCAACACACTGTTCTTTGGATTTCATAGGACTTCAAATGCCTCATCTGATTGTTCACCAAGTAGTAACTGTAGTAGTTCCATTTTTGGCAAATATTATCACGAACCGCAATTGTATGCATCTGATGGTGTTGATGAGAAGCTGGGACTTGATCAATGGCTGGAATACAAAGAGAGTAATTTGGAGATGGTCAACACCTTTCAGTCATCTGCAGATAGCTTGGATGGCTTTTGCTCGTGCAGTTCTGCTGTCTCAAGTCCTAAGGCCAATATTCTGGAATGCTTATCCCTTGATTTTAGGGCAAGGGATTTGGGTAGTGTAGTGGATGGAGAACCTTTAAATCCTTTGGCAAACCTTTCCGGGGATTATGATAGTCATATAAGGAGTTTATTATATGGTCAGTGTTGCAATTTGTTTGCTCTATTAGCACCTGTATGTCACAATCCTCCAGTGCTACCATCATGTTTTGGGAGCAAGAAGCCTTGGGATACTGCCTGTCAACCTATGCCCCTTACTCAGAGCTCATTTAGTCTCAAATTAACTTCAGCAGTATTTTCACGGGACCACCTGCAATCAGTCATACACCATCTATTTCTACTTTTGCTTCTGAAGAGAAACACAAATCTCGAGGGACAGGCACTTACTTACCCATCACGGTATCACTTCTCTTTCTTCCACAGTCCAGAGTACTTGACATGCCATTCAGTTAAGTGTAGAAATATTTATAGTAGCCATCTCACTCGTTCACTCTTGCAGAATTATTCTTCCTGGGATAGACCCTTACATGATTGGGATAGGAATAAGGCAACAGGAGCTGATGGGCAGTCACAGAGCCACACCTATAGCAATGACTTTATCCCTGATTTCTCAGAGACGAAATCTGTGTCCAATGTTGGCTGTCAGCTCCCTCATGCTTGCTGTCCTGTGAAAGTTGGCAAGAAGTCTGGTGTATCCTGCCCGTCTTACCATTCCAAGGAAGGTGACACTGATCATGCCAATGGATTCTCCAATTCATTATGCAGAATTCAATATTGGATCCCTTGGGCATTTGGTTGATGAGGTGATTTCTGCCCCTTGTAATGCTTGTGGCTCAAATTCTGATGACCAAAGGAATGCAGCATCAAATTTAACAAGAGAAGAAGAAAGGTAAGAGAATGTACTGAGCTTTCCACAATTTCCATGAAGTGGAGAGTTGTAAAATTTGTTCGAGATTTTCTTGGAATCCATCTAAAAGCCATGTCTATGATTTTGTGTGATTTTGGGCTGATAGGGGCAGAGATCAGTTATTTGACCTTAAGAATGAAGATGAGTTTCCCCCTCTGTCACCTATGAATGCGATTTAGGTAGAAAGGCCAACTTGTATACAGACAGAAAAAAGGGTCATAAATGGGTAATTTTGTATACTAGTAAACTAATAGGACTTCAGTGAGAAGGGTTTTTTTTTTTTTTTTAAATAATGTTTTTGACTCTTTATATTAACATTTTAGCTGTTGTGGTATGCAAAATAGTAATGTTTTCTACATTCTTTTTGGTGGTGTGCTTTCGTTGTTATGATTTCATGAATGGCCTTTTTTGGGGGTATTCAGCTTGTAACATGATATGTCTAGAAATGCTCATCCTTTTGCTTCTTCATCGGTTGGTGGGGGAACTCAAAACATGTGATGCAGATGATATCTGGTTCTGTGATTCGATAGCAAATAGGTAGTATTTTGTGCATTGGCGTGTGTTTGAATGCTTCCTAAATTCTTTTAGGCGACAGTAAAGCTTTTAGCTGGCTTTAATCTATACAACTTTTGTGCTAAGTTGTATGCGTGTTATTTATACTTTATTTTGGTTGTTTAGTCTCTCAAGATGAAACCACTTTATTACGAAAACTTTGACATTTCTCTGTATCTGCTAGTATAATACTAACAAATCCCAATATGCATGCAAGTAACGATGAATGCTGCTTAATTTTGGTTGTTTAGTCTCTCAAGATGAAACCACTTTATTACGAAAACTTTCACATTTGTCTGTATCTGCTAGTATAAAACTAACAAGCTACATCCCGATATGCATGCAAGTAATGATGAATGCTGAATTTGTCTGCAGTTAACAGATCATATGTTTACTAGATTGGTTTGAATCTAGTATTGTTTGTGAGCATTTTATTAGGATATGGGGTGAGAACTCTTTCTGGAGAACCTATGTTGAATCCAATTCAACATAAAATGGTTACTCTTGTTTATAATGATTCCAGCTGTTAGATTCTGAACTAAATTAAGCATGTATAGAACTCAAAGAAATTTGTTGCATTAAGATCTATTGCTGTGAAGATCTAATCAAGAATTTCCCTTTTGTTTTGTATTCATTATGGGTGAGAAGTTATGTACTATAGCTTTATGTACGAAGCCGTTGAAACTGTCGTTTTTGGAGTATCCACTTGATCATGACTATGATTGTTGGAAAATACAAAAATTAGAGTAATTTCAATCTTAGAACTTGATATGTAGTATTATATTATTTTTGTATTCTTATTATTATTATTTTTTTTTGGTTTTAAAAAAACCCACATTTCTTCTTTACTCTCTAATGACTCGAATTCATGATTAATAAATTATATGAAAACGTCTTAATTGTACATCGTTATCTATTTTCTTATTCCTTATCAGTGCATACGAGACTCTGTATATCCTCCTCCACGTATGAAATATCCATGAAATGTTCGAACAAGAGCTTCGTTTCTCTATAGTTTTTCAAGTTTGTAAAATAGAATTAAGTTTGCTGGCTAAAACATAATAGAACCTGCGTACATAATGCAAATGAAAGTGGTAAAACAATTGGCTTTTGTTAATATTTGTGAACTTTGATGTTTTCCTCTTGTACACGAAGTGCTAAACACAAGCTTATAATCTCTCATTGTTGTAGCAAAAATGCCATCTTGGGAGGAATTTCCATTCAGGTTTCAATCCTATAATTGCACGGACTTGTGATAAATACAGGGCAATTTAAACAATTATTCTGGAAAAAGATTCTTTCTAGTTTTAATGCCCTTTTAATGTTAAATCATTCGCTATCATATTTTGGTCTGGGACCAGCTGAGAAAATTAAGTGAATTTCAACAAATGGCCAAGATTTGTCATTCATGGAATTGCATTCCATCAATTACCAATCAAGTAGCAACCAGGGCATGCCCCCTGGCTTGCCCTGCCTTAAGTGGTCCTCCTGTTTTGAACTTATGATGCTTTGTATGTAGTAAAAAAATTTCGAATTTCAGGAAAATTTTATTGTCGGAATTATTTTATTATATTTAAGAATATATTATAATTTAAAAATTTATACGATATTAAAATATATCAGGATGATTCTTAACGGAATTGTATAACTGCCCTTTATTTTTTTTACCGAAAAAATAACCATGCATTGATTCTAAAATTCACACATGTGGGATTTTAGCAAAATTAAGAATTCGATCTACTTAATCAGAAATTAACATTTTAATTTGAACACAAATGAGTGGGAAATATATCATGTGGCTAGAGCATGCTGTGTTTAATTGTCATTTGTGGTACAAACAGAACTGCAGAATTATGCTTATCTTGCATGCCATGCCCAGTGAATTAATATATTGTGTCATTATGATTGTAACTTTTATGGTGGATCCTTTCCTAATTATGATGTTCCATAATTTTTCCCAAGGTCACTTCATTTTCCATTAATATGTGGGACACAATAATTATCATAACAATTCAAGTCCACATTCCATAAGTCACTGTTTTTTTTTTATAGGTAAATTCGATCACAATCAGCATATTAATGTTCAGAATAAAAGCAGGTTGAAATGAAATTGATGACATTTAATTCGGTTGGGGCGTTTGAAAAGAACCAATCCGAGGAGCATTTGTCAGTGGAAAAATGGACTCATCGAGTATACAATGATGGGTAGTTTGGGGCAACAAAGCAGCCCAGTTGGCTGCTCCTTAATTTTCGTGTGGTCGTTTTTAGTTTTTATCCACAATTTGGTACTACAAACTTCTGGAGGTCACTTGTGCATGAATTGAAGAGTAACAGTAATAGTAATATGGGAATTTTGGGGCGAAATGGTTTTATCTTTTTCCATGTGAAATGAGTCTTGTCTTTCATCTCTTTATAGAAAAACATCCAAGTCCACTGCATGATTTTTCCTCTTACCTTATACGTCGGGTCAAGAATGCTAGCTGGAAACCTTACCCTGTTTATCCGCTTCTTCTCTTTGTTACAGCTGGGACATGACCGGAACCCTTAAAAGTTACAGAGTTAGTAGTAGTAGCTACAATCATGATTCTCAAAGTCATATACTAGTTATAGATCTATGGATGAGTTTTTATTTTAACTTAGAGTGTCTAATTATGACTAAAATTCAGCGATAAGAAACGGTATAAGTAACCGTAGGATTATTTATTTTGACCCCGATAATTATTTTATTCTGAATCATAAAAATCGATTACACAAATCGGTTATTGTAATAGATTCAGATATTCATATTGGCAGTTTGAATAGTGAGTCAGAAATTTATGACACATATACACAACCTGGTCCTTGAACAAATCATAATGAATTATATAATTTTATATATTAAGATATAATGTTAATGGAGTTTTTCTCCTTATTCACAGGGATATTTTTATAATTAGTAGTCTTTTTTTTTTTTTTTTTACTTTTAAAAAAATTTCAAGCAACTACTGTCATAAATAGATCGGATTGGGTGTCCGATCATCTGATCCACTAATAGTGATACCTAAATAACCAAGTAATATATGCGTATGAACATGCACCGGATCGCAAACCAGATATTACCGAGTTAAGTCGGTGATTGATCAAATGAATTGGATTCTCAGTCTAAAAACACATCTAGTGACTGGTTGTTGGGGAGAATTTTAATATATAATTATCTATATTTGTGATATACAGACTGTAATAATCTTCCTTGCCTATCCACATGTTGATCGTTCTTGTTCTTGTATTAGCAAGCATTACTTAGATCACACGCTACTAGAATAAGCTAAAACTAGTTAGTTGTACTCTCTTATTTTTCATTTTTTCAGAAAAAACAAGAAGAAAAGAGAGAGCTTGATTGCACGTCTCTCATCAAATCTCTCAACTGTGATGCATATGAACGAGTTTCTTATCCTTGTATTAATTAAAAATAAAAAAAAAACATTTGCAACTTTTCGTAATTAAAGTGTATGCTTAACAGAAATACTGAGGTTTGCCATTGCTGATTAGAGATTTGTTAATAGTCCCCTAACAAACTGCCTTTTGTTGGGTGCCGCAGACATAACATTCAATCAAAACCCGATTATACGTGTCTTGTAGTTATTAGTTTGTTTTACTCCATGGGTTTTGTTCTTTATTATTATTATTATTATTATTTCTTACAGTTGCCAATCTCCAATTATTGAAAGTAGAAAATTTCCACGTAAACGACATTTTCTAATTCTTCAAGGAAAAAATAGGGGGAATTCTCATCAACCTCTAGTAAAAAATTCCACATATTATTATTATATTTTTGAGTAAAATTCCACAAATTAATTTCTTGAGCTTCAATTCTGCCGTCAACCAGCTGGCCAACACATATATTTTCTTAATTTGTTGATCCAGAACTTATAAGTATTAGTAATTTTTATAAGTAATTAGGTACTACTATATTTGAATATTTAAATCAAACTGTTAGGTTGTGTTGTGTCCAAAATGAAAAGGACAAAAAAGTTTTGTTCAGCTGAGAGTAGCGACAAGTTATCCCAATTCCTACGTAAATTTCTGAACCGTCTGATAAAACAATAAGCATGTTTTATATTACTATATTTTAAGTTTGATTAAACGTGTAACCATTTTTCTCTACTTAATTAATTGGTACACTATTTACACTTGACATATTGTATTTCGCATTAAAATATGCTAATTAGAAGAATCGATTTCAAGACCTGTGAGAGTTTAATTAATTAAGAATGACTTCTTAATAATTGTACCACCTTTGGAATTAATCAATTGTCTAAATAAAGGTCGTCAATGTTTGGTAACGGACCTAATGTTTCTTGTATATTGTAGCCAAAGGGCTAAGTGATTCCTAACACCGGATTTATTTTCAAATTTACATTCTTTACTTTTAAAAATTTTATTTGCATCCTAATAAAATTTTATTTCACCGTTTATGTATTCTAACATCCACATTATATTCTCGGAATAAAAGTTATCCGATATGTGATTGACAAACGTTACACCTTCACACTTAAAACTATCCGAATATGCCCAAATGCTGTTCATCGCCATTAATACGTATTTTTCAGCTGTTAAAGAGTTGGGAGAATGATTGCAGCAGGCTCGCAAAAGCTTCAAAGTTAGGTAGTCAGCCTAAACTGCTAGTTTCCAAGTATTTTGCCGCACACAAATATATTGATACACTGTATATGAACCTGCATGGCCATGTTGATGTGGTCCTTTTTCTCAAATACTACTAAGTTTGATAGATATTGTTCATCAATCATCATGGGCACAATTTGTTTAATTTCAGCAACTTCTGGTGGTCCAAATTCACTGCAATATATACTCACAAATCACTAGTAGGCATTTCAATTGTTACCAAGAAATAAAATCCAACTACTACCTCTTTGCTCGGGTGCATTTGCCGGTGGTCCTCTCTAGTATGTATTACCAGAATAGTGCACAGACGATCTCCTTTATCATTTTCTGTACATGAGAGGAAAAAACAAAAACAAAAGCATCCATGGATTCAAGCTGTTTATATTATCTTTCTATCTTTCCAATATTTCAAATTTATTTTTATTCATGTCGTTTGTATATTAAATGGAAACTTTCCAACATGCCATATGTTAGTAGGTGAGTAAATTTGTGTTACTCATTTTTTAAAATAGAGTGGATATTATAATTATTGATATAACTGAAAAGTAAGTTAATGTTCTCGTTGCTTTTTATTTCAATCATCTAATTGTTCATGATATTCATCCGCATTAAGTAATTAACTATCTTCATTTAAGATAATTTTTTTGTTGACCTTCAGAATCAAGATGGGAGCATATTAAGTTAGTTTAGCACGCCTATTTATTTCATGTATGAAAAGAAACATCAAAATTAAAATCACATCTCTGGAATACAACGGGACCGGACCAAAATGATTTTCCTCCATAAACACATTTTAATAGAAATCTCTGATTGATAAATGCCGCCAAATATGATTATAAGGGTCCCATTTAGTTGTGTGCTTCAATGGCAAAGATGCCTTTTTAACTTCTTTTGATAAAAACTAATCACTTTACACATCAGTGCAAAATCAGAATCAGTATACTCCAAAGCAGGAGGTTTTTTTTTTTTTTTTCGATAGATTTTTTGAAGAAAACTTGTTAGCTTGTTGTCTCATCCACATAGATTTCTGTTTTCTTGACATCCAGACATGTCATAGGAGAAGGCTATATATAGAATGTACATTCTATGTATATAAGTTTATTTTTATAAATTCTTGTGTCGTGCGTCAAAATATATGAACCCACA